>VWZK01010348.1:0-53172 GCA_013396935.1 Baryphthengus martii | reverse complement strand
TTTTTTTTTTTTTTTTTTTTTAATGTCAGTATTAGTAATGGAGGGTAATACCTGACTGAAAGAGGAAATACAGTTAATACAAAAAATAAAAAATACCTTCTTGGAGTCAGAGGGCTTTTTCGTGAAGTTCTCTTCATGTATGAAGAAAAAAAATGAACCGTAGATGCTGGCTTTGTTGGAGTTTAGAACCTTTTCCTGGTACATTTACACTAATCTCAGGCGTGGCTTGCAGCATAAAGTGTACTCTGCAGTGCTGCATTGCCCTGTTTTACAGAAGCTTTCATGTCTCTCCACAGTATAAATATGTGATAAATAGTGCTCTTCATAGAAGAAAGTGATACTTGCTCACACGTGTTCAGTTTTAACTGACATGTACTTCTTTTGTCCTCAGTTTTGGCTTAGAGTGTCTGCATGCCGGAGTGCATGTGTATATATCTACGCTTAAAGATACGGTTTGTGTATAAATAATACACAATATGTTTATTTGTATTCTCATCTCTTATAAGGCTAGAGATGAATTCAGCAACTGAATAAAGCGCCTCTCTCTGCAGCAGTAAATGTGGAATACTATTTCACATTGAGTTTAGGGGGAGAACAAGCAGAGGCAACACGAAGTTAACAGTCACAAACACATTATAAATAAAAATTTAATTACACTTGAGGGAGCTTGGCTTACAAAGCTCACAAATCCATAATGGAGCTTGCTGGTAATAAAGGCCTGATCTGTTTGTTAAACTCCAATATTCCTGTCCTTCTGTATCTCTTCTTTTATATAAAACTTCAATTTCTACATTGATTACCGATTGCAAAAAAGACTGACTTCACCGGTAAACAGCTTTTTCTGTCAAATACCAAATGCTGTATTTCTTTATTAAGAAAATAGTTACGACTCTTAGGCAGGGCAGGGGAGGTGCCATGAGAAGTGTAGATACATCTATTTTTGTTGACTATAATATGTCATCGTGTATGAGATCTGTGTTTAATGTGAATTTGACTTGCTGGAGTTAGACTTTTGTTAATGTATGAATAAATTCTGAGATAGCAATTTCTTTATAATGAGGATTTCAAAAGATGTTATTAATAGTTTAAGCCATTACGAATGTGGAAGAAAATGCGTTATTATTAAGCTTGTTAGAGGTGTAAGTGTTCTAGGACAGTAGCAGTGAATAGTTTTAATTATTCTTCTTTTAAACTCAAAAATCTCATAGTTGAAAGAAGGTGGTGGCATAAAGTAACTAACCTGAGTACACAGATATAAATCCGTAATGAATTTGAGGCTATAGTAGTCATTTGCAGATACTCATTTTTAAGTCCCAGTGAGTTACCTCTCTGTAGTCAAATATGGATCTGTCTGAGACTGTGATTGAGTATTTCAAATTAAAATCCAGTGACAGAGTGGATTACTGAGGTTGCAGTTTGACTAAAAAATACTTAGCAAGCATGTTTTCCCTTATTTGTAGTGAAAACAGTCTGTTGAAGTTTGTTTAGTGTGTTTGACAACAGACAGTTTGATATATTGCTGGGCACAGCAGTAGGTTGGACTTGAGTGGTATTAGCTTTCACTGTTTTGATTAATGGTAATTGTTTCAATGAAAAGGCATGTTTTACGTACAACTCAGTTCTGGAAAACAGAAGTCAACTTGCAAGATCTGTAATTACTGTTCTGAGTTAGCATATAAAAAAAGCTTGGAGAACACGCAGGCAAATCACAGTAGGGTTTTTTTTGTATGTCTGTTTTGTATGGGATTGTATTTTGCATTTTGTAGCTTTTATACACTGTTTCTTAACTGAGGAAATAAATCTTAGGTTTTATCTCTTCTTGAACACTGCAGTGTGCTTCAAGATGTATTTCTGAATTTCACATTGTAGTTTCAGTCTTGGCACGGTGAAATTTCTTCGCTGTTTTCAGTCATCAATTACAATAACAAAAGGTCAACCTGGAGACTCCCCTGTCTCCTCATACCCTCACACAGTCTGGAAGGGAAGGAAAAGATAACTGTTTGGCCACAAAGTTTGTCTTCTCTGGTTAGAAAAACACTGCCTTATCTCGCTCTCAGAATGAGTTTTCTAGTTTTCCTAAGATTCTTCTTTTTTGGGGATTGATTTGTTTGTTTTCTTTTTAATAAATATTTTATTTTCAGTTTATCATCAGGAAAAGTGAAATAGCTGATTATTTTTGTATTTAGGTAAATAAAAGATTGCAATGGTGTGTTTAGAAGTAAGCCAATACCAGCATAGTAAAGGATGTCAACTTTTGTTATCGATACCATCTTTCATTTATATAGTGCTTTCATCCTAAAAGATTCTGGTTTCTAGAAAATGTAGATTTAAGCCAAAAACACAATTAAAAATACATCTCTTTGTCCTTGCCTGTTAGCTTCGAAGTATTGTTTGTCAGTTTAACAGACAGTACGAAAATATCTTTCTTCTGCTTTGCAGATGCAAAAATGCAGCATGAAAAGAATATGCTGAAAGTACTGTTAAACCATCTCTAGAAGAAGAGAAAATTGGTTTTATAGCTTCCTCATTTTATGACATGCTTTCTTCTCAGATTTTAATATTTTGCAACACATTCTGAAAGAAGAAATGAATAGGTAGTGGTTTTCTCTATCTGAAACATGTAGGGGCATCACAACCTACCTGAATTGTTCCCTAGAGAGTGTTAAAAAGAAAGCAGTAATATCTAAATTGTAGAGGGAGGCAACTAGATTTCTAAGTGTGGTGCCAATGTTTGTAGTCAACAATGAGACATAAAAAAAATTGTAGCCCATGTTGATAACAGCAGGGTTTGAGGTTGGTATTATTAGAGCTTGCTTAAAAGTATTAACACACAACTCATGTATAGCCTTTATATAAGCTATGTTCTAATATATATTTTGGGGGGAAATAAAAATCTGTAAAGCATGAAATTGTGGTGTTACAAAACGATTATTTCTAAAAGTGAATGATCTCATCTCGTAGTTGTACTAGCTTGGATTGCTATGTTAGATGTCAGGTGGTTTATTTCTGCGCAAAATACAAATTAATAAGGGTACATGTTCATACTTATCTAAACCAGTGACAAGAAAATAAATACTACTTTTTATTTACCTTGCAGTTAACAACCATGTGTCATTGTGGCATCTTTTATTGAAGGGAACTTTATTTAAGTAGCATAAACTTGTTGGATGGGCTTCAATTAAATGATGATTTGTTAATGCAAATGTGTAGCGAATGACTGGTAGTACATCTGTCTCTTCATCCATAGGCCATTACTGTGCAGCATTAGCACATGATTGTAAAAAACTGGAAATCATTATATGCAGGTAGTACATATTCAATCAATTCTGACCTTATGTCTCCGATGAAATAAAAAAAAAGGAGGCAGTGTAAATGGTATTTAATCTGAACAGAAAAAAAAAGGGAGAGAATCTTTGAATATCTGCGATTCAAGCTGTTAGATGATGTGAGGTGACTGCTGTTTGAGATTGATTGTTATTGGTGGCCCCAGTGGGGAACAGCCAGCACATTAATCCTCTCTTACTCCTCCCTCATGCTCCTCCAATCCAAATAGTATTTTTGTTTATATTGGGAAATAAATACGGTTCTGTTTATTTTTAAATTCCTCTTTTTTTACACCTCTCTTTTGGAGATTGAAAGGAAGAAGCTCCGTATTGATGACCGGTGTTAGCCAGTTAAGCAGGCAGTGACAATTAATACAACAAAAAAATCGTACAATTAGCTTCAGCTCCATAAGTGTCTAATGAGCCATTTGTCAGTCTTTTGGTGAAATAAACTACTCTATCTTAATTCTCCACTCTTGCAGCAAATAAATAGAAGTTATGAAACACCCGGGCACCAATAAAATATAATTTATTTTGCAGGGCATGGCAGAACTCCTTACATGTCTAAAATGAGCATGTTATTTACAAACAACTTGTGGTACTAATATAAAAAAGGATTTCAATGTTAACTGCTTTCGTTCTGCAGTAGATATGTTTTCTTCCTGATTTGTTTAATCATTTAAATCTATAATTACTCCTAAAGGCATGTGAGTTAAAATGACTTCTCCTGCCGTGATTAACTCATACAGCCAAAACGAACCTCAGAGAAAGGCCAGGGATGGGCAGTCTGCAGCCGAAACCACTGCCAGTGTCGGGAAGGACAGCGTACGTGTTTCCAGCTGGGAAACACATCCTTGCTGCTGTTGTCTCCCTGACCCTTCTGGCCTTGTCAGTGATACAGCCACCATCTCACAGAAAACACCACAGTGGCAGTTGCTGTTCAGGTGCCACAGTTGATACCGACAGAGGTGGAGCTGACACAGTTGGACTGACAAACTCCTCATCTGGAGGAGTGATGAGGCCTTCGCTTGTGACCAGTCTGTGGTAGTCCCCAGAGCTCCAATTGCCCTACCTCTGGCAGACCTCACCAGAGGTGGCCAAGGAAAGCAATGAGATATCTGGCCTGAGGGACCTAAGGAAGATTGTCTGCAGAACTTTTTACTGTGCAGAGCAGGGCTATTCTGCTTTCCTTCCCCATCCATGTAGACTCTTTGTTAACATAAGCTGGTGAAAATATTTCAGGCCACCTGAGTTCTTCCTCAGTCATCTTTTTAACAAAAGTTTGAGTTTCACTCTGCTTCAGTTTCGTGATGTCTTTCTGGCCATCTGTCTTCCCAGGCTAGTTTTAAAGCTATCAGTAACTTGCTGTTTTTAAAAAAAGACAGAAAGAGGAGGACAGGACAGAGGAGAGGACAGGACAGAGCTGAGTTACTAGGTCTCAGAGAGGAAGAGAATATTGCAAATGGCAGAAATCACAGAAGAGACAACAGTTACCGAAGAGGCCAGGGTAGAGGGACGTGATAGATGCTGTTAGGTGTGTATACAAGGCGATAGTGAAGAGGGAGTAGCAGTGTGAATGGAGAAGGGGCTACCTTCACTCAACTGGGCTTGAAGAAAGCCTGGGATTTCTTTGGCAAGTTGAAAAACATACTTAGTTGAGTGCCCAGCCAGTTCCGTTGCATAGCGGAAAGCAACTACGTTTGGGCATCCAGAACGCTGATTTGGGAAACGCATACAGTAGGTTTCAAAGCTAGATACAGCATTTCTTTATAATGGTCGTTTCAAGATGGTAGTCCTTCATACTTGGCCATTTTTACAATGACAGCAAGCTGGGTTGAGACAAGTGTTGAACAAAATCAATTATAGCTAAAGTATTCCTAGAAAATTGTGGACTGTTTCAATTCAGACAGACACTAAATTGGTAATAAACAACTCTCTATATAAAACTGGCACAAACTGTTCAAAAATTTGCCTAAGTAGGAAGTCAGCATTTCTGGGGATCAGGTGAAATAGTTGAAGAGGTTATTGTACAAGAGGAGTGGGAGAAAGACACCCTAGGGAAAAAGAAAACATTTAAGTTGTAGTTTATAGAGATTTAATAGATCTTTTGTATCCCCAACCAGTTTTGACCTAATGTAAGAATTTTATTCTGATCGTACTCTCAGATGAAAAGGTGAATCTCTACCTTACTACATTTTGCCTGTTTTGATTATACTGTCATGAAGCACTTGGGGGCAGTTAATTCCATTTTCCTCATGGAAAAATCCACATTCTGAAAAAAAGAATATTTTTAAACTCAAGTGCTTATGTTAGTGATTCTTTTGAGTGATCAATGTCCTAAAGTCAACCATCAGTCTATGGTCTAATGTGTTTACTTGACAACCAGGTTTTAGGAGGACTGCGCTATATGTTTGCACATGCAGAAAGTGGATTCAAGATCCTTTTTCCTTTACCTTTCAATTGTCTTTCGGGGGTAGTGTTTCCAGAGTATGGACTTTTAATCTTGAAATGCTGTAGTATATCCTCCTAAGCAATGCAGATATATTAAGGACAATATACTTACTATACTGAGTTTTCTCTTAAAATTGTTCTGTTACAAAATTTTATCCTTTGTGAAATTCCCTCACTATGTAGTTTACTGTTGTAACATTTGCAAATGGCAGGTGGAAAGATTTTTCATGTTGCTTCCTATACATGTTACAGTATTTGCCATAGCAAATAATATAAATGAGGTAAAAATTCAACATCTGTTACAAACAACTGTTTTTGCTGCTCCTTCACTCAAAGTCATCTCCTTTGGACTCTTGTTCTGAGCCCACGTTGTTTTTAACCCAGCTTTACAGGAAAGCTGAAACTGGCATTAGACAAATAGCAGATAATTGTAGCCATCTTTACAGACTCAACTAAATGATGAAATACATGTATGTTTATATTCTGTAAGTATTTTATTTTGATATTTGTGTGGAACTCGTATTCTGCCAATTCTCAGTTCTGGAATAGACTCAGATAAGGACTGGTCACGTTACTCTTCTGAGGACTTAGAATTTACACCTTACTGACATTTAAAAAGCTAAGTCTGGAGTATTCTGATAATTTTTTACAGAGATGTAACACCTCAAAAATAGTTTTCCCTCTAAGTACAGTTTTATGTTACAAATTGTCATTAGGTGGCAATATTAACAATGTCCGTCCACCCAGCCGGATGAGGCCTGGTAAAACACAAGTTGATAGAGCAGAAGGAAAGGGGGCTGTGTTTTTTATCTCCCCAAAAAGTTTAATAACAGGATGAAAGTGAGTCACAGCATCTAGGAGCCACCAAACTGGTAAGCTGTGTAAAAGACAAATGCTATCAGGCTTCCTGTGTTTCTAGAAGAGATAGGAAAGTGTTGATGCCATTGTACAGATAGTAGTAAGACCCCATCTGAAATGCCGTATATATTTCTGGTTAACTGCATTCAAAAAAGATGAATCCAAATGCCTAAAGTATAGCTGCCAGCATCTAGCTTCCCCATTCTTCTGTTCATCTTAATTTTTCAAGAGGAGCTTAGGAGACTTCCACTTAATATAGCCAAGTCAAACAGAAGGGGAAAGGAAACAATTGGTCTTTAGAAACGTGTCAGGGAATAAATATTAGGTAAGACAGTGAGTTAAAGTTGGACAATGTTGTCAAAAGCAAAATGATGCAAAATGGCCTCCTATTTTTATGTTGGGTATCAGGAGGTTGTAAGGGGTCTGTAATTCTCGCTGCCACTTACAGGGGTGAGGTTTTGGAGCTGTATGACGACAAGAGTAAGAAGAAGAAACATCAGTACAAGGTGAATCTTAATAAAAAGCAAACCTCTAATACATTAACTCACAATCACGAGCAAGTGGACTAAATGAGATGAGGCTCTCTTTCAGTCCTAAAAGAATCCTCTGTGGGTCTTTTAATCTGTCTCTTGACCGTTTGATGTCCAGTGTTAATCGAGATACAGGATTTTCAGTGGTCAGTCATATCAAAAGACCTTAATGTTTCTACATGTAAGTGGTAGCATTTGCTTAATAGTGAGTCATTCTTAAAGATGAAAAACAGTCTTCACTGGTTACTCATAAAATTTTTATCTTAGTCTTAAAGGTGTTAGTGCTGGATTTTTCCCCAGGAAAACTCCTTCAGCTGCGTATGATTTCTTTGGGGTAAACGGCATTTTTTTCCCACTCTAAATGATAAGATTACATTTATTATTTACGCTTAATTCAGAAATAGGCATTGTGTGAAGTGCTTATTTTCTAGAACCCCCACAGTATTTGGAGCTTTTTGTGTTTTTCTTTCCGTAAGCAATAAAGTTATAATGGGGTTACAGGATCACACTGAATCTGTGCTGAGGCATCTGCTAAAACTTTCTAGCAGAGCCTAATAAAGCCCTGCCCCATTTGTGACATACCAAATCACATTCTCCTTGCCTGGTCTGACAACCACAGCTCTTAAACAGCTGCTGGGGTAATTTGCATAAAGGAGATTGTAAATGTCTCATCAGAACGCATGCAGCGCAATCCACCCCAAAACCACTGCCTGAACACCAGGAAAAGAAGATTGTAGTCATAAAAATTGTGGCTCTCATGATTTTAGATTATGGTCTCCACAGTCTTACAGCTTTTGCAAATACCAAGCTTTTGTTTAAAAACGAAAAAAAGGAGAAGTTTCATTTACTGATACAGAACAATGCAAACAGATGCAGTGTTGCTCTCTTGACTCAGTCTAGCAGAAAATTGACTTCAGCAGCTAAGGTACGTGCTGACCCCTCCTCTGTTCTTCACCCCAGCGACGAGTGAACTGATCCAATTGAAACCATTTAGAATACCACTAGTAAAACCAAGTTATTTTTATGGTAGTGGAAGGAAAACAAAGAAAACACAAAATAAACAGTGCAATACAGAGGATTCAATAAAAAATAAAAAATGCAGAAGTTAATACAATATGTTAATTATCTGCGTGCATCTGCTGTATTTTATGATGCATATTTTAACAGAAATTGGTCTTTACATTATGCATATTTTGATAAAAATCAGAACTAAGGGAGATGTACATGGAGAACAAGAGATTTCACAACGTGGCAGGAATTAGGTGCATGTATTTCCTGACTTTCAACTCTGTAGCTTTAAATTTCCGCTTTGAAGCATCATTCTTCTTTGCCTTGAATCAACTACAGTGGAGCACTTTGGCATGGTAATGAAACTCAGTGTTACAACTATACAATAGGAAAGTCATTAAGCTCCACAAAGTTAGCGTCTACATTAGGGAAAGCCATTGATTCTGTACTCTGCCCAATTTATAGTGCAGGCTGACACTTATTTGTGTGGTACCTCCTTGGTTAAAGCATCTCCTCTGGCTCAGTTCCTGGAAACATATGTCATGCTTGCAGCTGCATCAATCTCAGTTGCATCATCATCAAGGAGTACAAAATTGCTAATAGTAACAGAACATATTGCTGTCATCCTCCTTTCACTCCAGTTTTTAATCATCTGGGGTTCATAAGTTCATTTGCACCCAAGTCACCTATATCCTTGCCATTAACGGTTTACTTACTATTGCGGTTAATCTGAATTTCTCATAACTAATAATTTTGCATATACCTGTGCAATGGCACAACTGACAGCAATTGGTTCAATGCCTTTGAGTTTTAATACTCATCAGCATTAAATTGAAGGCTATTTGTATACATGTGCAAGGGGCATAACCTTAAAAAACTCAAAAGTTGAAGCATTCTGCCTTCTATAAATTCCAACTGGTTTAGAAAAAGCTTATCGAGTCACTTTTAATGATTTGGCTTCGCGTAGCAAGATGTCTGCTTTTAAGGCAGTGATGGTAAATCAGTAGTTACAGTTCAGGTTTAGCATCCGTGGAGCCCTTGTCTGGCTGAGACAATAAAAAGGTATTGTTAAAAGAAATTTACCATTAGATATTAAGAAGACTATCAGTATTTTAGAAGTTTTCTGAGATACAAGGGGAAAAAATGCTCCTATACTACAATTATCTTCATCTCTTGCCTAGTTTTGCTGACCAAATACAAGAAATACGTATACGCTTCATTTACTCGTAGCAGTAATTAAACAGTTCAAGTAACGTGGCTGGCTAATAGCATAGCAAGACAAGGTGAGTAAGTAGTAATAAAATCTTTCATTAAAGCACCAGTTGTGATTGAAAAAGTATGCAGGCTTTCACACACACAAGCTTTTCTTCAACTCTGAAGTAGACCTACCAAACTGAAAATGTACGTTTGAGTTACTGTTATTGCTGTGAGTTTAATTAGTAAGTTATCAGCCAGTGAATCTGAAAAGTACCTTATACCTGTGGAGTAGAGGTTTGTTAGTAGAGAAATCAAATGATAAGGTGATTTTTGACTAGGGATAGGAGAGAAGTAATTTACACATTTTGAAATACAAGGTTGAGTGAAAGTACAATGTGCAGTAAAATTGGTGTCTTTTAGTTTTGGGGTTTTTGTAAATGTATTTGTTATTTCCAAACTTGTTAATGTCTCTAAAATAACATGTCTACATTTGACCCGTCAGCCTTCAAAGACCCTCTTTGCCAGTAGAACAATTGTATCATATTCTATGCAGCAGCATATTTGCTTCAGTTATGCAGCTTCTTCCTTTATCGATGTGTGTATGTAAAACTTGTATTTCTGAATGGCATGTTCAGAACAAGAAACTGTGACCTTTTGCTGTTTCCTAATACTGATATGTTAACTGAGAAATGCTACCCTCACTTACCTTAGGCAGTGCTATGAAAAGAACATCCTTTAGATGTATGAATCACAGCCTCTGGATTTGTGAAAAACTCATCATTTTATATATTATGGTACTCATGAAAAGATTATTCATAATTGTTTTATCACAATATGAAAATACTGCTTTTTAATTTAAGGATTTCTCTGGTAAAGATTTTAATACATAGTACTTGATGAAAATTATTATGCTTCTTTTCCATAAAGAGGGGAAAATTATATGGGACAATAGTTTGCCTATTACTGTGTCTCCTGATTCCTAATTGATGCCTCACCCTGTGGGTTACATTTGCTTTCCAAAGAGGGAAATGCTTTGACTTGCTGCTTCTACTCTCCATACTATAGTTCTTTCTGTCCTCACCAAGTGCTTTCCTAAAATTGATTCTGGATTTAAAAAGTCATACTTGTTACTAGTGA
The DNA here is from genome assembly GCA_013396935.1 of Baryphthengus martii. Lineage (NCBI taxonomy): Eukaryota > Metazoa > Chordata > Aves > Coraciiformes > Momotidae > Baryphthengus > Baryphthengus martii. The sequence goes on along the minus strand of VWZK01010348.1, from coordinate 42,668 downwards.
TTGGACAGAATCAAAATGAACTCCCAAGATTCTTACAAAGCCAAGGTGAAGTCTGAGGCGATGTGCATTTTCTGAAGATAATTTTCAGCGCGGAATCGAATAGGAAATTTCAATGTGATGGCTCCAGTCATTTTTTGCTGTAAGTTGTTTCCCTCAAGTGTGAGTGAGGTCTTAGGCTATAAACCTCTTTGAATCTTTTGGCATAGACCTCAGACTTGGAGCTTCTAAAAGAGAAAAAAAAAAAAAAAAAATTAGATAATGCTCCAAGGATAGCCCACATTGTCAAATGAGGATCTAGAGAACAAGTCTTATGACGAGCAGCTGTGGAAACTGGGGTTGTTTAGCCTGGAGAAAAGGAGGCTCAGGGAAAACCTTATCAAACTCTGCAACTACCTAAAAGGAGGTTGTATTGAGATGGGGGTCTGTCTGTTCTCCCATTTAACAAGCAATAGGACAAGAGGAAATGACCTCAGGTTGCACCAGGGGAGGTTTGGGTTGGGTATTAGAAAGAAACTTCTTCACAGAAGGGATTGTAAAGCCCTGGAACAGGCTGCCCAGGGAGGTGGGTTGAGTCACTATCCCTAGAGCTATTCAAAAGCTGTGTAGATGCGGTGCTGAGGGACATGTTTTAGTGGTGACCTGGCAGTGCTGGGTTAGTGGTTGCACTTGATGATTGTGAAGGTCTCTTCCAACTAGAATGATTCTATGATTCTCTAATCCAGATCAGAGTTGTTGCTGAGTCAGCCTGTTTTGGAAGTCAAAAGCTTGCTAAACTCTCTGTCAATAGATCCTTTGGAGACAATTTAAGTTTTATATGAAAATAAAATCCATAGATGGTTGGTATCCTGAACAGTGACCTTTTAAAAGCAAGCATGGGATCAGATATCTTGAGATTGTCAAATACTATCCAAGGCAGCAAGAAAGTTTATTATAGTTGTTAGCAAGTGTTTTCACAGCGTGATTCAACTGACAGAGATAGATGCCACCTTCTCAAAGTATGCATTCTACCTGTCACAGCCAACTAAATACTCAATAGCATAATTTCCTTCAAATAAAATACCACCTACATCCCAAACAACCATGAGCAAGAATTGAGTTGAGAAGATGTGCCTCAAGGAATTGTTGAGGTTGTCATGAATCTAGTGCGCTATGTTTTAGAGTACTACTCGGTTCCCACAAACTGAAGGGAGTATTTCAGTCCATCTGGCAGGTGGGTTTCAGTGCTAGGTGCTGTGCTGCTTGGGATGATCTGTTGATTTAACAGACACAAATGCATTTGGCTCCACTAGACCACATGCAACACCAGGCACATTTATGGCTTCTTACGCTTCAGGTACGTTGTGGCATCATTATTCTGGAACGTGGAAGACTGTCATCAGATAAATTAGCCTTTAGACACAGCTAGCCTCCAGCTCTTCCTTTTCATACCTCCCCTTAGAGATTATTTATCCTGTATCTGATCACTTCCCTCCCCATATCTCTGTTTCTCTAAAGCTAGGGAGCAGCCTGCAGAAGAGCCCACCTGCATTCATGAAAATGCCTCTGATGGAACAGGCATTCACCTCTACACCATCAGACTGACACTTTTCCCATCTCCATTTGCCAGTCGTAAGAAATGCCAGAGGATTAGCATGTCAGCTCTATTTTCAAGCTGTCTATAAACAATCCTGAAACGTCCCTTGTGCACCTCTCACATTAGCATTGGAGAGTGGTAGCTTCAGAAAAAGATACATCTCTTTATAAGCAAGTTAAAATACATTTTTAAGGAAACAGATCGAAGTATAAAGAGGACAGTGGAATTCAAATTAGTGTCATTTTGAAATATCTGTTATTTCAGAGGTATAAACGTGCAAGAGATTTTCTGCCGGTGAGACAGAGGGGGATTTCTAGTGTCCCTTTTCTACCCCGAAATTTCTGAGAAGTGTACAGAAAAGTGAAACTTGAATTCTTTGCTGGAGGAATACTGCTGGTTGGTAAGAAACAAATAATAAAAAGAACTTTTTTAATTTCTGAAATGGAACACCCGTTGAAGGTAGAGAGCGCTGTAAAACCTGGCATATTTTTCATTGTGGCTTGTTTTGGTCCATATATAACTGTAAATTAATCTAAAACAGTGAATTAACAAACAAAAATAGGGTCTTGAAGTTTCAGCCAAGTTTGCAGTGCCAGGAGTAATCATAAACTCACACTGACATAGCAGAAAGTTCCTGCAAGTACTTATTCCTGTATAAATAAGATAGAAACAGAGACAAAACAGCTCCCACTGTCCCTCTGCATTGGCTGCAGTTGGGACACAAGAGTTGTTTAAAGCACAGCTTGCTGTAAGATTTGTACTTTTGGTGCCCATATGGCCAGTCCCAAATGGGAGTGTCAATGACCGTGTGCTCAGCTCTCAGGCCAACCCAAACTCTCACGTTTCCTGTCCCACATTGCCTCGCTGCAACGAGGGCAACGCTTCTTCCTAGCAGAGAGATTTAGCAGACAACAGCTTTGGTCGAAGAGGAATGATTATGGTCTCATCTGATCTGTCCATATTTCAGACACAGGTATGATTTGACCTTGGGTGTGGGTAGCGTAGTTTTTTTAACAGCTCTTTCATCCTCCTGATTTGCTCTAAATAATGAGTATCAGTGCTAGCTGAAAATGTAGCACGTATTCAACTATTCTGTGGTTGGATAACAAGTAGAAAATGGGTACATGATCTTAACCGTCAGATCATGTACTCTGCACTCTCATCATTCATTTCATTGTAATCACAACTATATTGTTGCAGTGCCCTGCAAAGTAGAAGGCAGATTTCGAGCACAGCAAAGAGCAGAACACAACCCAAGAATAAGGTGGTTCTGCTCCATTTGCAAAATTACATCTTCGGCTGCAGAGTCTTCTCTCTGTCTCAGAAGCCATGTGATGGGCAGAGGGATAGTCCTTACAGACCCCTCTGGAGGGAACAGTCGGTTCAGCTTTGAGCAAGGCCATATGCTGCTGGTTCTACCTCCTACCAGCACCTGCTGCAGATCAGGAGAAAGCTGAAGCCGTTGCATAGGCTTAGGGCTGAGCCCAGTGCCCACATTGCAGACAAGTTACCCCTTAGGTCATCCGTCTTGTTCTCCACAACTCCTACAAAAAAAAAAAATCCTCACTGATGCTTCCAGATAAATCTTCTGTTCCCTCTTGTCTATCCTTCATCTCTACTTTCTTGCATATCATTTATTTCTCTCCTTCTTTTCTTCTTTGAATTATTTACCTCCTCTACACCCAGTCCCCCTCCACATGTGAATGTCTGTGTTCACAGGTGGGATTTCTAGGACAGTCAGTATCTAATTTTCCACAAATATTGTTATTTAAAAACAAACGTGATCATCTCAATCAAAAGGATGTAAACAGATAAAAGATTTTGCTGATTTTTTTTAAATTTTTTTTTTCAGCCTTAGAACTAACTCTCCATTAAAAGTTGTTATGTCTGGTGAGAAGTAGATCCCAGCCCTACCTTGTGCCGATAACTTTATTTTGCTGATATATCCCTATTAGTAGTGAGGTGTGCTCATCATTCTTGCTTTTTTTACGTGGACATTTGTCAGCAAGTTTTATTTCCAAATGTCAACTAAAATTCTTGGCGTTAAAGAATGAGTTAAATTTATTTAAAAATATTATACCTGCTCAGAGTCCTCTGTCTATTTTTATTTCTTTACAGTTACATTTATGGTTTTAAATGGTATATCTGTTTCCTCACAGTGTGTAAAAGTTCTGTACAGATGGAAGATAGTGACTATAAAAAGAAAGCTACTGTTAGGACAGAGGTAGATGTGTTGGAAAAATAGATGAAAAGTAGCAATTCTTGTTGTTCTAACAGTAGTTATTGATTTTGTACCATACTGTGGATTTTCTTATAATTCTGTGCTGCTTAAAAACTTATGTAATTTCGTTTTACTGTAATTTTCACAAACTTGGATTATTGCTTTCTCCTCTCATGTCCAGAATAGGTAGGCACATTTTCATCAGTTGTATATATGGTATCCCTGTGCCACAAGATGCTAATTTTTTTGAGCTTCCTACTCCTTTTAATAAGGATTAACTTGTTCATTCCTAACTGTGGACAACTAGTCAAGTTTGGAGTTGTCTTTGATTGCAAACATTTTGATTTTGAGTGACGTGCCAATATAAACACATTTGTGTTAGCTGATTTGCAAGAAATGTTAGGGAAGTGGTAAGACAACTGCTATGCTTTTGGGAGGGGGGTGCGAGGAAAGGCAGCCTTCCGTTATTAGTGAATTTTTTTAAGCTTTTGCTTGTGTCTTAGAGAAGAACCTTCAGAGATGATTTTTTCTGACCACAAATGAAAAGAAAGGATAATTAAAATAAACATTGTTTTTTAATGTGTACTTTGTGTTTTAAAAAGATGGCTGATAAAAATTGTCAGCTCATGTAGCTGTCAGTTCAACTGACCAACCTGACAATAGTGCTGCCCCATGGTCCCTCTGCTTGGAGATATACATTTCAAGCACATAGTAATCCTAAGTGTATAAAATCATAATAGAGCATTTCATCACGTCTAAATAAGGGTAGGTACATTCTGTCTGAACGGGTAACTGTTGAAAACATTGAATACAAGACATTTGACACTAATTTTACTGATCAAATCCTTCCCTCAAAAAAAGTCTGCCTTGACAAGCCATTCAGGAGGTGCGTTTTGCAGAGCAAGCCTGGCTTGATGGGTCGTTGCGTAAGCTACTTGACATTTGTCCCCAGTCAGACCGGATGCCACATGAAAAATTCACTCAGGCGCGGGGCTCCCAGGAATAAACATTTCTCTGGTGTTGCTCACCAGGGACTCAGCAAGGTGAGCGGAACTCCAACTTGTCACGGATGCTCTGTTCTGACAAACATAAGTAGATGCTAATGGCTAAATCGTGACAGAATAAAGTCCCACAACCATATGGCTAATTGCCACAACAATATCTTCAGTGTTATTAATCAAGTTTTCATAGTGTGCCATGATAATTGGAATAATTAGAAACAGCATAGGCATTACTTGCCTCTGCCGCACATACTGCAGACGGGGACCTGGAACAACCACAATTGCACTTTCTGTGCAGCATTGTTTAGTGCTTTCCTTTCCAGCAAATACTGTGGTTAATTAATGAATTAGCTGTTTGCCACCAGAGTATTCTGTTGCTAGCAGGGCTTCTTCAGGGGCACATAGGTAGCTAAATGAGACTGCTAAGCCCTTGTGCATCTCCGAAAAGATGCAATATTCCCACAAGGCTGCCACTACACAACACAAAACTTCACCAGTCATAGGTACTTTGTTTCACAAAAGTTGAAGTTCCTATTCTCGTAACTAATATGTAAAACAGCTGTTTTAAAGTATATACAGAAAGGGTAAAACAACTTCAAAGTGTACTTTTTTTTTTGCTTAATGGTTTAAATGAAAGCAAGACTGTGGATAAGAATGGTGCAATTAACTTACCAGGCAAAAGAGGTTAACTCTTATTTGCCTTACCCTGCTCGATAATGAAGTTGGGCTCCATACTTATATTCTGCCTTTGAATTAAGGTTATGAATAAAGTGGCAATTTTAATGCTGTTATTTACACTAAGCAGCTAAATCATCATTTTGTGCGCTACTTATTGGAGCAGCCTCACTTGATTCTTATGCTTAGGAGTATGACATCAGGGAGGAAACACTTGTGTTTCCTCGGTGCATGCATCAATGTGTAGTTGACTGGTCACTAAAACTGGCAGATTGATGATGATGACTACCTTCACTGAATGTATGAAGGCATTTAGCCAGACTAATAGATTGAAATGGACTGCTGCATGTATGGCCTCTGAGCAGCTTCTTAATTTAGTTTTAGAGCGTACAATAGGTGTAATATTGAATTCAGTGATGATATAAATCTTCTCTCCTCATTTTAAAAAATAAATTTCTTCTCTGGAGTGGAAAGCCACAAACAGATTTTTAAATGTTCTATACTTAATTATAAAGAGATTTGCAGAAATACAAGCCAAGTTCAGGTGGTAGGTAAAAATTCTGTCCATTTTAGATTTATTCGTGTTTAATTTTGACTCTCAAGGGAGAAGCATCTCTGAAATAAGTCCTTTATGCTGTGGTGAAAAGGTGTATAGGAAGCCAGGATTCCCTCCCCACTCAGAGCTGCTGTGGTCTGGTACCTGTGGGCAGCAGCTTGAAACAGGGAATTTCCAGTGGAGTTCCTTCCTCTCTTTTTGCTGAAAAGTTGTCTGCTCCAGACATTCATGGAAGATACCCTGACAAAATTCTGGATGGACATAAAATGATACTTTAATCAAATATCTGTCTAGCAGGTTTTTACATCTGGTTTTGTGTCTTGTTATCTCTACACATTCTTCTTACCAGTTCATTGGCAAAGAATTTATTTCTGCAGTAGTGTAGTTTTACCTGTGTTTGGATTCAGCACAATTAGCAGGAATTTTCCAAATACTAAAATAATGCTTCTGCAAAAGATATGCATAGTAAGACTTAGGTGATGTTAATAAAGTCTTCATTACTCGTGCCTCTTTTATTCCGAGCACAGCTGCCAAATAGCTTCATAACTTTTTGGCTTTTTTCTTCGTATCCAAGTGCCATAACTTCAATGTCCTGTGCTTTAAGCCCATCTGAAAGGTTATCGCTTTGTAAAAGCCATATTCTTTTGCTTCAGATATGTTTGATATATATTTATGCAGTTTTATGAGATAAAGGAGGCAATCTGATATATAATTTAATTAGCTTAAAGTTACGTTTTATTTACATGTGGTAAGGAAATCTCTAAGATAGAATATAAACTTTGTAATATTTTATCAGTACTTATTTGTTTGCCTTAGAGTTATTAACAAAATTATCTCTCTTTCTTTTCTTTTAACATATATATATTTTTTTTTTTAATGTCTTGTCCAGGTGGATTCTACAGAGAAATGTAGTAACTCTATAGCAGATTTAACTAGATGGGACAGTAAAATATTAGAGATTCCCATTTAAAGAAGAAACTGTACAAAATGATCTTTTAAACCTACTGAATGCATCTTGAATCAAGGGATAAAGCGATTAGCAAATTTATTTTATCATCTTAAGAACTGCGCTTTAATTGCAACACTGAGAGTTGTTTTTCTAATATAATTTCTCCACTTTAAAACCAAATTTAATCATTGCCATTTAAAGATGGAAAAGTTGGGGGGGTGGAGTTCCTAATTGCTAATAGCTTATATCAGTAGGAACTTCACTAATTTAGAAGTGCCTCTTTTGTTTCAATAGGTTTATTGCAGCAAACAGTGTTTAAAATCATTCACCTGCGCTTATTTTTGTTAAAAAAAAAAAGAAAGCGTTTTTGCTACTCTGCAGTGATTTTCAAAACAAGATGCACATGCATCATCAGTATTTAGGACTGTAGGTTTTAACTTAAAAGAGGCAAATAGCAGTAAGAATTCAGTAGGCACACCTTAAAGGCCTTGTATTTTTCGCTTAAGAGTGCAAATGTTGGCCATTAAATTGGCATTTTAAACAGGTGGCAGAGATGAAGTCGCGTACTCCTTGCACTTAAGGGGTGTGCATCACTGACTTCAAAGGGCTTTTTCCAGTAGAATGTAGCAGCCCTCTCTGGTCCTTCTGATTTATCACCATAAGTTTATCACACTGAACCTTACTTTTTTAAACAGTTCAGGCAATAGTCAGATTTAATTTAGTAGTTTTGCAGAAGCACAGTAGTATTCTGCAGTGTTTTTCTTTTGAATAAAAGCACAGTTTAGCCCAATAATTTCTAAATGAGTCATGGCAGAACCGTTGGACCACTCATGTTGTTGCCTCTGTATTTTGGCGGAGATTTTAAAAATGGGTGCGTCAGCTTCAATCTGTGATATTTGTTGCCAACTTGAAGCACCTTTTTGCTGGTATGGATTTGTGTATCACTTGTCTTTCCCTTGGTGAACCCATGCTGGCCAATACTGATGATTTTCTTGTCTTTCATGTGCCTGGAAATGGTTTCCAGGATTAGCTGGTCCATCATCTTCCCAGGGACCAAGGTTAGGCTATCTGGCCTGTAGTACCCTCGGTCCTTCTTAACCTTTGTGAAGATAGGAGTGACATTTGTTTTCCCTCACTCTTAAGACATTCTCCTCATTACTGTGATTGATCAAATATTATTGAAAGTGGCCTCACAGTGAGATCCTCCAGCTTCCTAAGCATTCATAAATGTATCCCATTCAGGGCCTGTGAACTTATGAGTGTCCAGTTTGCCCAAGTATTCCCTGACCTGATCCTCTTCCACCAAGCATACATTTTCCTTGTTCCATCTTTTCCTCTGTCTCTTGGACCTGGGATTCCTAAGAAACAGTCTTACTGGTGAAGACCGAGGTGAAGAAGGCATTCAGTACTTTAGCCTTTTCCGTGTCCTGTGTAGCCAGGTACCCCAGTTAGAGAGTGCAAACAGTGAGCAGTTTTAAAATCAGGGGTAAGTTTATTGAGTGTAGTTACCAGTACTCCTCTTTGTACAAGTATTTTTTTAAGAAAGTTCCGTATCTTCACTACAGCAGAGTGAGGTGGCAGGAGAAGTGTATACTTTGCAATGGCTGCATGAAGGAGCAAAATACATCACTCTTGTCACCATTAAGTGGATTCCCATAAAATAGCCTGGAACAGCTTCCAAAACAAATTCAAAAGAACGTGAAGGTACAACTCGCAACACTTAGTACAACAAGCTAGAACTACATCAGGGATCAAAACCATGGCAAGAACATGAAGGAAACTTATTTTTCCTCTAGCAGGAGCACCACTACTTCTAATGAACATGTCCACGGCACCCAGCGGTAGTTGCTGGTACCACCCAAGAAGTTGGCTGTAGGTGGGAGCAGCAGTAGGTGAGAGCGGCAGCCACGGAAAATCGACATCACCAGCACCAATGCCAGAACAGGCGCTTAAAGTTAGTTAAGAAATGGAACAGAACCCCACCGAAAGCTGTCTAACAGGTTTGATAGTTTTACTGTAGAACATTTCTACAAATATTTAGCATTACTGCTACAAAATTGCCATGGCACCTTTTTCATTTAGTGCATTCCTGCAAATGAGTCTGGCTTAAGACAGCAGTAAGTGGTTTTGCAAAGAAGGGTAAATTACAGCAAGGAGGGGGAGATTATTAGGAATTCATTTTTTGGAAAGAAAAACCTTCTTTAATAAGGAAATGTGTAGAGTTTTCCAAAAACAGAAAAAAAAATTCTTAAATGCAAAACTGACTAATCTTTGCCAGTAATCTTAAAGAAACAAATGGGAAAGGAAATAATCCACATAACAATTAGATGCTCGTGTCATTTATTTGTAAAAATAAAATTAAAGGTATTTATTTTAAAGAGTTATGCTAGTCAACGTTTGATAAGGTAATTACTATAAAAAAAAAATAGGCTATGTGTAGCAGCAGGAAATTTCATTAGGACAAATCAAAACTTTTTTCCCCAGTGGGAAAAAGGCGGCTAAGTAAACGATGTGCAGTATTCTTGTTCATCACTTAGCCTATATTGAGTGGATTTATATAATAAATGAATGTTTATAATCATTATTATTTAATTTTAAGTACTAATTTTCTAACAGTAAAACCTATAGTAGACTTCGAAACCCATATAATCTATAATGCAAGTGTGTAGTTTCATTTTTATTTAAATCATTTTCAACACTGTAAGTTTTATCCTTGCCTAAGGCCTCACAGTCTAAGCTGTGGAACAGAAAGCCTGTGGATCTTGCCATAGTTTTTTAAGTTGGGGGGTGTGAGGGTGTGTTAACATAACTACTTTAAACTTAGGTGAATTCATACCATCACAAACCAAACAGAATTTGAAGCAGAAAAAGCTCCCCTATAACCTACAAGCAGTAGAGCCATGGTTTGTGCATTCAGTGTAATGATCCACCAAATCTTTGTGCAGCCAGTATGGGAGAGGCTGGATGAGATAAATACCCTGCGTGGGAGTGCAGGGCAGGAGAATCCCACCAGGATCACAGTCACACCACAGTATGTATGTCGTTCTCTGGCAGAATAGCAGTCTACATACAAACCTGAAATTGCTTAAATGGGTAAGGCAGATGTGTATGTGTACATGCTTTCTATTATCTCTTTGTCTAAGGAGAAGCTGAATTATTTGTTGAATGCTGGCACACACTTTTTCCCTCCTTATCAGACACACTTTTATACAATCAGTATACACTGTGGTAGAAATCTATAATATTTAAATGTTTTACAGCCTAAGAAAAATGTGATCATCTTGTCTGCCTTCTTAAATGACAAAGGCCACAAAATTGTATCTAATAAATCCAGAATTAACATTTGAATTTATGTTTGAAGTAAACACATCTTCTAGCAAGATGTCTGTTTTCATTCCCTTCACAAGTTGATTAAGGCGAAAAATGGTACATATTTTTTATCAATATCTCACTGTACATCCTTTATGGGTGATGTGCATATGAGGGTACGCTGGATGTGAAATTCTGGATGTTTAGATTGAACACAACAGAAGTTTCTGTAAATACCTGAAAGTGGTGATCATCCTATATAACTTCTTATAGCAGTTTTTTTACTTTATTGGGATTCCACATGCTTCTTTCTGTTTTGACAAAATACTGTATTTTAATAAGATTTTGTTTATTTTTTAGAAATGACATTTTGTTAAATGTTCCACTTAGCTTTTCTGCCTTTCTTGTCATCTGTGATCATTAAGAGTTTCTCATCCACCGTGAGCAGATACATCATAGTGCAGGCATCGTTTGCCCAGACTATTGTTTACTGATTGCCATTGAACTATTTAATTCTTTATCTTCCATATAGCTTTACATTCTTTTTAAAGTGTTACACAAATGTTGTTCCTTATCCTTTTCCCATATCTTATTTTTGAACAAGCAGATCACAGCTCAAGTCTGTCTACCCTTTCTCCTAAATTATTGACCATGACTTTACATAGTAAATTGCACTGGCTACAAATGTTTGCTTGAATATAATTCATCACAGAGTTTAGAGAGACACAGCTTACATACCATTTTCTCAGTCAGTAAACAACTGATGTTAATTTTGGCATTTCTCAACTTCCGAGTGCTTAGTTTTGATAAAATGGTGTTCTTCTCAGTAGTAACAGTCCTTTTGGATAATTTTCTTAATTTAAAGAAAAAAAGCAGCAAATCTTGCACTGAAAGTGAAATGACATCCTGCAAAATCTTACTGCTCCTCATTTTCTCTGGAACGCTCCCACTAGTGAGCCTTCAAGCGTGGGAAACCAGATGAACAACATCTGCTGAAGGGCACCAGCCATCCCAGACGGGTGATACCTTTGCCATCTCCCATTCTGAAAGGAGGCTGCAGATGGGGTGAAGGTCAGGGTAGCAGGTGCCCTCTTGGGTTGGTAGCAAGAGTTAGGAAGAAACATACTCTGTGGAATTGTGCATTCTGCTGTGCTTAGATCAACTAAAGAATTATCAGATCCAGGCTTTTTATTTTTAATGTACACAGCAAAAGAGAAACACCAGACACCTTGTTGTTTTGGTTCTAGATCTTCTTATAGAAATATTTTGGGAAAAAAATAAGTTAAGCATGAGCAGAATTTTTTTATCCTTGTTCTAATGGATAGTATCAATGAATAAAAAAAAAAAATCAAGCCTTGAACAGGTACTTGTAGTTGAAGTGGTACTGAAGATTGAATTTAGCAAAACTGTAAATGGCTGAAAACAGGCTCTTATGGGAGAATTTGTAGACAACTTGTTGACAAGTTATAGGTCCTAGATTTAGTCATTTAGAAGGAGCTTCAGAGTCGTGCTTTACCTTTCCTGCTGTTACAATTTTTCTTATTCTGATTTCTTTATGTTGTTTTGTCCTCATGAAGAATTCTGAACTGTTTGTATTACCTCGTCTGTAAGCATTTCTTAGGCTTATTGGGTTTTTTTAAATAATTTTCTTCACACAAAGAATATTTTAAAGAATTTTCCAAGAAGACAGAGAAGATAACCAGTAAAATATAAGTAACACATGACATAAGTTAGTTTTATTGATGCTTGGAGAATTGTCCTGTAAATCTCACTCAAAATGGTTGCGGTTTTAGTTAAAACTGGTAAGACTGGATCGTTGCCTTATTTAATAGCATTGCTAGAGCACAGTTTTCGCCTTCTTTCCCTATATTGTAAGGTCATTAATGAATCATTATCTATTGCTAGTAATTACTGATCTCTTGAGAATATTGGTTTAATTATATAGGAATCATAAGTGGAAGATACAGTTACATATTCTACAATGTAAGTAGTAGTACCTTAGTGTATTACAGCTTTAAAGAATCTGGTTGGGGGTTTTTTTTGTAGATTTTAATTGCTAAGTGTGCCTGTTAAAATATGAATTACCGTATTACTGCATGTGATAAAAGGGATACTATTGTGAGCCTCACAGTCTGCAGGTGTAACAGATGTAAGGCAAGCTAAACAGGACAGAACAATAATTAAACCACAGACAGCCATCTCTAGAAAAGAAAAATAAAAGGTTTATCATGTCCAATGCAATTATTCAGTAAGTCTTAAATTCTCTGCAAATATTTGTAAAAGCAATAAAAGCGTGTTAGTTTGAAAGACAGCTTTTCGGTGTGGACACTTAAGGAATTAAGATCCCTTTTTATGAATATAAAAGCTGAGTGAAGTCCTGCCATATGGCAGCGTGGTTCATAGGCAATAGGGTCCCTGGTTTATAGATGCTATGAGCTAAATGCTGCTGATGAAAATAAGAGAGCAGTTAGTATATATGCATTTACAACAGTATGAATTGTTTACTCCCTTTAAGACAGGAAGGTTCAAATAATTAACAGTAATATTATGGTCGCAAAAGGAAGTCCAGTTGTTCTTCAGCAGCCTACATCTGTGAAACGTGATACCTCGGGGAACTGAGATTTAATTTTCCCAGGAGAAAATATAAAAGCAGGAGAAAAAAAAAAGGAGTGACTTCTGCTTGAGCAGAATAAACCTGCATCTACAAACGATTAACGCTGCATAATGAAGTAGTAAAGAAGCAAAAGAGATTTCTAATAAAAGACTAATAACAAATCCCATTACACTGTGGTGTATTTTTTCCCTTGAAGTGTATTAGGCTTTTAGCAGGGCTTCTGAATAAGGTTTGAGTAGTTGCAAATAAAGTCAGCTCAAATGCTTCAAGCTTAGCTAAAATTTCTTGCCTAACTGTTTGTGTAACTTGGGAGTTGCGGTTTTACAGGTGGGAGGGATTGTTAATGCAAGTAATAGGCTTCACACAGAGTTTGGGTAATGTTTGTGTCACCATAGGATAGTAGTCTCCTGTAGGCTAGGCACTGCAGGGTAATGTGCCACTATATGGTAAAATCCCTTAGACAGAACAGGACGTGGTATTAAATGCACCAACTAAGCCTTGCTTTTGTGTTAACAATTCTTCTGGCTTCACTTTCTGAGGCCTGAAAGAAAATAAGTCCTCCCAGGAAAGGGATTTGATCAGAGAGGGAAATACAGACAGGTTGTGTTTTGTCACAGCTAGTATTATGACTTTTATAATCACTGCGGTAGCATTAAAAGTTACAAGACCTTCGAACATAAGTTTGGTAGAAGGATGCATGATGCTGTCTTCTGAAATCACATCGTTTGATGTTTAGAAGGGAACATAGCTTGCAAAGGAAAAAATTCTGTGTAGTGATTTCTGAATCCGTAACATGGATGTTCTTCTGGATTATACGTACGGTTCCAGCGGTGGGAGGGATAAAAGTGTAGTGAACAAATCCTTGACTCACAAAACAGTCCCTTTGAATTTTCTTTTATACATTAGTCTTTTTGCATGTTAGTTGAGCACAAGATTGTTGCTTGTGCTCAACTGATGTGTTGGAATTCATTTGTATAGAAATGTACTTTTATTACTAGAATCAGGGGAAAAAAAACAAGTAGTGCCTTAAAACAGCAGTGAATTCTGGGACAAAAGTGGTTAAACATAAATTCTTATGAGTGAAACTAATCTCAATGAAATTTCCAGTTGCTGTTTTAGAAATTTTTCTGAGTTTTAAAGAATGACTTAATTTGCTTAGCAGAAATTTGCAATCAATCTTTTCTTCCTACTGAATAAACAGATTCCACATGCATAGTAATTTGCATATCCCAGCTAAAAATGTAATTCATTATTTTTAAGTCCATTTCGTAATAACTATTTCAGGATTAATGTTGCTAACTACTCTTTAGCGCTTTCAAATGTAACCTTAGATAATCCTGCCTGAAAAGAGACAAAGCTAGCAGGTCTGTTCTGGACTAGGAAAGGGAAGTGCCTTTCCTGAGGTCAGCAAGTAAGTCAGTGTAAGAGCCAGAACTAAGAAATCTTGAGAGATAATTTTCTCCAACTGTATCTCAAGCAAATATTGCATTTTAAAAGACAGATTTTCACATTTTGAAAAATGAGTGAAAACAAAAGAGATATGAACAGCAGTTAACAGTATAGTCTACATGCTGTTTATCACTAAATCGAGTAAAGATTTAAATTAGATTTAATCAAATTAGCATCCATAGCATATTTTACATGGAGCTGCAAACATCGTCATCAATAATAAGGAGGAAGCCTCTTCAAACTTAGTGTGACCTAGTCCATTTTATCTGCTGTTTGGCATCTGCCCCTCAACTGGCTTTCACTAGATTGGACTTTTCAGGGCTACTCATAAACCACTGGCCTCCTGGTTTTGCTGTTTGAGGCTATTCTTGCATAACATTTTTCCTCTTTCATCTTAGATCACTGTCACATTAAATGCTCAAAAATACGGTATATAGATTTGATATCTTTTGTCCTTTATGGTTCACCCACGTAATAGTATTAGTCAGTTAAGCTTCAACAGTCAGGAATGTGTCACTTCTTTAATGTAGATGAAGTAACATTTCCACAAATGTAATTAGTTAAGTGGTTATTACAGATCTTCACACTTTGCAAAATTTTCTGGTAAAATGTTTTGGATTGTACCTGATCCTGACTTTATTGTACTTGCCAAAACAGAGAAATACAAATCACATCTTTCTCCTCCTTTTCTTTCAGGCGATGGGTGAGGCTCCTGTTTGGACGTGAATTCCCACTTCAGGACCTTTTGGTTGTCTGGGATGCTCTGTTTGCTGACAGTATCACCCTGAATTTAGTTGACTACATTTTTGTAGCCATGTTGTTATATATTAGAGATGCCTGTAAGTATAAACTATCTTAACGATCTTTTAAAAAGAATGCAAACCTGTGTTTCAAAGAAAAAGAGCACTGAAGAAATGCTAAATTTCATTGTGACTTTTTTAACATACTGAAAATCGTTCCAAGTGCTAGGAGAGGAGCCATTCATTATCAGACACGGTCTGCTGTATTTATGAAACAAATTGTATCATGGAGTTAAATGTAGGTTTGTTTTCTGGGTAGTTCTGTGTTTTTACATAGAGTTGCAGATTTTATGTGCAGTAAGTGGTTACAGGTATGTATAGAGCTCCACCTTCTGACCAAGCTGATGAAGTGTCCAAAAAGCCTCCCTTTGACACTGGCGGTATTTTTATGCTGTTCTGCTGTGAGAAAAGTGAAAATGCACAAGACAATGACTCACAATTTTCGAAGATGTACCTTGAAAGACCGATAAATGCAGAGATGGGTAACAATTACAAAATGTGTTTATTCTGTGCAAGAGTGACATCTTTAAAAATGATCATTTTGTTACATTTTATTTCAAGACACCTGAAATATGTGCAAAGGTGAATGAATGCTTATTGGTTAGTCATGACCAATAAATAGACTAAGTTGGGACAAATAAAAATTGAAAAAATGTTGTTAGCTTATGTAAGTGTGAATGAGAGGAGGAAGACGCGTAATGATTAACTGAGGCATTTATTTCTGTCCCATCATATTTTGCAAAAAATGCTGTATACAGCTTTGCCACAAAAAGAGTATACATTTTGCAGCAAGATACGTGTCTGTCATTAAATATATTAATTCTGTAGCATGCTGTTCAGAGTTAATTATATACAATCTGTAAGCTTTAGGTTATAACAAGGTCACATATTTGATACAATTTTGTATTCTGGGACACAAGAAGTTTTCAACATCTGTGCTTCCTATTTTAGGGCCCAATCTTGAAAATACAACGTGCATGTACTTTACACGTCCTGTCGTTCAAGTGCCTGCCTTCAAGTGATTCTTTAATTACATTCTAATAAGCTTGCATCGTATAGAGCTACCTTACATTCTTCTCAAACAAGTGGACATTTATTTCATTTTAGAGGTTTCAGAATCAATGCTACTCTTTTAAAATTATCTGATTCTGGGTCATTATGTTTTCCAATCCAGATCTGGCTTGTTTATGTGCAGTAAACTGACACAATCTGAAACTTTTGGTCTAGATATGTAGTACAGATGCGTGTAGAAAATGTTTCTTAACGTCAGTATTTTATTCTCTTCAGTAAAAAAAACTTCAGAGCTGTGTTGATAAAGAACCCTCTCTCTTTTTGAGGAAGCGAAAGTTGATCTGATTGTGTTTTCTTTTACTATGTACAAATATCAATATGAGGTAACTAAAAATGTGTTCTAGGCATCTGCATGAAATCAATCTCCCTCTTTTCTCAGAAATCCCCAGGCTAAGTAAATAGAGTAGTAAATAGCTTTAAAGTGGAGTACATTTGCCCAAATGAGATGCAGAGTCATCTCATCAGGACAGCTAATACTTTACACATGCCCTGCTTTCCTCATAAGTAACTTTTTGTGCTATAGTTAGACCTAATTAAATACTCTTACAGTTTAAAATCATTGTCACTTGACCTGTCACTACTGGCCCTGGTAAAAAGTCTCTCCCTGTCTTTCTTACTGCCCCCTTAATATATTGAAAGGCCACAAGAAAGTCTCCCTGGAGCCTTGTCTTCTGCAGACTAAACAACCCCAACTCTCTCAGCCTTTCTTCATAGGAGCGGCGTTCCAGCTCTGTGACCATTTTTTGTGGTTCTCCTGTGCACCTACTGCAACAGGTCCATGTCTTCTCTGTGCTGAAGACTCCAGAGCTTGAACACTACTTCAGGTGGAGTCTCACCAGAGCAGAGCAGAGGGACAGAATCACCTCCCTTGACCTGCTGGCCACGCTGCTGTCGTTGCAGCCCAGGATAGGGTTGGCCGCCTGGGCTGCGAGCGCACACTGCTGACTCATGGACAGCATACTGAGCGTTCTGAAACAAAGGGTACCAAGAGGTATTTCAGCAAAGTAATCCCAGTAACTCAAGGTTCCCCAGCAAACAGAGCACTGGCAACAATGTTCTCTTCTGTAACGATTTCTACGTGAAAAGGGAACAGCTAAATATATGGGGAGAGCCCTAAAGATAAAATAAATGTAGAAGTTAGAAGGCTTCCTCACTGAAGTGTTTAAGTTTCTTTAGCTTTCTTTGAATGGTAGGGTTTAATTTTAAAATTTAACCTTTAGGGATCAGAGGGGACACACATCACTGCCCCCAACAGGTTAATTTTATTTTATTCCCCCCCTCCATTATTTGATGGTCTCACACATTTCAAGAAATTAAAGTAATTGTCTTGTGGTTGAAGAGACAGTTTTATTCTCAGAGATCAAGTCTTCACCACTAGTATAAACTAGCTTTTTTAATATTTACTTTTCTATATATCTGTCAGACAGCAAAAAACTCTTCCAGGAAAAATAAAGAAAGAATAAATTTAATCCAGTCTGCATTGCAGAGTAGAACACATACTGATCTGTTCAGAAGAGAAATGCATTTGTCTTATTTCCTCTTGTTTATAACAATATTTAGAATTTATCACCAATTTTCAGGTTTTTTATTTGCTTTGGTAAACAGGCTTTGCAGTATCTTAAATTTTCTTTACATAAGAGCATTTGATTGGGCATGTACTGTGTGGTTCTCATATTATGCTCCTCTGAAAGAACTCTGACAGAGACCATTGTATTGTGTTCATTATGCCAGCTTCATGACTTCAGCAAGAAAAAACAGATACCTGAATATGAACAAGAAAAACAAAGGATAGGAAAAAGAACAGGCAGAACAGATAAAGAATGAGTAGGATAAGTGAGTGCTTTACAAATGAAAGCAGATGTATGAAATTACAAGCTGTCGGATCAGCAACGGAAATGAAGATGATAAAGTGGTTCCCTACACAGATTATAATTATTCATTTTGCCCAGTCCTGCATCTTTTGCCCATAATCCTCTTGTTGAGGGAGGAAAGGTACAGGAGGATATGAGGATTATTCACATGAAAGAAAAGTAGTAAAACATTTACATCTTTCTCTCTGTAGAACAGTTCTTTTTTGAACTTTTTTTTTTTTTACCTTTTATTGATTCAAAATTTTGTTTTTGCAATAAGCTTTTCTGGTGTAGAGGTCTGATTAATTAAAAGTATTTGTTACTACAGCTAAAATTCTCAGAATAGTGCAGTTAATATTTATTTACAATTACTATTGTTGGAAGCTGTCTTTTATGTTGCAGAGTGCAAGCATCATTAACAGGCATTGCTTTGACAGCTGTAGCAGATGGATTGCTTGGATTTACATGGTGCAAAAGAAATGAAGTAGTTTACATAGACCTGCCTGAAAAGATGTCTTTAATAATTGCACTCATAATTAGATTGATTTTGGGGAAAAAAAACAACCCAACACCCAAAAAAAACCCCCCCATATCCAGAAGATAACACCAACATGCAAAGAACCATAGAGTATACTTACATAGATTCAGATAAAATCAAGCACTATTGTAACAAAATTATAAACTTCAGCAAAGCATGCTGATAATTTCCTAAGTAAAAATTCAAACAAAGTTAATGGTATAATATGTCTTTTAAGTATTTAGTAGATTAAAATCTTGCCTTTTTCCATTTTCCTGAACATGTCGTGAATAGTTTCCAATTTCCAAGAAAACAAGGAGTTGTTGGCATCATTTTACATTGTGTATATAGGCACGTGGGCACGTATGTGTATATATACATTGAAACAACATAAAAGATGTTTTAGCAAAGAAATGTCAAAGTGGAGGGAAGTTATCATAAACGCAAGACTGAAGGTAAAATTTATCTCACAAATTATCATAGTTAAATTCAGATGTCTTCAGATGAGTGTCTGAAAAGTCAATGTCTGTTTTGGGGTGTAGGACTAGTTCTTCAGGCTCCACTGCCTGTATGGCCCTGACCTCCACTGTCTCAGGCAGGCTTTAAGTGCACAGAGATCTGAATTTAGGTATCTTTAAGTCTGGAGTTGTATTCAGACCAGGACAGGAGTTAACAGAAATGTCTATGACATAAAGTCAGTGGTAGGTTTAGCTTTGTCCTTAATGATATTGGACTAAGTGTAGTAGTGAAGCTCGGTAATGCATTATCTTCTTTTACTCTGAGCGCTGCTTGAGTTCTGAGGGACTTAATATGGGAAAAGATAGCGGATCTGAACTGTCATAAATCTACTGGAAAAGATACTGGTTTAGAATATCAAAATAAGACTGTGATGTTTCACTTTTTTTCCTCTCTTGTTTTTTTTGGGGTTTTGTTTGTTTGTTTGTTTGTTTGTTTGTTTGTTTTTTCTCATTGTAGTGATCTCAAGTAATTATCAGACCTGCTTGGGACTTCTGATGCATTACCCACCTATTGGAGATGTTCACTCCCTTATCCTAAGAGCACTTTTTCTCCGAGATCCAAAGGTGAGATGCTCACTTTGTAAAGAGAGTGAATAAAGGTCTGCAATTAAAATGTTCCAAATAATATGAAGTTAATAACAACTTACATTTTAGGGACTAAACTGTAGTTTCAAGTTTTCTCTGAACTGACAAAATAGCTGAAGGAAAGAGTTGGTAACCAAGAGAAGAACAAAGTTCCTTTACTCTTTAAAGAATGCTATCGTGCTGTTTTGCTCAAGTTACGCAGGAGCTCTGGTAACTGCAAATATTTGTGCTCTTTAGAATACTTGTGCTTGGTATTCTGCACAGATAATACATAATAATTCATAATAAAGTATACTTTTGGGGGAAACAGTCGTATTTTGTATAATAAGCTAGTAAGCTGTATAGAAACTGTCATGCAATTTTATCTGTAAGACCTTTTCATGGGATTTCTGCAGATTAATCACTGTTAATCCTGAAAGAACTACCCCCGCCCGATATATAATAGTTATGTGATGGTTTTCAATTAAAAACAAGAGTCTACTGTTACAGCCTGAAAAGATTCACATGAATAAAATGTATAAATTCTGTGTTCCCTATTATTAGCATACAGTTTCTGATACACTCATCTATACTAAAAAACCCCAAAGTTCTTGCTGTTTTAGAACAGCCTGTGTATATGTGTGGATATAATATACAGCAGATACCTACAGTATAGTGGATAAAGTATTTGAGATGAAGCTGTACACAGTAATCTTTAGAATACTCAGATCTCTGGTAGATAGCAGAATTCATGCTACTGGTTTTGAACTGTCTTTGTGCATGTCCCATTAGTAGGCTGCCAGTGTAAAGTCTGATTTCCTTCATCTTCTTGATGCATGTCACCTTTGAAAGTGAAAAATACATCTCTTCTGCACTCTTGACTGCCTTCTGCAAAATTTCATTCAATATCAATGTTTACACTTTTATGGATTAAGAAAAAAGTCGTCTGTTAGTTTCTATATCAGGTTTTTTTGCAGAAATCTGCATCCTTAAAGCTACTTTCTTGATCCCTCTCAGGCACAAAGATTTCTTTCATTATAAGAAGTGTATCATCTTTTCAGTGTGTGAGAAAGTTTGTAACGTTAGATCTCAGGAACCTTTCTTAAGATTTCAGCAGCAGTCTGAAATCAGACTGCCCAGCATTTATTTATGTACTCTCTTAGTAAAACAAGATAGAAGTATTTTTTAGAGGGAAGATACAGAGAGAGGTAAATCAAGATCTCAAACTAAATCCAGTATGTAATCTATCATTTATTGAGGGTATATGTTGAAAGATAGAATAATTACTAATGGTTCAGCTGTTCTCCTAAGCATTCTAAACACAAGATACCCTACCAGCTCAAGGGGGCAAAAATAAACCACAAACTTCCTGTGAAAGAAGCTTGATCACTATTCCACTCCTTACTCTCTTGTCTCCAGGAGAATGAACTTGACAGGCTCATAAGGCCTCAGTGTCCTATTAATTAACATACTCAGGTTTGCCTTGAACACCTTTCAGAAAAATACTGAATGTAGTTCCTACTGTGTCTTTCAGGTAGTTCTCCCTTTACTCAGGTGAAAGAGCGCTTAAAGTCCTTTTGTGCAAAGACGACTAGTTGTTTTGTCAGTTTGAGTATGATTAATTACAATTGTTCCTCATTTCTGAGCTGTACTTTTCTTGGGAAATAGTCTGAAAGTTAGGAAGCTGGGATTTCCAGAGAATGAAGAGCCCTAAGGGACTTAACAGCCACCTCTCATTTTACGCTGGGTCTTTGGGTTAAGACCACATAAGCAGATCTGGGCTTCTTTGAAAAGTCTGGACACATGAAAAGTCATGGCAGTCAGGTGAAGTCCCTGGTGACTGGAAAAAGGGAAACCTTGCACCCATTTTTAAAAAAGGTATAAAGAAGGACCCTGGGAACTACCAACCTGTTGACCTCAACTCTGTGCTTTGGAATATTACGGAACAAATCTTCCTAGAAGCTATGCTAAGGCACATAGAGAACAGGAAGGTGATTCGAGACAGCCAGCCTGGCTTCACCAAGGGTGAGTCCCCCCTGAGCAACCTAGTGGCCTTCTATGATGGGATGACTACATTAGTGGACAAGGGAAGAGCTGTGGATGTCATCTCTCTGAACTTCTGTCAAGCCTTTGATGTGATCTGCCACAACTTCCTTCTCTCTAAATTGGAGAAATATGAATTTGATGGATTCGTTGTTTGGTGGATAAGGAATTGGTTGGATGGTTGTATGCAAAAGGTAGTGGTCTGTGGCTCAGTGTCCAGATGGAGATCGGTGACAAGTGGTGTCCCTCAGGATACTGTACTGGGACCAGAGCTGTTTAATATCTTCGTCAGTGACATAGACAGTGGGATTGAGTGCACCCTCAGCAAGTTTGCAGATGACACCAAGCTGAGTGGAGCAGCTGACATGCCAGAGGGACAGGATGACATCTAACTGGACCTGTACAAGCTTGAGAAGTAGACTTGTGTGAGCCTCATGAGGTTTAAAAAGGCCAAGTGCAAGGTCCTGTACCTGATTTGGGGCAGTCCCCCATACTGATACAGGCTGGGGGATAATGGGATTGAGAGCAGCCCTGTAGAAAAGGGCTGGTTGATGAAAATCTGGACATGAGCCATGTGCTCTTGCAGACCAGAAGGCTAACCCTATACTGGGCAGCATCAAAAGAAGCATGGCCATCAGGTTGAGGGAGGTGATTTTGGCCTTCAGCTCTGTTCTTGTGAGACCCCACCTGGAGTACTGTGTCCAGCTCTAGAGTCTTCAGCACAGGAAAGACATGGACCTGCTTGTCCAGAGAAGGGCCACAAAAATAGTCACAGGCACACACATGGTCAAGGCTCTGAGCAGCCTGATGTAGTTGAGGATGTCCCTGCTTACTGCAGGGCGGTGGTTGGACTAGATGACCTTTAGAGGTCCCTTCCAACCCAAATCGTTCTATGATGAAACACCTATCTCTATGAAGAAAGGCCAGGAGAGTGTGGGGAAAGGTGGTTCTGGGGAGCCCTTCTTGCAGCCTTTCAATATATTAAGGGGGCATTGGAAAGAGAGACTTTTTACCAAGGCTTGTAGTGGCAGGACAAGTGTCAACAGTTTCAAACTGCAAGATATAAGATTTAGATTAGTCATAAGGAGGAAAATCTTTTAAGATGAGGGTAGTGAGGCACTGGCCCGGGTTGCCCAGAGAGGTTGTAGATGCCCCAGCCCTGGAAGCATTCCAGGTCAGGTTGGGTGGGGCTGTGAGCAACTTGATCCAGTTGCAGATGTCCCTGCTCAGTGCAGGGGGATTGGACTAGGTGGCCTTTAAAGGTGCCTTCCAATCCAAAACATTCAATGATTCTTACTGAAAAGAAGTTAAACTGTTCTAAAGAATCACTCTAAAAGACAAAAACAACTCCTGGTCTGAGAAAGAAACGTCTTTCAATGCTATGACTTGAGTACCTATTTCTTATCTTTCCTTAGGTATGATTTTAAGTTTCACTTCTCTGTACTTAAGCATATGTTGGTTCAATCCAATACATTTCTGAAATGGAAGTCTTGTTATTCTATAAGACCTGCACATAAAAATTGTCCAAATCTGTCAAAGTTTTTCATTGCACAGAATAGAATGGAAGACTCAACAAGACATCATGGGTGCTGTAAGAGTCTAAAATCAGTACACAAATTATACACCGATATAAGCGGAAAATTGTGATACCTTTTTTTTTTTTTGCTATCTGCATAAAGATAATTCATTTTGCCTTTATTCCCCGAGTAGATGAAAGGAGATTGGAAGAAAAGACAAGGAGATTTTAGTCAGTTGTGCAACTTGTAAGCGATGATTAGCAAATTCAGTGCTTAATGATTTTTCTTCCTCTTTTGATGTTTTCCTGTGTATTTCTCTGCCACCAACTTCTAGTTTCTAAGAGCAAATTACATTTGGTTCAGTGCAATTTAGATCTCCTGAGCCAGGGCCGAGTTTTTCTGTGTGGCACTTCTTCCAAGATTTCACTTGGGTTTTAATATGTGAAGTCAGGGGATTCCTCTGTGGGAGACTGTTACATGGTCCAGAGGCTAATTTGGTTATTTGTTGAAGACGATAAGAATGTTTAGTGTTGTTCCAAATATCTGAGGCTTGCTCTCTGCCCCTTGGAGCTTTCAATCTCAGCTGGACAAGAAATGCAGTTTAGAAGTCATGGATGGGGCAAACAGGAATCTCCCTCTTGAAAGTTCGTTAATATATATTGTCTTTGGGATCATTTTTGCAGCTAGGTAAATGCCAAATAATCCCACTGAGGGGAAGCTGCAGAATATTTGGCCTAAGAAAGGTTGGTGGTATACACATAAAATTGAAAGATTCTTAAGAAACAATCTTGTCATAAATGGTGAAGTGGTTAAGATGGACCTGATACAGCCTTTCCATCCATAACTTCTGATTCTGGAGATAATCTAGATTTGCAGGTCTAATAACATCCATTATTTCTTCTCTTTCCTGGGTCTGACATAACAGATATCTCTTCCTTACTTACTTGTCTGGTAGACTATCAGGAGAGGTGAACTTTGGCTTGATGAACCTGTCACGTTTTGTTTGCTTCTTTTCACCGCAGTCATCGCCAGGAGAGCAAGCTAAATGTCAGAAGAAAGCTATATTGAAAAAATGGGTGGCATTTTTTTTCTTACAGATGGACAAATATATTTTCCTGACCTTTTGTGAAATCAAACCTTGACAGAAGCCTTAGCATTATCCAGTAATAACAATAATATGAAAATTAATTAGTGCTTGTCATTAATGCCTGCAGCAGCTCTCCTTTTCACTTCATGAACTCCATTTGGTGGTTGGGATGAGAGGACCTTTTAGATACCACATCCCTGATATATTCCAGTACCACGGAAGAGAAATACACATCTCCATAATAGCTGAAAACAAGCTAATGCACCTGTCCCTGAAGGGGAGCCTGAGAGATACCAGTCCTACACGCTGGAGTGTGGATCAATGCAGAATGATTGAATTTCAGCCTTTTCTGCATTTGCCTAGCTCCAGTTCTTAGGAAAATGTAGGAAGAAAATCTCCAATCAGTGGTTTTGTCTTTGCATAGTGTGACAAAGTTAACCTGCCTAGCAGAGTATTTGTTTCACATTTTAATCTTTGAACAATCACCTCAATTATTTATATGAAAGTAACTTCTATGCACTTATAGTCCTTCACAATATAAAAGTAGAACTTCTTATGGAAGAATGGGCTATTAAAAGTATGTATATGTGAAATGAGAAAATAAGGTAAAGATTTTTTTGTGTATATCCAAAAGCATTTACTGAAGGTGTGTCTCTGTCTATTTAATATCCTGCATGTGGCCAATTTTCTTCATTTTTTTTTTCATATCAAAACCGTTGAGCATTGTTAATTTTCAAAGCAAAGGCTGCAAAATTAAGAAGTAGAGATACAGAGATAAGGCACTGGAAAAATATAAAGTGATTAAAAAGCATAGTTCTAACTAGACTTGTTCAAATAAAAAAAAAAATTTAAAAACCCAATTAGAAACAAAAGTCATAGAAAATGTGAACATATTGTGTTCCTTAAATAACCAGATGTTCTTTCCTTCCTGAAGGCAGCCAGGGCTAGGAATAAAAGGTTTAAAACTATTGTTTTAAGTTAACTGTGAATTTTGCAAATCTGTTTTCACCCTTTAGCAAATAAAATTCTAATACAGCAACATAAGCAAAGTAATTTTCATCTTTGGGTGTTCTCATTTCTATATTGTTCTGTGTTGAAGTGTTAACCTTACCACAATGACTTATTAGAAAACTAAGGCACTACATAGAATATTACAGTTTTACATTGCATACTAAGAACCTCACAACCAACCTTTGTCTGAAAGCTTATTGTATTTATTTTTAGTATTTTTGTATGTAAGTTTGCTTTCAGATATTTTAATGTGGTGGGTTATTCTGTTTGTTGAGCCAAGCTGGTTAGGAGCCTAATTCATTGCAGACACCTTTTATCATAAGCCATTGATTCAAAAAAAACCAAAAGAAAGTGGTTGTGCTTGGTTGACGGGAATTAGTTTGTTAGTTATGCTAATAATATTATAGTTACCGCTGTTGATATTTTCTTAACATTGTATTTTAAACTATTTGCTGACGTTCAAAGTGGCCGTATAATAATATTCTAACTAGATCCATGATGATGCATACATGACATTTCAAAGAACTCATATTAGTTCATCATGGCTGAAATTACAGATACTGCCAGAAAACTTAAGCAATAATATATGGTCATGATCACTCATATAACTATTAGTCAGAGAAATATGCATTCCAGCTTTTAACACTTTTCACAATCTGAGCAGTAAGTGACAAGAGGGAAGCACATTCCTGAAACTTTCAGCCAAACTCTTTGTACATTTATTTTCAGCTGAATTTTCTTCTTAAGTAGCTGCCACCGTCTCAGAGTTTTCTCCAAGCTAGTTTCATGTGCCTGAAAGGCTGTTGAGTTTCACTTTCTTCTTCAGATAAATTCTTTTCTATACACTCATTAACTGAGGTGCCTCTGTAGAGCTGCAACTGTCCTTTGAAAGCTGCCGTTATGTCAGTATTGTTTGTTTTGCTGTTTGTGGCAGGAGAAAAACAGGTTTGGGGTTGGTTTGTTTGTTTGTTAGCATTGTGTGTGCAATCTGGCATTAATTGCCTCTCTTTAATGACCAGATTGCAGCCAATCAGGAGTTAGAATCTGGCCGCGTTTGGGCATTACTAACTCATTAATTTTGTACCTAAACACAGGGGTATGGCTGGGGTGCAAAGTCCATTTTGTTAGCTGGGTACTAACAAGGGGGAGGGGGGCTCTGACGAACGTTTGCATTTCGCTTTTTTTTTCTTCTATCATGAAGAAAGTAACTGTAATATTTTAGGAGATTCTTAATAATACATTAGGGGTTTGGGTTGTATGAAAAGTAAGTGTAAGGAAGCTGGGATAATGGATATCCCACTGCAGTGTGAGCTGGAGGTACAGGTAAGGTCACCTACACATTAAAGAGAGTTGCCTTGACAGACGATGTAACTGATAAAGGAAACAAGGTTTTCTGGAAATGCTAAGCATATCTCTTCATCTGAGAGGAAAGGAATTATGAGAAACAAAATTAAATGCATTTACATTCAGTGATTCACAGAGAACGTCTATTTGCCTTAATTTCTCAAAGATTAACATCTTGGATGTTTAATGCAGCGTAGATAGATTTTTATGAACAAAAATGTATCAGGATGTACAAATTGACCTCTGGTTTTATAACCACATTCAGTTCTTTGAACCCAAGCATTTTCATGGTCTAACTTCCCCATTTGCGAATAGCATAAAGGTAGGTGTAATCTAAACACCTCTCTTTGAATAAATCGATGTTTTTTCTGTAACTGCTAAGTTTTGTCATGTGGACCTATACAGCTAAGAAATGCATATATCTTGCATGTAAAAGTCGTGATACTAACTTGTTCTTTGTTTATGTTCATGTTCTTAAAATCAGAAATTTTTGCTTTCCAAGAAGATAGGCCATGCTTTAAGAATTACTATTTTAAATATTCAGTCATTGTGTTATCATTAACAGAATAAGGTATGACAGGCAGCTATGCGTTTAATGATAAATTACTTGGAATAACCATGTTGCCATAGTACCACATAAAAATAGTAAGTGTACCATGAATTAAAAATCCTCTTCATTTTTTCAAGTTTGTTTCAAAACCTTTATTCCCAGTGCACCTATGCATTTTAAAATATAAAAAGGCTCTGTGGTCAATACTCATAGTATAATAACTTTCTCATCTCTCTCAAATCTCCCCTGATACATTAACTATTCAATTGACCCACCATAAAACAGTCATCTTCTTCAAAGTATCTAGCATATCAGAAGTAATATTTTCAGGAAGAAATCTTGGTAAGTGGTTGATTAGTCATCGTTTTCAAATGAGACATTTTTCCAAGTCCTCGTTCCTCATTATCATATGTACCACAGTAGTCAGCACTCAAAGGAGAAAGCTGGTCTCTTGGATTGCCGGCCAGGATGCAGTTTCCAGTATTGCTCTCTCTTTAGTGTTTTATGCACAGACCAGTTATTCGGTTCAGAACCCACAAACATTCTATCAATTTGAGTTAAGCAGCCATTGAATTTAAAACAATAGGAAAATGGTGGGAAATACTATAGAATAAAACAAAGCTTCCTGAACAGTGGCATGTCTCATAGTTGAGACAAAGCTGTGCCACGCATAAGGTGGAGAAGTTCTGTGTAGGGCCAAGTGAGATGGCGCTGCAGTCCACTCCGGGCAGTGAGAGCAGAGCCCAGCAAAGAGGGCAAATTGACTTTGCTGTTCTCATTGCTGGTCTCGGTGACCCAGCAGGAGAGCTGCTGGACTTGAAGAGGGTGGTAAGGAGTTGGTGACATGGCTGGTGATTTCTGGGTGAGTGTAGAAGTGCAGAGTCTTTCACAGGAGACAGCTAAAAGCAAATTAGGAATCATTGTTTCTACTTTCAACTATTATTAAACCAAGTATGTAATAGCATTGTGTAGAACAGAAGTAGCATATGCATTACTTCATTAAATAGTCAAGGCAACTGCTTGCTGATCAGTCGTTGGGTTAATTAAAAGATAAGAAAAAAAAGCGTTGCCATCTTCTCTGAAGATTTTATAATTTATGCTTTTTATTGAGGTGTATGTTCCCTATAAATCAGAAGGGACGAGATGTGGCAACATCATGTCCAGGTCAGATGGGCGATCAGGGAAATTTGGAAATAGGAAAGGAATTACTCTCCTGTGCTGATCAACACTCCTGATAATATTTACTGGGAATTCATAAGCTCCGTCATGTTAAGGGGGAAGTACTTTAGAGAGGCAAGAGGGAAGACAAAGTTCTCTTTGGATGCCAAAACTTTAAACTGTTCTTTCTCTTTGAGCAAGTTGATATCCTTAAGTAGCAAAGTAAAAACCATTCCGATTCTTGCTTTAGCAAGAAGCTGAAACACTTCAAGATTTTAATTACTTTAGCTACCAATAAAACTTATTGCTTGTGAATTTCTTGAGGCTGTTTCTTTCAAATGATTGCTTTACTTCTGTTTAAAAAGTCATCTAATGCTACTGACACTCTCCTAAAGAGTAATGATGTTATTTATAAAATTACACTAATAAAATGTATTTAACAGTGTTCAAGTGAGGTGATTATGGTTCTTCTTATGTGCAACCCTGACAATTCAGTTAATCACTTCTAGTTTGCGAGGTGGTTTATCAAAAGAAAGCACTTAAAACACTGCGAGCACTTTGATTCTACCTAATCAAAAGTTCTCCGTATTACAATTTATTTATTTGACTAAAATTTGGAAAACACCAACTGTGACTTACATAAAAATAAATTCGTAACTTTTCAATAATGTATGAAAGAATAGCTACTGAATCATATCCAGTCTATTATGATAGAATTTGAGTTCACTCACCGCTGGTATAAATGTAATAGACTGCTAGTGTATTGGTATATTTTATAGTAAATGTTAATGTACTAGTTGTTGTATACAAAGTTACTTGAGTGCATTTGTATTGGGGAATGCTTCTCTCAAAGAGCAAAATACTTCCAAGGTAGAAGTGAGGATGGTGCATTTTATCCTTTTCTGTAACTTTTTATGTAAAATTAGGTTTGGAGATGTCATGCCTTTGTCCATTGTCTTTTTAAGGAGCAGTAATGATCAAAATGGCTCTCTGCAGTATCCTCATTGTTGGAATCCCAAAATGAAAGGAGTTGCTTGTCTCGCAGCACTAGGACCTTAGGTTCTGTCTGGATTTTAGAGGAAAAGACTTGGACATCATATTCTTTTTGCTGTGGTGTGTGCCTGGGGCAATTTGACAGAGCCTGTTTCACTCCCTTAGGGACCTTTTTCAAGTGTTTTATGTGGCACATTACACGCGGAACATAAATTAATCTGTTTCGTCTCCACGTAGCAGAAATAACCAAATAGCAGCTTAAAATGTTCTTGGTATTCCCCAATATGTGAGATTTGTGTACAAGCCTGTATCAGGAGGAGATGCTGTAAGTGTGGTTTATAGGGGTTTTATCAGTATAAGCTTTGGATGACTGCATTACTCACAAAGCCATCAGTGAGTTACGCAGGTTGTCTAAAACGAGTACCAATAAAACTGTAACGTGGTAGCTTTTCTGTACATAAAGATGTCATATTTTAAATCTCATAATTTGGAGCATTCCAGGGTTTAAAGCGAGGCTGGCTGTGTGTTCCCTTCAAAAGCCTGGATCTTTTCTCCACAATGTTGTAGAACTCCTGTTCCTAACCATGCAGGGCTGCAAGATGCCAGAGCATAAATCTGTCATGGGGTAAGGCTGAATGCTGTCAGATTTGTACCTCACTATTTAGTTCATTTACTTCTTAAAAACAAAGGTTCAGCTGAAAAGGCGGATGACTAAAGAGTCAGATTTAGAAGGTATTTAAGCAATTCTGTTGATGCAAGATGGGGATTTTACGCAGATTATGAACTTGTACATTGGCAGGTCAGAATCATTTTGTCTGGAATATCGGTAAAAGATGGTTTGGTAGGATCTGATCAACCTGTTAAAATGCAATATACCGTAAAACTATAAATAAATAAATAATCACTTTCCAATCAGTTAGGACAAGAAGCCAAAATATACAACTAGAAATTTCTTTCAGTCAAGTCACTGAAGTATTTTTAAATCTCTTTTGTCATTTTTTTCATTTCTTCATCTCTTGTCATAGAATGCCCATGTGAGAGAAAGCATGTGTGTATGAAGTTAAAAATAGACCATAATGCACAGTATTTAAAATATCTTCCTGGTATCTGAAATTTCTAGTTGCCAGGGGAATGGAGGGTTGTCACATAACAAAACTGGAGATAATTTATTTCAGCTTGATCAGAGTTCAGGGTTTTTTTCCTGCCTTGACCCAATTAACTGCATTTCTTTCCTTTTCAGTTCTTTCTGGGAATTTTTGTCATTTTGGAGAAAAAAAGCGCTCCCTAAATTTCTTTAGGAATGATTAGATATGATAATTCTTCATGCTGTTATTGTGTTGTAAATAATGAGTTCTGCAATAGAGACTCGGCATCCTTCTGAAAAATGTGCACAGGAAGCATTATTCCCAGTTTGAGGATTATGGTGTTCCTTTGCCAATGCCAGTATTAGTGCACAGATCTCTTGACTCCTGTGATTAAAGAAAGTTCTTTATTAGTTCTGTGTACAAGATGCTTTTCATGTTGTGCTACTTCCATATGTAGGGTTGATAGATGCAGCCTATCAGCCTACTTTTTTGGGTAATACGTTATTGGCCTTGAACCACTTGAAAATTGGCAATAGCACATTATGTCTTCCAATGTCTCTCTTTTTTTTTCTTTTAGTAAGCATTTAACTCAGTGGTTCTTAGGTGGATGGAATAAATACCTTTTGTTCTTCAGTGTGTTGCATGTTCTGCAGAAGGTATAACTAGGGAGGAGGAAAATTAGAAGGTGAAAGGAAAGTTTTGTTTGGGGACTGGCATTTGCTTTGAGTGCTCTAGAGTCTGGGGTGAGTTGGTTGTTTAGTATACAAAAATATTTTGATATGTTTATGTAATGTTAAGCTATTGCTTATATATATGTTCCTCCAACTTTCATTAGAAACAAAGAAAAAAAGACAGCAAAATTTTAATACCAAAATGTTTTAGGCTGTATGGGAATTATGAAAAAATCCAATATTATCCTGTCAGCTAAAGAAGGTGAAAAGGAGCAGACTGGCTCCTTAAGATTATTTAAATACAAAAAACAACACTACATCATTATCTTTCTCCTTTTTTTGTATATGTTTAATTCAGTCTGTTCTTTAGTTTAGGCTTAAAATATTATTGCTTTAGAAAAAAAAAATATATACATTTGGCAGCGCTTGCTTAATATACTGAAAAAACCTAGTTAAAAAAAAATCCCATTTGGCACAAGTGAGATGATTATTTTTGCTGTGGTTACGTATAACTCACTGCTACTGTTTTGTTTGGATTTTTTTTCTGTTGCATTTAGGTTATCTAGTTTCAGATACAATCTATTAAGTAGAATATTTTTCAGTGGCTGAGGCTTTCCCACCTGTCTACCCTAAAACACCTGCAACATATGTTTGTGTAACCCTGCGATGCTTTGTGGTTTGGGCCTTGAGAAATTCCCCCAGAGCTTTTTGCTTATAAACAACTGAGCAATTCATTTCTCTAATGACGAGAGCTTTTCCCTTGGCATTGAGGCAATAGCATGTTCGCTAAAATAAGTCTCATTTTTCATCAGACATATTGAAAAGTCTTTTTTTCATTGTTGTCTCTTATTCTGAACCTTATGATTTTAGGCAAAATTGTATTTGATTTTTTTTCTGTTAGTAAAGAGGAAGAAAAGGAAATAACAAAGAAGAAAAAACAGTGTTGTAGAGGGTCCTCCTCTTTCACTTGTGTGTAAACTTTCTCAAATAGTATATATTAAGATGGTGAAACATTGCACTGCAACAGTAACCTGATTTTCTTGGTGTGTAGCAGAGCAGTCTGCCTAGGACTTCTGTCACACACAAGCGTGGTTTGCTGTGTCATATCTTCTCTGTGGATAATGTGACGTGGTAAGTCTCTGGAGGCCAGGAAGGAGAAGGATTGTAATAGAAAATTTGAGCATATGGAGTGTGATCCTTAGCCAGTGGGAATTGCTTTTCAGTGGTTTATGCAAGTGTAGAGAATCTCTTCTGCACTCGGTGTGATTCTGACCACAACCTCAGCTCCCTGCCTAGGAAGGAGCAGACATGGCTGTAACTCGTCCTCGTGTCCATGAAGGGGAGAGTAAAGACAAATACAGTCCCCAAGAACCTCCTGCCAGCTGTGGAAATTGGAATGAGTCAGTCTGGTGGTGGCTGGGAGCAAGAGAATGGGGGTTAAGACTTCAGCAGGCAAATGAGGGAGGACATCTTTTAAGCAAGAAAGGGCTTAGAGGCAGGAGTACCTCAGAGGTACCTGAATTATTTTAAAGCATCTCTTCCCTTTAGACTATTGCTAATACATTTTGAAGAGAAAAAGGTCAGAAGCACATTAATCTCTGTGTGTGCTTCTGTATCTGAATTTTGTACGTTGTCCCTTTAGAAGTATGAATCAGGCATTTTCAACCATTTGAAAGTAAGCTCTCTTTAGCTAGAAATTAAGATTAGAAGAATTGTGAAACCGACAGCCTGCTTCTACAAAGTGGGTGTGGGGAAGAGGGATTTCTAGTATTGGCACAGACAGCTTTTCTCTGTGATTTCTGCATTCTCTTTCCTTAGAAGGGGACAAACATAAATGTATACATCTGTATGATAATGCCCTTACACAATTCCTTAGGAGGATTTAACAGACTAATAATTTTAAGGGGTGTTTTCACTGTCATTTTAACATTACCCTTTTAAGAAAGAGCATTTTATATGAGATACTAGTCAAAATACTTGCATAAATTGAAAAAGGGAAAACTTCACTTGCTTAATTAATTAAATATACAAATAAGATCATTCTAAATTGCACGATGTAGGAATAAATGTGGTTACTGTGAATAAAGTAAACAACAGAGCTATGTTTTGCTGTAAATAAATTTATTTCATCTTCGTCCCTAATACATAGAATATAATAGAGAAAACTGCTCAAATTGGATGCTTAGAGAGGGGAATTAGTTTAAAATTTGTAAGGAAGAGACATGGTAAATATGTAGGTTTTGTTATCTGCTTTCTTATATTTAACTTATTGAAATGGTTAAAAAAGAATATAAAATTCAAAGGACAATCACAATGCCATAAGATCATAATCTTCTTAAAACTATTTTTTACTCTCTGAATTTCAGTTTTCAGAAATATTTAAAATTTCTGTGATGATACTTCACAGATACTTGTCTACTAAGATGTATAAAAGGTTGTTGGCGTTTTTTAAATAACAAAATTTTCCAAAAGGATATCTGTAGTGTTACAAAGGGAGTTGCAGCACTAACTCTTAGTGTTTACTGTCTTGCACTTCTAAGGTTATTTTTTTCAATTTTTTTTTTTTTTCCTGAGGGCTTTTTTTTTCACTGTATGTAATAGTACTTTTAACTGCTTTTTCCTTTGATACCTTTAAACCTCACAGGAATTTAAATAGGCCCCTGTGAAAGTAAAGCTTGTGCCTCATTCATATGTTCGAGTTAGATCATTATTCCTATTAATGGCTTTAAGTGCTTAGATAGTAGATCAGCCTTTTGTGCCTTGAATTGCTTGTCGTTTCTGCATAAATACGTTCCAAGATACTCTTCCACATGGTCTTTTCCTCTTTCTTTTTTTTTTCAAATTTTATTCAGAAGCGATGTATAATAATTTTTTATTTATTTATTTTTTTCTAATTTATGGGGTGGTGAAAAAGAAATTGTAGTGTTTTCGCTAAGTTTAACATATATACTGAGTTATTGGAAACAAATTGCAAAACTAGCAATCTGGTAACAGGCTAGCATCTGGTAACGGGAATTTTTCAAAGGGCTGTCTTATGACTTAGAAGTGCCCGTTATTTTAATCATCTCTTACTCTTCCACCTTGTTGAAATGGTCGTCAAGACACATAAAGAAAAAAGTTATTTAATTCATGGAAGAAAAGTTACGCTGTTTGATTACTCACGTGGTAGTAGCAGAACCATCAGTTACCCTCATCACGTCAGTTTGGATTTGATTATCATAGAAATGCATTGAATTACCAAACTAGAGCAATAGTAACTAACGCTGATTCATTGTTATTGCTGTCAGTTGATGAGGACTGACTTACAGGCCATATGAATGGGCAGAGTTATGCAAATATTGTTTTTAAAACAGGAGAAACAAAACGTAGTGCGGCCATTACAATGTGGGTGGTAGGGTAGATGAGGATAGTTTTAATGCTTGTCTAATAGCTTTTAGTTGTTTCCTTTTTTAATGAACATTACAAACAGATATATTTCTTAAAATGTTTAATGTGTTTCCAAAGAAGGAAAATAAGACATTTCATACAAGATTAAGTCTGACTGCAGGAAATGATCTGGAAATCCCCAGCCTTATATTCGACCCTAGAAATTATCCTGATCTTTGATATCTGCCACCTCTTCTTTTGTGCGCATGCATTTTAAAGACAAAAATATTGCAACTACTGTATCTTCCTCCAAAAATAAGGTTTCTGAGGAAGTAAGTTATCTGCAGTTATGTGGAAAATGAGATGATAAGGTTATGGATATTCCAGTCTATAATAAAATCCAGAGGGCAAAAATACAACATAGGAAACTGAAACAACCGAAGACTATCTATCAAAAAGACAGTGTGCTCTCACCTGTGACAACTATTTTGGAAAGGTTATTGTGTAGCTCATTAAAACTATATTTACTACTAGCAGGAGTTAAGAAGACAGATCAGAATGTAAGGCAGCAGCCTGTGAATGAATAAACCTTTAAAGCAAATACTTGGAAAGCATTTAGATCTGTTTTATGCAATATATCTGATCATTACGCAGACATTTACCATTTTGTTTTCTCTTACACTAGAAATTATGCACTTTAAGCCATTTATCTTCTAATTTATATATGGATATGTACAAAGAGCCGCTCTTTATCTCTGTTATTTTAATTTCATCTGTATGCAATTTTTTTTTTTACTTAAAACTATTTACTTCCCCCTAAAGTTAACGTCCTTCGGGATGCATTTGTTCAGTCAAGATACTTTATGCATATACTGTGGTCTACAGTTAATCGATGTTGGGTGGATTATTAGATCCAAACAGGCTGATTTCAGAACTCTTGAAGGCAGCGTGCTTCAGTGAAGTAGTTTCATTGTGGCAGAGGTGGAGACTAACAGGTGGCTTCAGGTTTCAATATTAATTATATACGTTTTATTATAAGAGAACAGATCTCTTATTCATGGCCTGTTTTGAGTAGGCTGTAATTTGGAGGGGAAAAAGGCTCCGTGTGCCATCTAGTGGCATTGTTCAGGTTGTCACTAAATTTAATTCTTGGCTTAGCCAAGGCACTGCTAGTGTTGTGTTCCGTTCAAAATGTTAGCTATAGGTTCTCCTATTGCCATTTTCTTTAGAAACTTGGAGGTGGTAAAACTCTATACCTGAGCTGAAGAAAGAAATCAGATTGGTATCTGAACTTTTCCCAGAGTTATTAATTTAGTTAGAAATGTTACCACTACAGCTGACAGCCTCATCGCTGTGTGGAAGAACACCAATTCCTGTGAGCACGGGGTGGACTTACTGGTAACGCTTAGTATTATTTTAAGTATTTTAAGACTTCACTTTTATGTAACTAACATTACTGCCTCGAGAAACTAAGATCCTGGGA
Source organism: Baryphthengus martii (assembly GCA_013396935.1). NCBI lineage: Eukaryota > Metazoa > Chordata > Aves > Coraciiformes > Momotidae > Baryphthengus > Baryphthengus martii. The sequence goes on along the minus strand of VWZK01010348.1, from coordinate 6,693 downwards.
AAATAAATTATTCTTTAAATTTCTAAATGTCTAATCTTCATTAATGAGCATACTTCTTGTCTCTGCTTTAAATCTTTCAGGAAATTCCAATAAGATATTCTTCTATTATTACTTTTTTAGAAAAATCCAAGACCAGTGACCCATCAATTTCAACAAAATTTAGATTATTACAAAGCACGTGGAGCAGACTTGATGAACAAAACCCGGTAAGCTATTTCTGACTGTGTTTACTGAACTAAGACCTTACATAAACAAAATATTGCAGAAATCACTTTTATACCAAACAGGAATTACATAAGCAGTATTACAAGCATGTGTTTATTTCATGAAAATGATTTTCAATCTTTACCTCACCTGATATTGTATGAAACATGAAAATTTTCCAGATAGCATTTCAGTTAGCTTGCTGGCATGTTTTTTAAGGCTCAGGACATTCATACACAATGACGTACGTACTAAAAGCAGGGGGTAACACGTTGCCAATGTTCCGGAGCTGAACTACTTCCGACAACGCATCTAATCGCAATCTGGAGTATCCATATACCAAAAGCTGTGTAAGTTAAATTGAATTAACATAAATCCAGTTGGAAGTAAGTTTTACCAAACCTTTTTGCAGCATTCCTCCCTTGTTTTAGAAATGGTTTGCATCAATACTGCTTCAGTTCCTTGCCAAGGCTATTTTATCTGATGATCACAAGTGTAGAGGTGCCTGTACCTAACTGGGTGGGTGGTGGCTGCAGGGCACGCCAGCGCAAGGCGCAGTGACTTGCTTCGCTTTATGCTGTCTTGGGCAGTTTCTTGGATTCTATACAGCCCCGGCCATGTACTGTGCCTGCTGATTCATAGGAAATCGCTGACTTTTAGACCTTGCACCTCTGTCAAACTCTATTAAATCAGCTACATTAGAAGCTAGCTAAAATTAAAATGAAGTGGATTAAAAAGGTCTTAAAAGTGGAGAGAGGAGCAGAAATTAAAGCTGAGTAGAGTGATTGCAAAAGCATCTTTTTTCCTTTTTTTTGTTAACCAGGCTTTAAAGTTGGGGAAGGGTGTAAATAATTACTGCATTCTGTTGCATTTTTTAAATGTTTTTACTTACTCTTTTTAAAAAATGATCTCAAGAGTTGCCTGAACTTGAAAAATAAGTTATTTGAAAATTCCAAAAGAAACATTTCAAGGATTTTTTAAAAAATAAACAAATCATAAAGCCCAAACGAGAATGACTCTTCTTGGAAACCTAAATTCTAAGGAAACGAACATCTATTAAATCTGTGCAGGAGTATAAATTAACTGCACACATAAATACAGGATACACACCAAAGGAGAGGAAAAATTGTTTAGACTAGATCAAATAGAGGAATAACTGGAAGGAATTTATCTCAACACAAGAACATTTAGAGTAGGTCAAACGTGGTCAATCTGTTTAAGACTGGACTAAAGAGAGAAGTGGAAGATGTAACATAAGGCAATGTTTCTGCAGTGAGCAGAGAGATGGATCGGATCAGCTACCAGGTCTTTTTCATCTTTAATTCCAGAGGCTCAATGATATATTTAAAATATCTCGGCAAATCTCTGGTGTATATTGCTTATTTTATGACATATAAAACTTTTTAATCCTTCCCGTTTATATATTTGTCTCTCATAATGGCAGCTTACTGAAGAGAGAAATGCCTTTGAATAAGGCTTGCTTAAAACAAAACATTTTCATCTTAGCAGAAAACTGCAGAGATTGAATCATCTTCCTACAGCTAGTTTAAAAATATTCCATTCACAGTCAAGGTCAATGATGCTTATTGTGATTAAACAATATTGTTTGCTTCATAGATGGAATTCATGTCTCCTTGATACTCATATTTTTAAACTGATGCCTTACTTTTAAATGCATCTGCTGATAACTCTACAACATAATCAATCGGCATTTTTCTTGTAATTGTCGTGCGTATCTGGTACATTCAGATGGCTAAAATGTAGACATTGATCTGTGTTTAATGGCTGTAATCATCCTTTACATTAATGTATCAGACTTTTAAATAGATACATTATTTTTATTTTCCTGAACTTCCGCTCAGTTTTAACATACCTCCTCCAGAGATCTAACACCATGCTATTGTTCATTTTCTGAAGCTGTGATTCAGAGAAATCACACAATAAATTTTATTTCAGAATCATTTTATTAAGACCACCTCTTGACAAGAAATTCAGATAGCGTCAGTCTTTATTTTTCATGTATGTGTATGTCATTGTGTTCTGAGCTGCTCATTAGCAATGTCAGTTCATAGCAGAGTGAAATCACACACAGGTACTAGGAGCTGTGACAGCTATCCCTTCTAGTTCTCAAATAATTATAAAACATTATTACACGTTATTGTTGAAAGCATTATTTAAAACCTTGTTTCAGACATAAGGGCTTAGAGAAGATTTTTGGTGTTGATTGTTCCTTTAAAGCGGTGATTCTCAAAAAGTCTCTTTCCACCCAGCTGCCATTTATATCAATGAAGTACAGATCACTAAAGAAAAAAACCTCAAGAGTGGAAAGGTCTCTGTAATTGTGATATATTTCTGTGAAGAGTATTTCAAGCATTAATTATACAAACCAGGAGAATTTTGCATGAACAAATAGGAATGGCTTCACTGATCCCTGAGTTATGTGAACACTTCTACTGGGAATTAGAAGCTTCTTTGCCTCTCTATTTTAGAGAGATTAAATGGTTCGACAATTTCCTCATTCTTAATGTTGCATGTAACTGAAGTGAATTAAATAGCCACTGTAGTTAAAAAGTAACAATGATAAGAATCATGATCCAGTATATGTGTTATATCCTGAAGCCATTTTTCAGCCAGAATCACTTTAGAAATCATGATTTCCATTAAAAAGTGCTTGGCTTGAAATGGCTAGGCTGGGTAGAGGGTGAAGTAAGAGCAAGAGACTTCCAGATCTGACAGCCTAAAAATACAGTCTAATATTGGGAAAAACTCGCACCGCATGCAGTCCGTGTGGTTCGTGTGTATATTCCAGTGCAACTGACTGTAGTAGAGCACCCTCTTGGTATTGTTCAAATCTTGGGGTTTTTTACTCCAGTTTTGGAGAGCAATGCTTGCCTGTCCAAACCGTTGGCAAGGGTGTGACGACTTCTCCTCTTCTTTTTTCCAGTGCCAGTGCAAAGGCTGCCCCACTGAACATTAACAAAGTCTCCAACAGCTTACTGAATTTTGGCCGAAAGCTCATTGCTCCGGCCATGGCTTCAGGCGGGACTGTGGGCGCTCCTGCTGGCGGGAGCAGCTTTCCTCCCTCTGCAATGCCCATCAGAAGTGCAGTGGAAGCCCCCCAGCATCAGCACCACCAGGCACAGCAGCAGAGGATGCTGAAGTCTGAAAGCATGCCAGTTCAGCTGGGCAAAGGTAAAGGTGAAACGTGTGGCAGTGCCACGAGAGCGGGAAGCTTTGTCGTACATCTTGAGGACTGAATAAAGTCCTTGTATTGATTTTAGATGTGTATATATTAGGAGGAAACAATAAAAAACAGATTTTTATTAAGCGGGACATCTATGCTAAATGCAACAGCATGTTTGCAATGTAATACAGGATTAGATGTTATCTCAAGGATGTGTATATACTACAGGAAGTTTAGAACCTTTAAAAAAAGTACCGACCAGAAATGACATCAGACTTACCAACAAACGACATTGTTCCCGTAAACATTAGCCAATGAATTTTTCAGTCTTTTAAATGCAACCTATTTTTAACTCTAAGACTAGTTTCATACAGGTTTTTTCAGGTTATTGGCTCAAATCCCATGCATAACAATATTAGCTAAATAGAAGTGAAGTTAGATCAATTACAAAGTAATTCTTAATAAACAAAATAGTATTCCCTTTAGAATGTGTGGAGCTTATTTGAGAGGTTATTTGAACAATAACGTGCATTTGCCCTTTACTGATTTGTCATGACACTCCACTTGAGTCTTTTGTTTATATTTCTTGAGGACAATTTATTCAAACAACAAAGTCACAAGCTCAACTTCAGCAGTTGTTTCCTATATTCTACCACACTGAAGGTGGTTGCTACTTTTTATTTTCAAACAGCCTATGGCTGAAGCAGCTTCTATAGGTGGAGTCAGTTGTAACTTAATCTTGATCTAACTGGTCAAGGATGACCCTGTTTACACTTGTATGTGCCAACTAACATGTTGCGTCATCCAGAAATGCACCTGACATTTTCCATACCAGAATCAGAATAAAAAATTGTAGTTATATTTGGTCATTGTCATGTAGAAGCCATGCACATATTTCTGTATCAACAGGAATATGGAGATTTGGTAAAGTGATAAAGGAATTATGCAAATTTATGACGTAGGGCATGAAGCATTTTCGTGGTAAGAAGAAATAAAACATACTTCAATGCTTCAGTACCTGCAGCTTCCTCTCACCCTGTTCTGTCCATCCATATTTGGTACAACACTTGCAGAAGTAATTTAAAGGCAACAAAAGGTTGAGATGACAGTGTTTTGTTTTACATGTTAGTGCCACGCTGGTTGTTCCAGAGCTGTACAGTTACCAGTATATTGCTTGTAGCTGGATAGAAATTTTAAATGACAGCAGCTAACTACATTTGCAAGTGCCGTAATTTATATTTTTCAAGAGAAGCCCAAAATGGTGAAGAAAATATAAAGTCTCTTAGAGGCTGCCCAGTGAATTCTTTCTGAATTAAATTTAAATGCAGGAATAGCTTAGCCAAAAACCAAAAATCTAAAATATCCCTATTTGCAATGATGCTGTGGTGGAGACACAAGCTATAAAGACCCTTTTGGAGCATGATGCAGATACCTTTGTAAACAACTCAGCACCATCTCCATCGTGCCTTAAAGGCAAGAATAAGTCTTTTCAGTTCTGTGCAGAAGGACAGTATCACTACCTCGAGGAGGTGCTGTACAGCATCTCCCGTGAATGTGGGCACTCCACACAACCCTGAGAAGTTGTGAGTACTTCTAGCCCAGGCATTAAGATGCAGGATTTAGGGTTTGTAACTGTAAGGCTCCCAGGTTACTGACTACCTGTCACTAATTGTCTTACGTTCCTGTTCTTCACCATTTTCAGCTCTCCTCAGCCTCCTGGAGCTTGATAATTTAGCTGAGCTAGGCGGAGGCATGGATTTAGGATTTAAATTGATAGACATTTGCAATCCTGGTTCATCTAACACGCACAGGTACTCAGACAGTATAACAAACCAAAGTGCTATAAATCTGACAGACATCAACTCCTAACATGTGTCATCCATTTTTCCCATCTTGTATTAGTCCTTTCAGGGTTTGAACACTCAAGCAGGGTTCGTAATTTAAATTAATATGCTAGAAATTTGAAGAGATTAAATTAATTTTTATTAAATGTGAGGAAGTCCTTCGTAACAAAATATCTTGCAGGACTGGCAAAAAAATCCTATCCCATTTTCAGCAGTTCTGTTCAGAGTTCCACTCAGAAAGCAGCAGCAGGGACGGGCGTCATTCGCTCCACCACCTCTAGGGGTAGCTTGTGCTGTGCTCTAGGTGAGGGCTGGCTGGTTTGCATAATCCCTAGCAAGTATTTCTCACTGAACTTTTGGTACTTGCTGAATTCTTCGAGAAAAAAACCGCATATAATTTAGGTAATAGAAAAGGGCTTAAAATATTCTTTTAATTCTACACAGTGAAGGTATTCATTGGTGCAAAGCTTGAATTCATATCTGGAGTTCATCAGATTGTCAGTTGAGTTCATTGTCTTGAAAGACAAAAATATTGATAATGAAATAATATGGGAAAAAAAACAGGGTTGTTGTCCTTTGTATTCCACTGGATTCTTGAGCGTTCAGAGGCTGGATACTCTGATTACCAAACAGTGGCATGTTGTCAGAAAAGACAAAAAAAAACCAAAACATTTTGGTTTCACTTCTTCCCTGATAGTGCCACATGTAGTTTTCCTTCTAGGTCCTTTCACGCTGAAACCCAAAAGGCTTTTGATTTGAATGTCACTTTATCACAAGGACACATTAGAGGACCAGTTTGAAGATGAAATTCTGCCAAAACTGTGATCAGCTAATTAAGAGTTTCCAGACTAGTGTTTGTTTTTATGAGTTGATACTTCTGCAGTATTTGTTGTAACACGAACAGAATTTCCACAGTCACTGAATATGCCCTAAAGAAATTATCTCCATATTTAGAATAATTTATGAACTGTGTCTGGAAAATGAGTATGTTTTTTCAGAAGGAAAAGGAAGTTTCTTTACCGATAGCAGAACTGAATAAAAATTAAAGGATGCAAACACTGATTAACAAATGCTTTTTTCTCCTTTTTCAAAAACATGTAAGTATACATTGTCTTAGGCAATTATGAAGAGTTATTGAGACTAAGAATACGATGCTCCCAAACTAACAGAATGTTACTGTCAGTGTTCAGTCCTAGGAAAAAAAAATTAGTAGAGTGGTCTTTTTCAGTTTAGTTTGTATTTTGATATAGTCTCATAAAAAACACTGGGTTTTTTGCACCTGTCGGACCGCAGCATACAGTGCTCTGATTATTAAAACTTTCCATTCCTTTTTGCCCGCGTTCTCTTAACAATGTCATTTGTCTTCCAGTTAAAACCCCTCAAGTTGCGGCTCTCGGCTTCAGCGAGCTGCTCGCCTTGGGGGAGCCCGCTGCTAACGCTGTGTTTGTTTCGCAGGCGAGG
>VWZK01010347.1:168440-248562 GCA_013396935.1 Baryphthengus martii | reverse complement strand
CTTCACCCCTCTCCAATGCTGTGCATTGCTTCCTGCTAACTCGGTGGCCAGACAGCTGGGTCACATCCTGCTGTTGGGCTTTGGTGCCTTTAGCGGGATGGAGTTTGAGTATTGATCCCCTGCCCAGGACACCTCCAAGAGTACCAAGGGCAACTCAAGGAGACTACTACAGGTGCTGTCAGATAAGCAGCCATTGATTCCAGCACACACGACAGGTAAAGGAAATAGATACCTTTTCCAGGCCACTGAGGATCTTCTCCAGCTCTGTTTTAGAGAGGATCCCAGCCTTCTCCAAGGCTTTGGCATAAGCCATGCTCCCCTGGATATCAACCTCAGACAGTCTCTGATCAAAGGTAATGGAAGCGGTGAGCATCTCCATGACTGGATCTGTGCTTCCAACAAACCTTCCTGCCATCATTTTATCCCCCTGCAAGTAAGGAAGTTAAGAGGCATGTTCAAAAGACCTAATGACAAATATCTTAAAAATTAATTCATGTCCATTCCACTCCTTATCCAAGTAAAACTGAGCATATAACAATGCTTTCAGTGCTGTATCATTGGCCAGGTGGACATTCAAGACCTCTGGCAAGTAGTTGAAGAGGTGGAGAACATGTCACTATTGCTAGCATTTAGCCCTTGAGCTGTGAGGTCTGGCTCAGGAATCCTCCAAGATGCTTTGTTCAGGACTTTGGAGGGAGTATGTCCATGAAAATGAGTATCAAGGCTTATGTTGCAAGAGCAGCCTGGATCTTGTTTTAAGGCAGCTGCTGATCACTGACCCTTTTATAGTCTCCTGACAGGAAAAAAAAGGAAGGGAGTCATGTAGTTAAGGCCAGTATTGGCTGTTACTTGAAGTAGTAATTCTAACCTCCACATACACAGTTTTAGGAGAACTATAGGAAAATATTTGCTTGACAAAGAGCTGTGGGCCAGCTGAAACACTCCTGAAACTATCAGATGTTTGAAGGTACCATTTGAAGCCCTTCCAGAGTCCCTGATGTTCTTGCAAGCTTTGGCATAAACCTGCTTAAGGCGCAGACTGCAGAAAGGGATGCCTGGGTACCTTTCAGTATGATACATGTTCAGGGAGGGAAGAAAGGGAAAGAAAAAAACACCCACGGCTCGATACAACCTTCCAGAAGGTCTTGAAGCAGCGCCGGGCCCGGCGGCCCGACGAGCTACCATGGACAGCGGGCGGCCGTCGGGCCGGGGCCGAGGCCCCGAGCAACCCCTTCCCCAGCGACTGCCTGAAGCCCTTTGCCCGAGGGGAGAGCAGGAGAAGCCTGGGTGTAGGCACAGGAGGCTGGAGAGCGCTTTTGGAAGGAGGAGCTGTTGGGGACTAGTGGCGGTGGTGGGGAATGGGAGTTGGAAAAGCAAAGTTTTGCATCTCCCGGCTGAGAAACCAGTCCCGGGAGGGGTTTGGGGTGTGAAAGGCCAGGGCTAGGAGGCAAGCGCTTGGATGGGGAAGAGGTGTCTAAGCAGAGCTTCGAGGTATCTCGATAATATCTGCGAGGTACCCAAGTGTATTTCCAGCTACCCAGAGGTGCGTTGTTCAGAAATACTGCAGCAAATCTGTTTGCTATCCCCTTCTCCATTTAAACCCCGCTAACCACATCTATTCCAGAACCTCCCGAGGGACAGGACAGGCTGCGCTGCTGGAGTTAGCACTCGGCTCAGCTCTGCCAGAGCATCCCGAGCCCACCCCGCCAGAGAAGCGAAGTTCACCCTCACCTCGGCTGCCATTTCGGACGACGTTTTGCTCGTTTGTGCAGCGATCCCGGCAACTGGTATAACCTGTGGAACAGCGAGGTGAGGCTCAGCTCTGCCCCGGTCCCGTTCTCGGTCGGGGTCCCCGCTGCCCGCCCGGTCCCTCCGGGAACCGCGGCCCCGCTCACCTGCTCCACGGCGCAGCCCCGGTGTCTCTCTCGCTCGCTCTCCCGCTCGCTCGGTCGCTGCTCCCCGGTGCCGCCGTCCCTCTTTTACACGCCTCGGAGCGGGGCTGGCGGCTCGTCCCGCCCCAGCGGGGCGGGGTGTCACGGGGGCCGGCCCCGCTCCGGTCCCCCTGCCTCAGCCCCCTTCGCCCTTCACACCCCTCTCCTGCCTCCGGCCCCCTGCTCGACCACCAAGTCAGCAGAGAGAGGTTGTTTGGAGGCAGGGATGCTGCAAGGAGGAGAGCTGGGAGGGCTGCTCTCAGGTGGCTCGTTGGTGAAGTTGTTGGTGTTACTTCAGGTAGTGCTCTTGCAGCGCCAGAGGGTCTTGTGTGTGAAAAGATTGGCTCTTTTTCTGGGAATATCCTTGTACTGAAAGAATCACATCCCTCCTTGTCACATCCCTCTAACGGGTAGTCTCTGATGTGACTGTAATTGATATGATGGTTGGATCATCGTTGCTCTGTCTCCATTGCCACCGCAGCAAATGCACAGTAACATAGATGGGAGCTACTTGCTCTTTCCCATTTCTCTCTGGGAAGTCTACAAGTCTGCATCCCGACTTGTAAGGATGCTGCAGCTCCAGCTTTGGGGCTTTCCCACTGTTCACCAGCTGCGTGGGGCTTGCCAAGAGGCTCCCGTGAGCTCGGCACATGGCTGTGGGGTGTCAGGTTGTGCTATGCAGCCTTGGCAAAGAGCCTGTGTCTTAAACTCATCAAACTCTATAGTATCATGGAAGAAAAGAAAAGCAATTTAAAATACAAGAAAGCTTTGGGAGCAGCAACACACTGTAGCTCAGCACCAATTTCTCACGAACTCCTTGGACCCAGAGCACCTCTCTGTAGATGCCCCACAGGAAGCTGAATGCTCGCTGCTTTGCTTTACTGAGTCTGCTGCTACAGATATAAAATTTTTCTATGTACGTGGTCCAAACCTTTCACAGAGCTCAGGAAACATATTCCAGCTTTTTGGTCCCCATTTTGTTGGGTTATTTTCTTCCCTTTAACTGACCTATTTGTCCTTTTCTACTGTTCTCTCAGTTCTGCACCTTACCTCCTTTTTACACTAGAAAACAGTGCTGGATTATTTTATGATCATGTTTCTTCCTACTCTGAAATCCCTCGGTTTTACCACTTTGCTTGTCTTGTTCACCCTTTAGGACTGTCCTTTGTCCTTACTCTGGGCTTTGACAGGAGATTGCTGATACATTGGGAAAATAATAAGCAGTAAATTTATAACCAGAGTGAATCTATGTTAATAAGATCTTATGAATCTGTCTGATATTACGTGTGGCAAGGATGTGTGCTTTCACATGGGACCTGTCAGCACTATCACTGTGTGTTTAGCAAACTTCACAGGGATTAGTTTACTTGTAGTACGCTGCTTAACTCCTGTCCTGGTTTGTATCGCAGAGATTATTCCTTCTCTCTTTTCCCATTTTTAGATGAAGCAGGCAATAGCTATCCTTTCTGTATAATAAGCAATACAGGATGTAGAGTAATATTTTTATAATAAAATTGGAAGGGAAATTGTAAATCCAAGACTAATTCATTAACATAAAAATGAACATGGAAGAAATAGGATTTCTTAAAGACGCTTGGAGCTGGAGAGTTGAACTTTTTTTGAGGGAAAAACAGTGAAACGGCATCACAAAATAGGTTTGTTTTCTAGTGCACACTGAAATGTGTTCTTATTAATATCTTCTCTATGTGTCCTGGTTTGGAGGGCTCTTTACTTCCTGCCATCCTCTTTCAGTATTTTATTTCCTTAGTGAAACAGAAAGATTAACCCCTCAAATCCCCACCCTACAGCAAAATACCAAGGAAGGTCTGAGGTCTCTTCTGGCACAGCGAACGGCACGTTGTTCATACATTAATACTCCCAGCCACATCCTTTTCCAAGCTGAATGTACAATGAGGTAGTACTAGCAAATTGCCCATTTTGCAGCATGGAGAGATTTAATTAAATATATTTTAATGTCCTCAAACGTTTGAACTTTACTTGTGCTTTTGTAATCAGTCACAACCTTAGTATTACTTGTAGAGTGCATTTTGTGCTGGCAGAGCACTGTACTTGGGGAGTGGAGCTCTGAAGGAGTACCAGAAATACACTGTTTGTGGTAGGACTCATTTTCATAACTAAGTCCAGGGAAGAAAAAGGACAGCATAAACTGCCACAGTGCACCATCTTTAAAAACAGTCTTTTTAACTGTCGTTTTGGTTTAGAAAAAGAAAAAAGCTCGATGGGCTGAAAGTGCTGGTCAAACGCACTGTCAGCTAGACTGATGTGAAGCGGTGCTGACATTTTTTTGTTAAAAAAAAACCCACAAAAAAACCCAACAACTTTGTTTAATGAATTTTGAATGTAAAAGGAAAAAAGACACTATAGGGTGATCAGCGAAATGCTGAACACAGTAAACATCTTTCATGACAAAGAATACAAATACCCCGCAGATCTGCTGTCAATAGCAATTACTAGGCCCCCTGCTTTCAATAGTTAATACCGAGGCCCCTCTCTCACCAAGCCTTAGTGGTAACAATCACAAGCCAATGTTTAAAATGTTGACATGCTAAGCACATTTGAAAAAAAACCTATGTCTGCATTCCCTATGGATGGTGTAGAATAACTGTCTAACACCTAAAGTGCAGCAGTCAAAAACAAAGTGAACTGAGCTAATCACCTCATCTCCTGAAAAGTTGTATGGAAGGGTAGTGAGTTCTCTCTTTGACATTCCCCTTCTCCCTTGCATGATGTCAGTGGGCCTGTAGCTGGTCTGTACATGTATTTACACCTTAAAAGTCTCTATGTTTCCATTGAAGAATATCTCTCTTAGAAAAAAGGAGAAAGCTGTTGAGAGAGGTATTTGTATTATGCTCGTTCATGCCAGCTGCTGGAAGCAGGCGTCGTCATCATGGGTTGTAAAAACGTGTATCAGCAAAGGTCTGGAAGGAAACTTTTTGAGAAACGGTGAAAATAAAGCTGATAAATTGGTGCTGAGGCAGAGATATAAAGAGGAGGTGCAAAGGAGAAAAAAAAAATATGCTGAAGATTCTGCAGCCATATCTAAAGAGAGTGATGAGAGACAGGCAAGGGTTAGTAGATTTCTGGAACGAAACTCTGAAATGTGACAGTCTGGACATACCATATTTTCAAACAAAAGCTGACATCCTTTCCCTTCTTTTCTTCCCTGGGAGCTGGTGAACAGGCAGCTTCGTGTACGGGATTTGAAACATGGCAGAGAAGTTACAGAGCATTTGCTGTGCCAGTTTTGGCCAACTTACAAGGTCAGTTAATCCTGACATGAAAAAGGACAGCATCCATTACATCCTATCCACTGAGCCAGACCAACGGCTTTCAGTCTGCAGTTTGAATCATAGAGTCATAGAATCACAGAAGCATTTTAGTTGGAAAAGACCTTTAAGATCATCAAATACAACCGTTAACCCAGCACTGCCAGGTCACCACTAAACCCTGTCCCTCAGCACCACATCTACCTGGCTTTTAAACCCCTCCAGGGATGGGGACTCCACCATTGCCCTGGGCAACCCTGACCAGGGCTTGACCACCCTTTGCTGAATGAAATTTTTCCTATTATCCGATCTCAACCTCCCCGGGTGCAACTTGAGGTCATTTCCCTCGTCCTATTGCTTGTTCCAACCCCCTTTCAGTTAGTTGTAGAGAATGAGAAGGTCTCCCCTGAACCTCCTTTTCTCCAGGCTAAACAACCCCAGTTCCTTTAGCTGCCCCTCATAAGACGCAGGGCACGCACTTGCTGTGAGTGAGACTTCTCTCCAGCTGCTTAGAGAATATTTCATCTACCTCCACTGGCTGAGGGGTCTATAACAGACTCCTAGAAGACCTTTCTCCCAGCTTTTTTTTCCACAGAACTCCATAACAAATGATTCTGGAATATAAAAGGATTTCTATCTGTACTACAATCTCTCTGTGCTGGGGTCCACACCTTTACTGAAACTTTTTTAGGGGTCTTCAACTAAAAAGGGATGCAAAAGCTTTACTGTAGGCTTTTAAACTTTGCCCAGCACTTAGGTATCTGCTGCTGATGGTTCCCGGAGAGCTGGGACCTGTTTGTTGCCCACTGTCCTGGCACTGAAGATTGTTCCTGAAGCACTGCAGTTTGCTCATATCATTGAGAGTTGTCTTAGGATACGTAACACCCCAAGGAGAGACAAAGTCCCAAAAGTGGGAGCGGGCTTTCTTCTGGCTTGATTCTGGAGACTGATGGCTAGTGGCTAGGATTGAAAGACAGAGGTTGCCAGCCCAAGTCCAACCCCCTCAGTTCCTTGTATTGCTCTTACAGCCCTGCTACAAAGAGGCAAGTGTACGTGTGTGACTCCTTAGGGGGTTAGTGTTGGGTATGCATATAAACTTTTGCCTGAGAAATAAATGGCTAAATGAAATAATTAATGTTTCCCTGTCTCTCAGTCTCTGGGCCAGACAATTTACCCTGCTGTGGCCAACGGGATTTTCAGCTATGCACACGCAATGAAGCCTCTTTGGTTTTCTTGGGAATGAAAAGAGCTTTTGTAAAATTTAGTAGCACGTGGATTAAAGGGAAAGAATCGCAGTGATGGTAGGAAAAGACCTAGGATGCTGATGAGCTTGGCGAGATGTGTGTAAAGGTGCCTTAGAAGGTGATAGGAGTATTAACCAACTAGCTGAGCCTCCCAGTGTTCTGGTTGTGAGGGACTAGAGGTTTGATCTAGCACCTCTACAATACTATTTGCCCTTCGTCATACTTAACAGTGGCTCGTGTCCGAACCTGAGTAGATTTTTAGGACATGTTCTGCCTCAAATTAATATTTGTAATGACATTTTTGGTACCGTTTTCGGTCCAGTTTAGTTACAACTGAAAGCTCGAGAAAGGGCTTTTCATCACCGCATTGGTGGTTCAGTGGTAGAATTCTCGCCTGCCACGCGGGAGGCCCGGGTTCGATTCCCGGCCAATGCAGTTGAATTTTTTCTTCCTGGCTTTGTTGCTTGTGTTTTTTTTNNNTTTTTTTTCCCTTCTTCCTCTTATTTCTCTTTCCTTTTCCGCTTCCGTCCCGGCAGCTAAAACCTCCACCTCCTTCAACTCAATTCCGCCTTCCCGCGCACTCTCCTCGCCGGGCAGGCTGTGAGGGGAAGCTCCCGGTGAGGCGGCGGCCGCGGGGGGCGGCCTCTGCGCAGGGCCCTGCGCGGGGCTGACAAGATGGAGGTGTAAGGAGCGCTGGGGCCGGGGCTGGGGAGGATCTATATGGGTCTGCCTGTGGTATGTGTGGGGGGATAAATCTATATGGGCCTGCACGCAGTCCGTGTGGGGATATATATCTATATGGGCCTACTTGCAGGGCGTGTGTGTGGGGATCAATCTATATGGGCCTGCCTGTGGGGTGTGTGTGTATATATCTATATGGTACCGCTTGCAGTGTGCGTGTTTGTGTGTATCTATCTATATGGGCCTTCCAGCAGTGTATGGGGCCTATATTGGGCTTCTAACACCCCTATAAACCAGCAGCATCCTGATGAGAAACTGAGGAGGTTTTGTTTGCTTTACAAATCTTGCTGGAGCATCTGATTGTTTGGGCAAAGAGGCGGCGTGGCTGAGCTGGAATCCCACTCTCCCTCCCCATCTACTCTGCCTGTCTGCCTCCTGGAGCTCCCTTCTCCGCCCTGCCCCGTGAGAGCGGAATGTGAATCCTCAGCTGCGGCTTCTGGGAGAGTTCTACCTGTCAGCATCAGGTAGATGACTCGTTGTAGGAGCTGAATATGCTGGAGAGGGAGAAAACCTCATGGATGTGCAGCAGTAATTGCAAGCACAAGAGCTGAGCCAAAATTTTTGTCAGGCCAATAACTGGGGGCAGTTTCACTGGTCAGCCCCCAGGTTGCCATCCCAGGCAGGTTTTGTTCTCTTCTTTATGCTGACAGCACTATGGGTGGTTTTATCTTAACATCACCTGGGCGAAAAACAATAGAATTGGACCCGTTTTGAAGCTTAGAAACTCTTGTGAGTTCTGTGGAGCTCGTTGCACAGTGATGTTATATATGTGTAGTGAACAGGGGCACGGAGGATGCCCGTCCCATGGGATATATGCCAGCAGCCACAACAGTCAGCTGAGCTCCTGCAGTTCACATTATCCAGGGATGCTTTATTATTGTTAAATCTTCTGTACTGTTACATGGGTTATCGTTAAATCTTCTCTGTGTAAAATTCACATAACAAATAAGACGCATCCATTGAAATGCGAGTTTGTATTAAGTTAGCCTTAATGTGAGGAGTAGCCTATAGGGAGATGAGCTGTTCTTGCTGTTGTACGTTGAAAAGTGCTGCGAAACACAGACACGGGCTCAAAGGGGCCGTTGTGTGTGAGGAAAGGTAGGATTTGCCCTACTGAGAAAGATGATTTTGATACCGTTACTAATAAGTTTATGATGCTGCTTATACATCTGTTTTTTATTATGTTGAGTAGAGCAACTGATTTTACTGGTGCTACCTCTTTTAGTACCAGTAGGAAGGTACATCAGAGGTAGAAGACCTGGGGAGTGATGTCCTGAGCTGTAGGTGACTGTCCCTGGCGTCACAGTGGAAAAACTCAGGCCACTTCGCACGTGAATTGCTGCTGAAATTTTGTGTTCTTAATCTCCTCGATGGCCTTCATAGAGGGAAGCTCTGCTACTACGAAAACCTCTCCTAAATTCTTCTCATGTTAGAAGTATCTGTTACTAGAGAAAAAAAACTTCCCTGAAAATGCTGTGGTTTAAATATGCAGCATATTTTAAGCAGTAGAATGAAAGCCGTGACATGTCAGTGAAATATTTAGAGGTGTGATGCCATACACTTGTTTTTGATATATACACAAGGCCTCAATATTTTGGTTTGGACTAAAATTTGGGCAAATGTTGCTAATTTTAAAGATTCTAAAAAGTGTTCTACAGTGGTGGTGTTAGCATGATTTCTTTTATTTTTTCCTCCCTGCTTAAGCCTTAATGTCATTAAAAAATAAACATCCTGTTCAATTGACTGTGTAAAAATATACATTAGAATTCATTATTTATAATTTCTTCGTTTCCCAAATGTAAAATTGATAGTTGATTCATCAGCGTTAGGACTGAAGAAAATTTTATTTCTACTTTATAAGTTCTGCAAAAGATTTTGAAATGAGTCTTGCTTATCAATGTATAATTCTGGTATTTCTACGCAACAAAAATCACTGGAGATTTGAGGCTGACTCATTTGGTGCCCGTTGTTAACAGAGAAAAAAATTTTGCTGAATGACAAAGTGGGGTTTGAATTAAAAAAAGAACCAACTGTCTTAAATAATGTAACTGCAGATATATTTCACAGACTCATTTACATGGTCATATAGAGTAAATACATTACTCTTTCACTTATTGAACGGAATAATTCCCTATATAATTCTTCTATAGCATTATTATTTCTAACAAAGAATGTCTTTGATCCATAGGGATTTCTGTAGCGATAGCCTGAATGCAAACATTCTGAAGAATTGCAGTTACCTAACAACCAAAGCTATATGGTTTGTAAAACATGAATGAAAACTAATGCTTGTGTGAGCTCACTTGCTGAAGTTTCACTCCAGTCAGCGGAATGGAAGTTGAAGTTCATCTCAGCGTATTTTAGAAGGTCCTTTTCATTTAAAAACAATGATAGAACCTGTGGAAGTTTGTGGATGCTTGAAAGTGATGAACGGGACAGTTCTATTCAAACAGTTGACGGTGCTTAACAATACATTGTACCTTTTTTTTTTTTTTTCTTTTTCTCTTTTTTTTTTTATAAGCTGCTGCACAGACCTGAGAGGCCTTTTTTTCCTTTTGTATGGAAACTTTCTGTTGTTACAGCTGTTGACTGTTCAGCAGAATGTGTTGTTCAGGGAGTATAGGATGTTTTGCATCAGTTTTTCCTCCCCCTTATTTTTTTTAAATTAAAAAATATAAAATTACCATATCTGGTAGTAATAGAGACGTGATTACTCTAAATGTATGGTTGATTTCATGCATTCAGGCTGCCCATGGTGGATAACGATTCTTGCTTAGTTGGGACAGAATTAGTAGGTAGCATTTGAGTGGTGAAAAATGGGAAGCTTAGCCTCGCCCGGCTAATAAAAGAGTGGGCACATAAAGATTCAAAGAATAAATAAAGAGGAAATTCAGTAAGGTGTTTTTAGCTCCGTACAGTATGTCTAAATACAGTGCCACATCTAGGTCTGTGCACACACCTATGTGCATTGTACTAAAAACAGTAATTGCATTTTCTTTTTCCATACTCTTGACTAAATCAATAAACAGTGTGTGTAATCTGAATGCTTTTCCCATCACTCTTTATTCAGATAAAACTGGAGGCCCTTATTTTGTAAGCAAGAGGCAAGGCAATTTGGTTTCAGTTTGTGAAATTGGGTGAGTGAATGAAATAGAGTGGCCGAGCGAAAAGATTGTGTTGTATAAGTGTATTATGATTTATGGGGAAAATTCTGCAAAATGTACTGTACATTAATGTAACCATTCTACTAAAAATATGGACAAATATTTTCCAGAGGTGGCAACGACTTGGTAATCGTGGAATTGCCAAAAATAGATTTTGTCATGACTTTTTTTTTTAACATTATGAAAGTAATGTCTGTTCTTTTAGAGTCTGCGTGACTCGGCAAAGAAAAATTTTCGACTGTTTCATTAGGAACAGAAATTAATTGTTTTCTTTTTTTTTTTTTTTCCATTTAGAAAAGATGCAAATGCTGCGTTGCTGAGTAACTTTGAGGTAAGTTTACCCACGTCCTGGTTTTGTTTCCAAAGCAGGAAACAAGTGAGCATGAGGCAGTTTGCTGTTCTGGGATGGATTCCTCAGGTTAAAGATTCCCAGAAGCCAGTGATGTACCTTGGTCTGGTGTCACGGGGAAGCTACAGAGCCCTGTCATAACAAACACGAATATTGGCATACAAATAGCAAATTTAAAAAGAATCCTATTTTTCTAGCGTAGATAAGTTCTGAATCATTGTCCTCTCTCCTGAATAAAGATACTTTTTTTAGTGAGGTAGGAAGAAATACAGTGTTCTTGTCAGTTTAACTTCAGTCAGGTAATGGAAAGATTTCAGTGCTTTGTTTATGAACATAGTTTTTGGGTTACTAAAACCATTCCAAGCGCTTTGTTTATATTGTTTTATTGCTGAAGCTTGAAAGTTGCACAGCTGCTTCATCCTATCCTGAAATAAATCTTGAAATGTTTTCTCTTGAGCTGCATCTGTCTGCGTACAGCAGAGCAACCATCTGGTGACTGTTCGAAGAGCTTTAAGTACTTGGGGAGAACTGTCTTGCCTAAGAAATAGATAAGACTCTGTCAGCCAAGCTAGTATTAAGTGCCTGTTAAAACCTTACCTGTTGCAGGACAGAAAATGGCAAGTGTTTCAGAGGTTAGTTATTGCAAAATCACATCTCCTGCTTCACTTGCTGGGATATTTGTTGGGATGTCGGTATCGCTGCCTGCTGAGGGTCAAGTAGCAGTGTCAGTCACGTCATGGAAAAGCTGTAGGTGTCCTAAAGGTTTTGTCCAGAAAAGGGAGGATTACAGAATCCATTGTTCGCTCAGAACTTTCTTCAGCTGAGTCTTCTTGTTGGCAAATACACCTTGTGTTTTGAAAAAGAGCAAAAGAAAGTAGAGAATGAAGTTGCTGGTGAGAGCACTTATTTCTCCTTTCCCTTTCACAGCAGTTGTCAGGCCTGCAGCTTTTCCATGCTTTGCAGGAAGGGATTTGCAGTGTCTGCAGCTGTAGGCTTGTGGGACATGGCTTTTCACTGCTCTTCAAAGTCCACATTCCCCGAAAAATGCTGATCTCTTTCCGTTTGCTCCTCTTCCCAGTTGCAGTTTGGCGTAGCTCACGTGCTCTGTATCCAGGTGATACATTGCACAGAAAGGGGTCTGTGAAAGGAAATGTTTGGGACTGACAGTATGTCCTGGGCCTGCCTTTATTCTGTGAGTTTGGAGTTGTCATTTTGTATCTCGTTGTCACTGGTTATATTTTCTTCAAATGTTTCTTAGATAAAGCTTCATAACTTCAGATTTGGCTTTCAAGTGAGGATGGACTACTGGTAGTTGCTACACCAGGTGTTCCTTTTTCATAGAAGATGCAGTATAAAGTAGTGGCAGGATTTCTTGCCGGTAATGTTCTTATTTCTCACTGTCTAGAAGGATTTGCATTTTATTTCTATGGACTTGTCCGTTTATGATGCTGTTGGAGCTGGATCTCTTCAGAAATGCCTGCTTTATTATGTTGTTGTAATAAGATAAGGAGCTAATTTCGTCTTTGTGGCTTAACCTAGCACAGCACCATGCTGGGCACTAACATTTACTGTTATGAATAACTCCACTGGAATTTACAACAGAATCACTGATCTCAGGAGCTTCTACAGGTCAAGCTTTTATTTAGTTGGTTTCTGGCAGCGTGGCAGTTGTAGAATTTACATTTTATTTGGCAAATGCTGTAAAATTCCACCTCTGTGAGACAGAATATATATCCATTTAAATGTTATAAGTACATCTGTCATAACAAATCCTGCTGTGCCATTTTGCTTCAAGCATCACTCATTTAAATGGGAGCTCTGTGCCAGTTCAGCAGGGTATGACCCAACTCTGTTCAGAACGTGAGGCAAGATAAACAAGTAGCATAGATTCAGCCTGGCAGCATTTCCTTTGGGCCCCTTGGATAACATTTAACAGGTGCTGAAAACCTGTTTAAAACAGTCACAATTTAAAAAAAACAAACCAAAAAACAAAGAACTATTTAAGTACTTATTTGTATTCCGGTGCCAAAACATTTTTCATTTCAATTGCTGGTGCATCCATCAAAGAAGCCACAGGGTTTTTTTGTGGATGTTCGGTTGATGGGACTTTACATTGTTCATTTATGTTTTCCTGATGTAAACTTTTCAGGTAAAATACTCTCAAATGTTCTAAAATGCTTTATTTTTTCCCCTTAGGTGTTCCAGTTACTTACTGATCTTAAGCAGCAGCGCAAAGAGAGCGGAAAAAACAAGCAGAGCTCTGGCCAGCAGAATCTGAACACAATCATGTATGAAGTGAGTAGCATTGTGAAATTCCTTGGCAGATTAGCCCAAGCTGGAGGAATTCACATCCTTAGGTCTATATAGTCATAGTTTTGTATCAGATTTCTTTTATTAAAAAAATACAGTAAAATATTTTGTTTGCCACTTTTCTGTGGTCAGAGTGCTGTCAGGGCAGAGACAGGCAGGTGCTCTTATTAAAATCTATAAAAAAAAAGAATAAAAAAAACCCCAATTCTTAACTGCATAATTTTGTGGTTCATTTGTTTGTCTTTTTTTATTCCAAATATTCTATCTTTTTAAGACCCAGGGCAGAATTTGCTATCACCTGATGAATTGATGACACCATGTAATCATGATTTCAAAGCCAAGGTGCAGATCATATATGGTCTTTTTTTTATTAACAGAATTAAACTAATAATTTCCAACTAAAATGGATTTATTTTCTTTTTCTCAAACGAATTAACAAAATCACGCATACAGACAGCAGCATTATTTGGATGCCAGATCGGTAATAAACGTTTATTGCTGGGAAGAAGTTTTTAAAATCTACAATACAAATATTAACATTTGAAATATCTCAAGTTAGCAACTTCATAGGAGACTTCCAGTGGGAGCTGTTGTGTCTGTGTCAGAGAATTGCATGAGTAGCACCAGGGCTGGCAGCGAGCGGAAAGCAGCTTCCCTTGCTCGCATGAGTAACCCCGTTGAGCAGTGGAACTACTCATGTGGATAAGATTTGGCCTAGGCTTTGTTTTTGTTTTAGTTCTGGCTTTGTTTGAAAAGGTAGCGAGTTGTAATTCCTAAGCCTCATACACAACAAAACAGGGGCTTACGAAAAAAATCTAATTTAAATCTTTCTGGAGACTGACAGTCTCTTCCTGAACCTTTTTGAGAGAGCTGAGAGAGATCCTGGAAGTGCCTTTGGTCAGACTGCACCTTAAGGCTTTAGTTGCCTTGTTATATTCCTGCTTGTTAAATACCTAGTGGATGCTCGGGTTTGTGCGTGGAAAATGCAACTCTAGTTGTATTTTCTTTATATTTGACTAAAAGAAAAGCAGAATTTGGTCTTACAGGCTTGTCTTTGTTCCTATTGTGTATCTTCATGATACACGAGACTTGTGTATGTGCAAGACTGTGCAGACTTGTATCAACTGATGCCGAAATAACTCAGTGAAGCTTGAGAAACTGGAGCTACATTGTGCTGTACATCTGGCATTTTAATTGATTTAAAATTACCAAAAAAAAAAAAAAAGACTATGAATAACAGCTTCATTTGGTCTGAAAAGGTCGGACGGGGCTCATGGAAAGGAGAGGTGTCTAACACCTCATTCTGCTTTTAAAGTCTGTTTCTCAGTAGTCCAGTGAAACTGGTCCTTAATACCAGTGTATTCATATTTCATCAACACTCTATTAAATAGAACGTGTTGTTAAAGTCTGTTTTCCTTTACCTAACATTTAAAAACCATAACAGATTTGGATGGAAATACACTGGAAATACATTTGTATATTTTCTTACTTCTGCTGATCTTGTAGCTCATTTTTTTCCCAGTATCTGTTATTTTCTGCTCTGTGAATACCAATTCAGCCCTTTTGGGCTTCTGACTTTTCATGTATTAATCTTCAGTTTAAAGATTTTTCTGAGCAAGAAACTGAGAGAATATCACACAGAATTTTACAGGATTTTATTCTTCTTCTTCTAGATAATCTGTGCACGTGGTGTCTCTATTCATGATCCAGTTACTGCATCATGAGTCAGTTGTGTTGATATATGATATGTGATATATGTATATATGTATAGCTGTCAACAGATAAAAGATGTTTTTCCTTAATTCAAACCAAGCACAGACAATACTCTTTTAAACCCTTCAGTTGCTGATGCACACAGTGCAGACAATGCAAGGATTTCCTTGCCTTTTCCATGGATCCTCATTAATTTTCAACTCTTCAATTTTACATCTAATCCAAGCAACGCGCAACATCCAGGAAGATTCTGAGCTACTTCCAGTGGAAAGACAACGGAACTAGAATTTGTGTGGCTTTTTTATGAACAATTTTTCTTTTTTATTCTATCAGATTCCATTGTGTATTATCTGTCTGCTACCTGTCGTGTTGTTTGAAACGAAGTGAGCAGATGTAATTTCTGCTGCAAAACTTAGCTGTGCTCGGTGGGTGTTACAGGTGAAAAAAGGACAAAAGATAAATTGTCTTAAGTCAGAGAAGTATTTCTAATCCTACAGTATTCTTGCCGATTTTCATAGCAACTCACCTAACCTACTTCTGTAAACTTTAAGAAAGCGTTGCCAAATATGCATGTAAAGGATGAAAACAACTGGAGAGCTTAATGAGATATTTATAGCTTGGCAGGGAGAGTATCCCTGGCACTGAGCACATGAAAACTTGGCAGAAGGTAACGGGGGATTTGAGGATGAATAGTGTTCAGCTTTTCTGAAGTGTTGCTGCTTAACAAAACAACAAAATAAACACCACAAAGAAAGCCCAAAGCCCGTATCTTGGTACTTTTATAAACTGATTTTGAATCTGTAAATGTTTGTTGGGTTTTTCTTAAAGGATTAAATCTGAGTGGTGCTATTCAGCACAGCTAGCCAGATCACAGTCTTAGCATCACCAAAGATTATTTCAAACCAAGAAAGCAAATCTCTTTCACAAACAGCAGGTCATTTTTTTTCAATAGACGGAGCTAAAACTCATTCCTTTCTTACACTCTTTGAGCTTTGAACAGATGAGATAAATGACCATCCCAAACCAGAGGGAATAATCAAAGCTGTAATTCTCACCTGGCTGTGTAATGAGCTGGCTGGGTCATGTTTTCACAGAATGAATTCACTGGGGTTTTCTGGATAAGTTGTCATTTCCATTACATAAAGCTGTACTTATATATTGCCTGTTTCTTACTCCTTCAGCAAGTATCGGTGTAGTCTAACTGAAGACAGAAAAATGTGAGTGATCTGTCATCTATGACAGCACTTCCATTGTTAAAAAAAAAATAAAAAAGTCTAAAGCCAAACCCCAAAGCCTGAATTGACTTTTCTGTTTTTTCTGGGTAGTACCGAGGAGACTTTTCAAAATCAGCTTGTTTCGTACACAACTGGTAAAGCAAATAGTAACTGTGAAATAACGTGTATTCTCTTCCTCCCTGTTGCAGACGCTGAAGTACATTTCCAAAACGCCCTGTAGGTACCAGAGTCCTGAGACTGTGAGGAATTTCCTCATAGCGATGAAATGCCATAAGCTCACCAAGTAAGTAGAAATACGCCCTTGAATAAAAGTATAAACTCATGGCAGTGTTGAAAAACTGCTCCCTGTGCACACAGTTTGATAATCTGTCTGGTTTGGATCAATGTATTTTTAGTATTTTCTGCCATTATTTAAATATTTGTCCAAACATCCTTTCCATCACTTGGTAACGCATACGTGGACGAGTATTTCCTTAAGTGGGCCTGTGTTTATCAATGTATTTCACAGATTCCTGTCATTATTTTGATTTTTAGCATGGTTTTCCATGGTCCAAGCACAAAGCTGAGGTCATAAAATGTTTTCTGAGGAACAAATTCTAAGTTGCAAATGGATTTTGGACATAGTAAGAGAACTGCAAAAAACCCACAATGCAACCCAAGCTTCAGTTTATTATCAGTGTGAAGAGCCAGCCACTAGTTTAGGTTACACATTTACCACACTTAGGGCTGATCAGAACTCAGATGGAACTGTGCTACCTTAGCTTCTTGAGCATCCTGTGCAGCTTTCACTTTCTTAATATCTTTGTCATCTGGTGAAGAACTTGCCAGCTCCGCATTTGCCACGTACTTTGCAATATAAGAAATAGAATCATTTCTTGTGATCCTGGCACTTCTTTCTGCTAATCTTTTCCATTCAGACACTTCGAGCTCCGAGTATCAGAGCCCATCTGGCAGACTCTTCACACCAAAATGCAGAAAGCATATGGTGTGCAATTACTATATAATGCACTGGATGTTAAACCACCTTTATAAAACAGTATTGCCTCCAAGGAAATTTTGAACTACCCTTTGATTCGCAACCGAGATCATTTCAACACTGCTCTGTTGTTAAAGAAATGAAAAACTAAAGGCTTTAATAATTTCCATTCTGTGGGCTGAAGGTGGTATTTGTATAAAAGACCACTAGGGATTTTGTTGCGGTGATCTGCTAGAGAGTTTTCTTCCCCTTTGAGAGGAAAGAACCTGCAACGTTTGCTCTCCAGGACCTTGCTTACATGATCTCGCTGTAATGACCTTCCCTCCCACAAAGAGTAATGAACTCCAGAGTCTGCCTGCTCCTTCCTTTCTGGGTAAGGCATTCAGAGATGTGCTCTCTCCTTTAATCTCTTTGCTGCTCATGTGCTGTCTCTGCTGGTAGCAGTTTTCTCAAGGTAGCTGGTTTGATTTAAGATATATATTCGTGGGTTTTGTTGTCTTGTTGCAAGAGGAATAGAGTTTCTGGTTACAAGGCTGGACTGGTCAGAAACACCCTGTCATCTCAGACTTTCCTCTGCCATTTAAATTCCTTGTTTTTTCTCTCCTTGATTAGAGGCAGATTCATAAGCAGTGTATTTGTGATGTTAATTAAACTCAGAAACTTCTTGTCTAATACAAGAACTTTAGGACTTTGACTCTAAGAAGGATTTGCAGCTGTCTAGCAATCTGGTAGAGGAAGGCAGTATGATGAGCCGCCTGTCCCTGCTCAGCCTGTTATTGCAGGACTAAAGCACTAGGTTGTGCTGCTGGATGTGAGAATCTCAAGGGAGGGAAGAAAGACCAGATGCCATCCAGAGAAGCACCAAGAATTGAGGTTATTCATTTAAAGAACAGAGCTTTTAATCAAGTGAATTATCATTTTTCCTGCCCTCCTTCCACAAACCTGCAGTAGTAACCATGCAGAATGCACTGCTTGCCAGGCCACACGTGGTGGCCTGAAACATTCTGGCTCCAGTTAGAGCTGAAATGGTGCGGTTCCTGTAAAATCACCTCAATTTTTTTTTTTCTTTCTGTTTTTGCTGATACTTGCTACTTAAAATAGCAGGCTAGCAGACCAGCATATCTTTTCTGCTGATACCCACCTATTTTGTGATGGGTTGTTCTCATTAGTGTTACAGGAAGAAAAAAGCATTTTTTTTTTTCCTAAAAGGCAAATTAAAAAAAATTGATACTGAAATGTACAAACAACTTCAACCTTTCAGAGTAATTTCAGAATCATTTAGCCTTGGTAAAATGGAGCAAATTCAAAGACACTTAAACATGTCTTTCACTGATACAGGACTGCAGGAAAGTATGATAAAGCACTTTTTTTCCCATTGGCATCAGTTATTTTGGTAAAACTGAAACTGTAGAACTTAGATATTTTTTTTCAAAATGAAAAGTTCTGAGATGACAGTGACTTCTGTTATTACTTCCTTGAGGCCTCAAGGTTTGGCTAACGCTGCAGTACAGTAAGCCATGTTGTACTTGGAAATACCGTATGCCACTGGTAGCTAATTTTCCAGTTTTTTTCCTTGGAATGGCTTCATATTTTATTAGGTAGTGCAAATGGTGTTACATGAAAAGAATATTTATTAAGCTTGTGCTCTGTAATCAGGGTTAAATGCAAAGTAGTTGTATTAGTACTTTTTTCCTGTTACTGAAGCCTATCTTAGATCTAATTTTGGAACCATCAAATGTCCAATCACTGCATATTATTATAATTTTTAAAAATTGGACACAGACATTGCCCTTTTTGTCTTTAAATCAAGACATTCAAGGAAGCGTTGAGCTGAAAGTCAGTAGTACTTTTAGAAAGTATTTTCCCTCCTTACTGCCAAAAACTACAACAAATAGGAACCTCTACAATATTAAAGGCTGAAGGATTTACTTTGTAAATTTTGTCTCCTCCAGAGCTTTCAAAGTGAGTATTCAACACCAAAGTCAGGATGGTGCTGGTTTAACAGCAGCATCTTCTCACAGGCTTTAAAAGCACCTTTGTGTTTCCCTCTGAACTGATGGAACTTAACCCTTTGATCTCCAGCAGTGTCGCTCAATATTTTGCATTCAGCCACCATCATCAGCCCTTAGATGGCAGCCTGGACAGATGTACAGACACTGAAGGACGGTGGTGAGCCCTGCAGAGATCACAGCCCGCTGTGTTTGCGCGCACCACCGTGCGCCGACTGGTGCTGTGATTTCACAGACCACGGCTTGGGTCTTACCCATCCCTAAACTGGATCCTGGGATCCTGACGGAGACCATGGTTTACAGGAGTTGCTGTGGTCAACTCAAGACTGTTTGGTTTGACTCTGAAGTGTTCTCAGCTAGTAATGGATCAGCTGGTTACCTGTGCTGCTCTTATTTTAGGGTTTTCCTACCATCTAGAAAACGTATGTTCCTGAGGATAAATTTGCCTCTGCACAGTCGCAGATATTCTAGATGTTTGGGGTTTTTTTAGCTCTATTTGCTGTATCTTGACACTAACACTGTTCTCGCCCATACCTGTAGATCTCTTACTAGAAAACCAAAACATGTATGTGTATGTATTTAGTATGTATATGCATTTACATACACTCTGAGAGTTCAGTAGCTAAAATATGGGCGACACCAAGACACGTAATAGGAAGTTTTGGTTAAAATACAAATGCTGCAAATATTTGGCTCTCTGCTGACAGAATATGGTACGTTTTGTCAGAGTTTGCACAGTGATATGTAACTATTTATTCTTCTGTAGAATCTGTGAAGTCATTATGCACTGTACAGTGTGCTGTCTGTTCTGCCTACCCAGATACGCGGTGTGATCTTGAACACAGGACAGCGATTTTTATTTTTTTTTTGTCTTCTGGGAGAACATTTTTCTTGATTGTGGAGGATTACCCTGTTGTAATCCTACATCCTCACTGCCTACAGTATACACCCTTCCCTCAAACTCAGACCTCAGACCCATTTTGTCCTCCCATAACTGCACAGTTTTGTCCCCCGCAGCCTGAGCTTTCCATGTCCCAAAGTCCACTCCACATCGTTTTGCCCTCAGCTGGAAATGCTGATCTTGGCTCCTCGCTGAGTCTTGGCTGCTGCTGGACGTGGCCTAGAAGTGGGGAGGCAGTGCTGAGCAGAACAGCACTAATTGCCATTTTGGGATTTCTCACTGGGCAGGTCCTGTAAGACTCTGCGGAACGAACGATTAACTCTGATTAGCGGAATCCTGCTTTTATGTGAGAAAATGGCTTTCTGCTGTCACTCATCTTTTGTATTTCTTCTTCTCTTGAACCAGCAGCTTTCATGTTCCAAGCAGTGTTACTAAAATCCAGGCAGCCCAGAGAAAAGACAAAGACTTACTTTTTAGGGGGCAATTAAGCTGAAAATATTCTTCAGCCTGTGTTTAACTGAAAGGGACGGTTACCCTGTTTATTTAATGAGTGTGAGTGTAAACATACATGGTGTAGGAAGTGTAAAGATGAATTCATCTGAGTTGGGAGAAGTTTGTTTTATTTTGTAGGCGTAATGGAGCATGAACTAAATTCAGGTTTATCGCGTCTGTGCCAGTGCAAAACACCCCAGTCAGCACTGGTACCGACGCACGTTCAGGCTTGCAGCGTTTGTTTTCCATCAGAAATGAGCTTTAAGAAAGGCATTGTGGGTGCTAATTTGTGAACGTGCTAGCAAGAAATCTCAGGTACACTCCAATCCTAGCAGGTTTTTTATATCAGTGTTAAAAAAAAAGTCAGTGCAGTGGGCACTGAGCTCCAGGACATGCTGCAGGCAACCGTACGGCGCTTACTGCTCGTGCTGAGGGCTTGGGAGTCCGGTTTTCTATTGCAACACTGAACTTCAGAGGCATTTTGTGAGTGTTTGCTTCAAGGGGATGTCAAGAGTAGTAGAGCCTTTTGCTCACTCCATTTGCTATGAGGAGGAAGGTCAGAAATTGGAGGCAGAGAAGAAGAGCTGGCACCAGAACATGGAGAGGGTCCCCTGAGTGGATCACGTACTTGGAGCATGTCTCTGTGTTCTGTACAAATTGCAGGAAGAGCTGCTAAGATAAGCAGATGTTAACTGTTTGTGTCTTGTCCACCTGCATGCTTGGTATTTCTTAAATAATCTCAGCAGCTGGATGTTTACTAAATGGAAGAGAAAATGTTACTCTTCTCTATTGCAGGGGGAGCGTATTTCCCTCGTACTAGTATCCAGTGTACCCACACTAATATCAACATATTTGTCCAAATGTCTTCAATTACAGTCAGTTATCCCTTTGCCATCTAAATAAACCAAATGCGTTGCTTAAATCATAATTATATAATGTTAACATGGCTAAAGATTATTATTTTGTAGCGCTAATTAGTGTTCATAATTTCTAAAACCCCGTAACGCTACACAAGCACCTTCAGCCGAAACCTGTCATTTATGTAGCTTTTGGGTTTTTGCACCCTGCTGCTAATTCCTTTTTGATGTTCTGAGTCATTTTTCCAGTAGGGAGCTTTGCAGATCAAAAACGGGCATGAAATTTTTCAGATAAAACATTTTAATGACTCGCTTACGAATTATCTCTCGTTCCTCTGTAAACATTTTCAAACCTGCCAATACTCTGAGTGGCATCATCTTTGCTGAAATAACGTTTTTCAGCTCCCATTGTCCCAACTGTAAAACTTTTAGCTATTCCCTAATGAGTAACTGCAATATTAATGGCTTATAAGCAAGAAGTCTGTGAGGGGTGACCTTTTTTATTGTGTCCTGTGTTTCTTGTCTTCAGAAAACACGAGCGGTTTCACTAATTGTTTTAGTCACGATGTATAATTGGGTTGAATTTATTTGTGTTGTTACGTGCTCTGCCAGTAATCTTTGTGATAAACGTGCTGGAGCTCTACTTGTTTTAAAATAGCTCTGGCTAAATAAGATTTGCCTTCTTTAGCAAGGAGCATGGTAATGGCTTTGGCTATTTGATCCTGTTTATTTGGCTCTGGCAGCACATTTCAAAGATAGTACTTTGAAAAGAAAGAATATGAGCAAGTTTATCTTATGTGTTCTTTTGTGAAAGTCAAATAATATGTTTTGTCTGGGGTTGTGGTGGAGCTGTAGGGTTGGATTGGAGTGCGTCTTGCTGCGAAAGTGAAGAAAGGCTTGTTTGAAAGGGCTCTGATCTCTGAAGTGGCCTGTGGGTGTATACAGCCTGAATTCCTGAAACGGCGAACGCAGAAGTTTGGCTTTGTAAGCAGGGCTTTGGGAGGAAGGGGAAATGTTTTACAAGTAGATATCCTCATGGCTCTCCTGTGAGAGCTCAAAGTGTTGTCTCTGTTTTAGATGTCTGGAAACTGAGGCACAGACACGCGCTTGGCCAGGGACCGTCAGGAAAGTAACGCTGAAAGCCAGGACCGGAGTGCCAGCTTCTGTGCCTCTTTCAAGTGCTGCAGGCACTGAACCAGGCTGTTTCCTCCCTCTAACTCTTTCATACATTCATTCAGATGAATTGGCCATTTTTTTGTACACTGAAGATGTTCTTTAATGTTCTTTACCCGGCTTTGTAAGACTTCTCCTTTTATGGCAGTGATGCCTTTCATTACAGTTTTACAAGGGTGGGATTTTTCTCTCATTAAGTGACCTGCTCTCAGTTTTAATTCTAGTCTGAAGGATTTCAGTATTTGTCTCCCATCAATATTAAGGTTTTATTTCTTTACTTACGACCACAGTAAATGGCAGGAGTTATAGACATCTCATCTTTTTGACAAGAAAGCAGCCGACCGTGGTGCTCACAGTTCGGTGTAAAATTCAGCCATGCTTTTCACAGCCTCTTGTTGTAAACCTCACGCTGCCAAATAGATAAAAGTGCTGAGCATGGGAAAACAAAGGAGGTGCAGTCACTGCCTCCCACCAATAGAAACATATTTGGCTTGATTCTCCACAACCAAAGCCATCTAATAAATCTGGCTAACCAAGCTAATTCTGAGTCCTTTGCGTCGTCCGTAAAATCACAGCGTTCGGAATTTAAGACCGAACGTGGTGCTGCCGAGGGGTCGTTAACAGCAGAGGGAGGAAAAATGTAAATAGTTACTCGGCAGGAGGAGAGAACTAAATCACTGCAGTGGGAATTGCCTTTAAATACTGATTTATATCATAATGATACCATTTATATTATCATTTATACCTTCTCTCCAGCATCCTTCTGTATTTTTGCAGCCTGGATGCACCTCACCGGTCCTGAATGCAAGGACTGATCCTTTTCAGGGCACTGCAAAGTCTCCAAGGAGAAGGACAAGGTCTGGCCAGGGGTCAGGACCACACAGTCCTTTGCAGCATTATTTGGTGGAGCCTTCAGAGAATACGGCAACGCCTGCTGCCATCAACTATCTCAGGGACCTTTCCTTCTCCTCTCCTTCACCACATTTCTTATCCATTCTTACTCCTCCAAAACCCAGCACCTTTAGAGCAGTCACCTCTTAGATAGTTCCCCTTCAGTCTTACTGTCTGTAAAATGGGAAGCTATCCTCACTGCTTTACCCAAGACACACAGACAAGTGGGGGCAAGCGTGAGGAACTAATTTGATGATTGGTGTTGCGTAGAAAACACTTTTTAAAGTACTTGTTTTGCAAATTTTTTTTTTTTTTAAGGAGTAAGTTGGTAGCCCTGCTTAGAATGGTAGATGCTGATGTGCAGGTAGAAACTTCTGCAGCAAAAATAAATTTTTAGCTGTGAAATCTGAAATCGATGTGAAATCTGCCACACTTGGTGGCATTTATCCAGCTGCCAAATGTCCCTTTTTTTGCAATTTTTTTTTCTGAAGACTGAGAAAAATCTTCTGATGTGGCTCTGTAGAAGTAGGAAAGAGGATGAAAAGGATAGGGTGGTACTCAAAATGTTTGAGCTCATTTTTACGGACATTTTGCATAGTTCTGTGGTTGATTGAAATTGACTTTTCTTTTTTTTTTTTCCTCTTTTAGAAAGTTCTAATTCCTTATCCCCTTCTCTAATTTTGAAATTTAGAGAGTGAAAAAAATAGGTACATTTGTCAAGTAAATGTCAATTCAAGATGTTGAATCGTGTGCACTTTTTAAGGGTACATTAATATATAGGAGGATTCTTTAGAACTTATGTTGTGAATCTTTAATATTTCACAAATGTTGCATTTAGAAAATCAAGATTATTCTCCAGCATTTTAGAAAAAAGATGGCAGAATGGAGGAGGACTAGGTGCAACAATTTAAAACTGTTCTTTTTTCAGGATTTTGATTTTGTTACCAGCAGGCTGGATCTGAAAACACCAGCCTGTCCCTTCTTCGGAGCTATTTTCTGTTCTTTAGGCTGTGAGTACCCATCACAAAACCAAATGATATAACGAAGCCTGATGTTTGGTGTCAGCAGAGCAGTTGTCTTAACTGAGCTACGGTCTCCTGGAGTCCTGTTCCCATCACTAATCATTTGCAATCGTGGACGTTTTAGCTGAAGGGGATCGGTTAGATCATCCAATCTGTGGCACTATAGGATTTTTTTCCTTCAGGAGACGTCAGCCAGGAAAATGTTACGCTAGTGCTGTTCGTTCGGCGTGTTCAGCGGATAAATGAAGGGCTTTATTCTCTTTGGGTGCCAGCTGCCTGCCTTCTTAAGGATTAAATTCAGTCTCTTGACACGTACAGGGGTGTGGATGTGCACACCAGAGCTGTGCAAGGCTTCTCCTGAGGAGTGTGAGCGCCTCGGTCTTGGAACAGATACCTGTGCCCGTACACCAATCATCAAGTGTTGGAAGTGCCTGACAATGTTACAAGCTGTTAGCTGGTAGTAGGTTTCAAGGGGACACTGAAATGAGATGATTTCTCTGAAGTTATCTCCAAACACATTGACATGGACCTGTTGGTTGTAAACAGCCGCACGGGAGAGCTTGGGGCTGAGAGTTCTGCAGAAAGCCACCCACAGGTCCTGTAAACGGAGGGGAAACTTCAGAGTTAGTTTAAATATGCATTAAGGATGCTCTTTAAATAATAATAAATTCTAGTTTTGCACGTTAACTGTCACTTCTCACCTTAGCCCATGAGTGTGCACAAGAAAGAGGTGCTGCTCGAACGTAGTTGGCTGCTAGGAGAGGCTGGCTGTCAAATAAATATCATTCAAGATTATTTTTCCCCAAACCCTGCACATTCAAGTTCCTTTGCGACTTGTAGCTGTAACTATTATACTTGGAATTTCTGCTTTTCTTATAAAAGTGCATTTGTAACTGTTTCATGCGCCCTTTTAAACATCTGTTGTGTTTTTAGGAGCGTTGTATTATTGTGCTTTTCTGTTCTAGAAGACAAAGCTCGGATCGTTAGCCATCCAGCTATGATGTGGTCAGTGTTAATGTTCTGAGCTTCTGAAATTAGTGAAATATGCGTTACTGGCAAATGGCAGCTGCTTTTTACTTTGGTTTTTAGAATTATTTGTATTTAAGTAGGGTGTAAAATGAATAATTTTTGGCCGCAGAGCTATTGCCTCAACGTTGTGGTTTGGATTTACTGAACAGACTTGTTTGATCACATCTTCCAGGGGAAAAAAATACATTTTTAAATGTCAATGAAATTTTCTCTCTCATATTCTTTCTTTTCTATTTTAATGATCAAAGAGTTTTGATGGATATTTGTGAGAACTTGTGATTTCTTGATGAAAATATAGAGCTCATAGCTCTTTGGTTAAAGTAAATCCAGAAAAGCAGTGATGCTGCGTGAGCTTAATGATGGTTCTGAATGTAGCAGGGATTTTGCCACTGGCTTCGGTGGTGCTAAACTGTCTCCCTGAATATCAAAGTGTTTTTTGGTTTTTAAGTCCCAACACTGGACAAATTTTACTGACTTTTCTTCTTTGTGCACAGAGGAGAATGAATTTGAATGACTGAAAATATAGATGCAACACTGTTCGCATCCAAAATGGAAAGAAAAGGAGCTGGTACTGATTGAAGAGATATTTTTGCACAAAGATACCTGTGCAAAAGTCTGGCCTCGGCCCCTTATAATAATGTGTAAAAAAAATATATTGACTTAAACTGTGTGGGACGCAGAGAGTACACGAGACCAAGTGGTTTCAAGCTGTTTGGTTCGGGTTTTTTTTAACTTTGCATTTACAGTGGGGCTAAAAGAATAAGCAAATTATTGCCATTTGGCTGGTGGATTGTAACTTCTTAGGTATGGTGATCGTGCGTGTGGTGGTGCGTTCATAGCAAAAGAGTCTGTGATCTTTGAGGAGTTGTTTGGCATTTCTGTAACCAACGGTGCAGGCTAATTAATGCTTGTACAGTAATGATCTAAGGTCATCTGCTTTGCCACCTTAGACTAGAGATGGCAACAGCGATACATCTAAACGCACGAGGAAATACTGTTTAAAATACCCAAACTATCGTGGCAATCAAACCACACTGCAAACCCCGCCAGAAACTAAACCGTCAGGAATGTTATTTGCCTCTTACCAGGCGTGTTGGGGGATCCTCAAATTATATAGTAATGCGGATTGTTTTACGCTTTGCTTTCCAACAGAGCAGAAAAGCTCCAGTTGCTCAACCACAGGCCTGTGACGGCAGTTGAAATACAGCTGGTAAGTAACAATCCTCCTGGCTGTTCAAAGCGTAAATGAAAGCAGCTTTAACCTTGAAGATCAATTGAATAATTACTTTCTCATGGTCAGTGATTGAATGTATCCCTTTATGCGCGTCTTTACATTCCTGGTTTCAAATCCTCCCTGAGACCTCCTTAGAGACTTGCCCATCTTTCTCTCAGGCAGATTCTCCACCTCTTTTCGCTTCGTGTCACGTGTTGAAAATACCCCGTGCAGTCATGAAAGGTTAGTTACAGTATTGTGAGCGAGAATATATTTAACCTGAGTTTTTCTGTAGTCCAGCTCCGTCACTTTTTGACAGCTGGGATGACATGGCTGTTTTGGTAGCAGGGTTTTATGTTAGGGTAAAACCAAACACGCTGAGAAGGAGCGAGTAGTGACCGATAGGGAATTTTGAGCAGTGGTGCAGAATGAGAAGTGGCTATAAACAGACTTTCTGATATAAAGTAGCCGTTGTCAATCTGTTAGGCGTAATCCGCATGTAAAGAGGGATTGTCACTACATGGAAATAGATCGTTATGTTCTCTGAAATACCTCCTCAGGAATACAAAATCCTCTGGTAATAAGGAGATTATTATAATAAGGATATTCTTTTAATAAAGATCTCTTATATTAAGAACATCTGTTTAGAATCTTATTCTGAAACCAAACTACGCAGTAACAGGATCATGTTTTGCTGCAAAAAAAGAGAGGATTAAAGAGGTACCAGTAGGACTATTTTTCTTTCGCAGCCAAGAGGTAGATGCTGTAATGCTGAAGGCATCTCATAAAAGAATCCTTCTAGCTGGGAAATTAATACTGTGCTTTGTGATTGAAGAGATCAGTGTCAGTCATCAACCCAGCCAAGACCATCAAGGCTTTGTGACTTTGACTTAGGAAGTTACTCACGAGCCGGGATGTACAGTCTGTCTCACACCTTCATTAGCTTCACGTGCTTAGTAACAGATTTATTATATTTCCAAGTAGGACATAAACTGTTGTTGGTTTTTTTTCCTTTCCTTTTCTTCTCTTAATGCAATAATCTTTTAATGCTTTCGTGTGACTCTGGTTTTGTCTGTCTTCTCCCTCCTCCCCTCATTATTCTGCCTAGTTCCTCATTTTCTTACCTATCCATGAAACACTGAAAGTAGTTTTG
The DNA here is from genome assembly GCA_013396935.1 of Baryphthengus martii. Classification (NCBI taxonomy): domain Eukaryota; kingdom Metazoa; phylum Chordata; class Aves; order Coraciiformes; family Momotidae; genus Baryphthengus; species Baryphthengus martii. Next base: position 220,872 of record VWZK01010347.1, on the reverse strand, counting down.
CACCCTGTGTCGTATTTAAAGTCTAGGAGGCAAGTATAAGAAATTTGGGCCTTTATATTAGAAGTCAGGTTTCTGTAGGGTGTTGTACTTCAGATAGTCCAAGGTTTGTGATGTCAAAGTTAAATAAAACTCGTGGCTAAAACTTACAAAAATACAGATACAAGATTTGAGTTCCGTGTCAGTTATTGATCAAAAGCAACTTGTGAAAAATGTAATATCCATATATTTTGGGACTAGTCTGAATTTCTATCATCGTGGAAGTATTGGAGATGCAGTTGCTTCTGTTCCGTTGCGATACTGCTGTAGTTCCCAGGGCAAGTTTCTCCAAAACGAGTATTACAGTCATCTAAGTTGACTGGGCTATTAACACTGTGTTAAATGAAGCCTCCCCAAAATTGCAGAACATTTACTCTTTCATCAAAACACATCAAAGTCTTTTGAGCTCAATAACTGCTAGGGACCTGCAGGCTGTTTTTGTTCGTGAAACACAGAGGACAGGAGCCAGAGCAAGGAAATGAATTTGCTGTTCACTTGCTGTCTTGAATCATTTTGGTTTTTGGTGAGGACAGAGGAAGGAGATTGTAGCAGTGCAGCATCTTTGAACACAAAACCTCTGTCTTCTCTGAGCGTCTCAGAGTATAAAATAATGCAGAGCAGGGGGTGCTACCAGCATTTTCTTTGATGTCAGTAGGGAGAGGATCACCCATACACAGATTTCACGCAGGCAAGTCCATTCCCTGCAGTCAAGGGATGAGGAGAAACCTCCAGAGAAGTGAATACTGGGTCTGAAGTGGCCTTGATTCTCTTTCTCACTGAAATTGCCCCTGCCACTCAAATGCTTTCGAGTTGCTCCTGGAACTGAATTGGAACTAAACAATGATGAAAAACTTCTGACCACTTTATAGAATCTTATTTTTAAAAAGCTTTAAACGAAGTGCCAAACAGGCCATATCTCTGTCTCTCACTTGCCCAAATAGTTCTGGTATCTCAAACTTTAACTCAGTGCTGCCCGTCCATGGACTGGAGTCACATTTACCTGAGAGGTTTTTAAGAGCTAATATGAGAGGATTGTTACATTTGCTACTGCTCCTTGGGTTTTTTGCCTTTCCAGCTGTTTGGTTTTTTTATTTTCCCCTCTATAAAATCATATTTAAGCTAAAAGCAAGTTTATGTTGTGATGTTTTGATCTCAAGTTCTTTTGTAAGTCTTTATGCGTAAATTTCTGTAATTGTTCATATTTGTCTTTCCCGGACCGTGTGCCAGGATTTATTTTCAAACAACAATAGCAACAAAAGGAGCATGAAATTCTAATTCCTATCCCCCAGGGTAAAACACTGTACACATTGCAGCTCTCTTGACCTCCTGTTTTAATCTTTAACATATGTTGTTCCTGGCTAAGTGATTCACAAAGGAGAGAAAAAAAAGACAGTGATGTTGATCTAACCATGACAGGGGTCCAGCTTTACTTCATGCTGAACCGTGATGGATTTGAAGATTAAGCATCATTTTTTTTCTGAAGAACAATTTGCACCACATTCTTCTCTCTGAATGAAAAAGCAGATTTCAATTTTCTGCTTTTTAAAACTAGATTTCTGTCTCAGAGGGCTTTGTACCTTGTGAGATGTGCTCTGCTTAACCAGCCTGGCAGATTGGGTTTTATTATTGAATAGAAAATAATAATTTAAAGTCTTACTCTGGAAAATGGAGGATGATAGAGGATTTAAACATTTTATTTCCTCAGCAATAGATTTTGCTTCCCACTTTGCATACTTGGCTAATTATCTCTGAGGGACATTAATCCAATCGTTCCGTCTTTTACTTTATTTCTTTTTTCTATGTGCTTTTTTCTATTACTATGTCGGGGCTGAACAATTTCCAATTACTGCTCAAAAGAGGAAATAGCAGTCATGTTCTCATAAAATATGTACCTCCTGCACTGGAGTTAAATTACGTGATTAATAGCTTTGGAAGTGATCAGAACCCCTATTTCCTTTTCTATTGTAGTTTACTCTTTATTTTTTAAATAGAATCCTTAGTTATTATTCAGATAAACAGCTTTTAACCGACAGGTTGTTCTGTTCTGTGATGCTAAGGTTTGTTACACATCAAATATTACTTATCCTTGAGACAGTTCCTCAGTTCTTACAGAACTTTTTTGAGTTCTGCACTGTGGCTTTATTTACTCTTCAACACTAGCAGTGTATTGTCGTGTCTCAGGAGGCTAAATGAAAGAAACATTAGCATTGAAAGCTTAAAAGAAGCACAGTGAGGATGATGAAGTTTCTTACACTTTGCTTTTTCTTGGGTAAGAGGAAAAAATAAGGTAGGGTTATAGAGTGGGAAAGCACGTTCCTAAAATGGATGTCCTTGTTTCACCAAGTAAAAGAACAATCTAGGCAAGTATGTGTCTGTGTGTATGTGTATAAATATATATGTTTGTGTTCGTATTTTGTTCTTACTTGTCTACTTAGCACTGTGAACATACAAATTTGCACATTTATTTTACAAATAAACACTTTAATCTTTGAAGTTATTTTGATGACCAGGCCAGCTGTTCTTTTCTGACTTACCTTCTTGATAAAGACGATCTTGAAAAGCTTCTGAAAATGACTTTCTGCCATCAGAACTTACCAGCAGGTTTCCATGCGACATAGTGCTTCATCTAATTCTATTATTCCGTTCTGATTTGGGAATTACGGTTGTTTTGTTCCTCTGAGAAGTTCATACACAGCGCTCATTTTAAAAAGCTACTGTTAAAATGTGCAGCTGGGAGAGGCTGTGTGGTAGTAAAATATTCCACATACACATTTGTTTAATAAGCACAGCTCTAGTTCCCAGTAGCAGTTACGTTGCTGAGCAAGGCATCTGCCAGTGTTTCATTCTGCAAGTTGGCAAGTGATTTGTCGTTTCGTTCTCTTGCAGCAAAATTCAGCGGTGGATGTTGGGTACTGCCTTAGAAAGCCTGGGCAGAGATGTATCTGGAGAGGCAGAACAGAATTGACATCCTTTTCGTAGTCTCCATTTAGTAAATGTTTGCCTAATTTTAAGCTTAACGCCCAGTTAAGTCAGTTGGACCTTTTGAGTACTTGAAATAAGTCAATACACGAGCTGTGGCCTAACAGTTGTACATACGAGGTGCTTAAGCTGGAGAAAAATCATCAGACTTCTAAATCAAGGTAGCACTGCTCAAAGGTGAGCAGTACTGTGACTTCATCGGCCTTCTGAGTATCTCCTGGGTATTCCACAGTTCTAAAGATCTGGCTGGTTTTAGCAAGACATTTATCAATGAGTTAAGAAGCAGCTCTAGGTACTTGGGCTTGAAAAGTGCGTACTGGCTGCAGGGGGAACACGCCTCCTGGTTTTTAGCTGTAAGAATTTTATGCCAGTTACCAAATTTCTTTCTTCCTTAAATCCTTCTTTGGTCATCTTGTAGATTATATTATTTTGAGCATTAGTTGGGTGTTGGAAATGTGAAAATTAGTTAGTGTATGAATATATTGGAATGAGAGTTTAATAACTAACTAGTTTGGGTGAAGTAGAAGTCAGTATTATTGAGGACTGAGGAGATCTTGGCCCCTTAGCCACATTTCACAGAAAAGATGCTGTGTCTGTGTATGAATGACATTGGAGATCTGTAGGAGTTGCTACACAAAATGCTATTTTGGGATGGTATAGACTTGAGTGTGGAAAAGCAGCAGCACCATAGGAACTCTTTACTGCAAGCAGCAGCCTCGCTGCCGTGGCTCGCTGCCCTCCTCTGGGGTCCACTGCGAGCTGTCAGCCCTGAGAAGCAGACACACTTCTCTTCCTGCACATCAAGGTGCTTTTTTATCTAGAAATGGTGTTACTGTAACATTGTCCAGTTCTGTTCCTTGCTCCAATACCCAGATATTGGCAGCAGGCAGTCCAGCAGAGCTTTGGTTGATGACACCCTGCACGTGGCACCGGCTCTTTCCATGTGGTGCTCCTGGCACTGCCAACATCAACATCTTAGGTCATATGCTCGTTAGAAACGTTTGCATTTTTGTTTTCCTTAGTATAAACTTTGCATTCCTGACTGCTTATGCTTTGAATCTCTCGCTTGAGAAGTCTCAGCCAGTTGCAAGTCAGAGGTTAGCAAGGCTTTTTGATCGATGTTTTTTCCTATATTAGTAAAATTCGTGCTGGAAAAGTAGGTAATGGAATATAATTATTTCTTTTTGCCTCTTAGGTTTTTTCTTAGTCATAATTTCTCTTCTGAGTGTAACAAAATAATTTCCTAGTACTATCAGTAGCAAAGGTATTTTCTCTTATAGTTATAAATCGGAAGTGAACATCTGTGGAATCTAGAATAAGCCTCTGAGTGACCTTCTGATTCCCTTGATAACTGTTTTCCTTTAGGAGAGTTTCATTTCTTTATCTGCATGCTCTCCATGCTTAATTTTTGAGTGTTTCCTTTGGGCATGCTGCTTTACTGCTTCCTGCTTGCTTATATTTTCATAAGGCGCTTCTCAGGCTGTTTTCCCAAAGTGAACAAAAGAATAAAATTGATTTTTGCAGCTTATGCTTTTGATCCTTTGAACTCTTGAATAGTAGCACAGCAAAATAGCACCGAAGCATCGACTTAAATCACAAGCCATCCATCCTGCCCAGTGTAGGTTTTTGTTCATTGGTAGCTCCTGGAGTGAGAGCTGGCAGTGGGGATACGTGGCTCAGACACTTGAGAGGTGAGCCCTTGATGAATTTGCTGCAGTAGTTGAAGGAATTACCACTTCCCTCTGGCAGAGACTGTGGGTCTGTCAACAGAAGGGAATGTGGAGCTACATTACCCACTCCTCAGTACAGCTTTAAAAGTGCTTTTCTCAGCAGTGTAATGAGACGTCAGTTACAGCACCAAAGCATCCGAAACATGAGGGACCATTTTCTTTCATCAACTTTCTGGTCAAGTGTGATTTCTTAAACTGCCAGAGCCGTCACTAGAGCTCATCCGTCAATGTCCGGAGACGTAGCTGCAGTTTGTCAGTCTTACAGCTTTCCTTGTTCAGCCAGTACAAACAAGATCCTTCTGGTTGTTCATACCAGGAGTTGGAGCATTACTCATTCGACACTGAGGAGTACGTAAGAGTGATTAGACACTCGGGTAAATATATCCTGCCTTAAATGCTGAAGTTGAGAAGAGTTGATGCTGATCTAGAAATCACTGTTACCTAAGTTCTGATCAAATTCTTGTCTTTAATTCTGGCTCCCTGAAGCCAGCACCTAAAGGAGAAAGTGTTTGGAGAAGCAAGGGAAAGGAGATATATAGGGAGGGATAAAATTTAAATGGGGAAGAGGAGCGGACTTCGTGTGATCCACTAAATCAAATCTAATGTGGGCAAGGTGCCGTTTTTCTGCAGATTGGAAAGCAGCGGGATGGTAACAAATGTGGGAGACATTGACGTCTAAGAGGTAGATCATTCTGCTTTCAGGGATGTTCTCTGTCCAAAGGATGAGGGTGTTTTTAATTTGTACGGTTCCAGCTGCTATGGGGCTGTCACCATTAAAACTCAATGTTAGTAACAGTGTCATCCAGTCCAAAAACCAGGCCGATCATCATCTACAAAACTTAACAGCTTAGGTCATCTATACAGTGATGATCTTGTCAGCAGCATTGGCAACGAAGAGCGTGGGTACGCGCCGTAACGTGCTCGGTCGTGTCCTGGTGATGGTCCAAGGTGTGTTGGTGAAGCTGCTGAGATGATCACCTCGGAAGCGCAGCCTCGTGGGCAATTGCCTGATAGCACTTTGTTCGCTGCAGATATTGCTTACGCAGGAGGGTAACATTAGGAGGATGTTCGGTGTGTTTTAACCCATAGTGTATCACACAGTGGCTGGCGGTGAGGAAAGCCAGGGCTCTTTTTCAAGCCCGAGTCCTACGGCCGTTCATTAACCAGTTGTACTTACAAAGCCACTCCATGGAGAATTTCATCCCTCGATCGGGATAGTCCCACACGCAGCCGTGTACAAATGGCTAGTTGCTGTTTGCTTTTTGCTGCAGGAGTGGATTCCAGCGGGCTCCCTCTCCTCTCCTCAAGGAGCTGTGGATAATGGCTGATGAATGATGATCAGGTTGTGCAAAGAGGGCTCGTAGGACATTGAAGGAAAAAAAAAAAGTTCATTGAATATAGCACTCTGCTTTTTAGAAGGCAAGATGCATTGGAATAGCTGGCAATTTATAGCTCGAACTGATTGAACCTGCATTGACTTGGCACCATAATTAATATAAATCAACGCTCTTCAAAGGACGTTTTAAAGGACTTTGTGTGAAAAAGAAAATCTCAAATCCTGCCATCCTAATTGGTTTCATTTGCGTTCAAAGAGTGTTTTTGCCTTGCTTTTCCAGTCCTCTGACCAGCTTTTCCTTTTGACAGCTGCCTATAAACTAGGCCAGTTGTTTTTACTGGTAGTAGAATAAGAATTCCCACAGCTCCACAGTGAGGGTAGGTCCCTAATTGATCTTCGGGGATTTTATTGTTGGTTCACGACAGCACGTTTTGTGTTGCTCAGGGCTTTTATATGCCTTTATACTCGGGAATCTCACAGTCCAAGCAAATTCCAATAAAGCAGAGCTGCTGTAGGATTAGGTGGTTTCTTTTATGTCCTGAGTACTTACAGTCCAGGTGCTGGATAAGATACCGGTGTTCAGATAACCACTCTCAGGTTATCTCATTTCAGTTCTTACATGAAAGCACAGGATCTTAGGGTAATAGGTCTGGCAGGTAGGTCTGCACTTGAGCTAAATGAAAAGCCTGGCTTAAGATACTGATGTGTAGGTTGAGAGAGGCTTTGGGAGAAACCAGGAAGCAAGGTCTGTTCTGAGTGTGTTTTCCTTGTTGTAAAGAGAGCAGGGTCTCATGATGGAGTGCCAATTGTAGTGGCTAACAATGGAGCTCTTCTTTCTTTTTAAATACTGTAAGAATTCCACTTTATCAAATGCTTTTGTAATGAGCTCAGATCGTGTCTTGCATCCACTGGGAATAGTATTTCTCAGTTAGTCAAGTCCTTCTGTTTGGAGCTGAGGAAGGAAGTATGGATTTCATGATTACAATAGGTTGTTTTTTTGACCTGCAGATGGTGGAAGAAAGCGAGGAAAGGCTGACAGAAGAGCAGATTGAGTCCCTTCTCCAGACAGTCACCAGTATTCTTCCAGGGGATCCGGAAGAACAACAGAGAGACTCAGCAATGGCAATCGAAGACAAAGGTGACCAAGCGTAGGAGGCCCCTAGACCAAAGCTGACGACAACTTCAGCAGAAGAGAATCAGCTTATATTTTTCTGGTTTTAACTTGGTACTGGTTTAATCTTGTACTGGACATCATTATAAAATATGTTACAGTTTTTATTACTTAGAAGTGATGAGGGAAGCAATTGTTTACAAGAAATCACGGAAGAGGACATGATTGTTTCAACATTTTGTCATAAACGGGGTGGTAGCGACTGGGTTTGTAATGAATCGGTCTGAGAAATTCCGGGGCACAGAATCTGAGGCTTTTGTATTATTTCCATTACACTTGAATAGCTTTATATACAGCTGGCAATATTTTAATTATCACAGCAGTACTATAATTATGATTGCTTTCATGTGCCTTTGAATTGCCCAACTGGTTTTCAGAAGATGGTCTGCAATACAAAGCTGCTTGTGAAAAGGGCTGTTTCCAGCCATCGGAACATCGCGTAACGTACAAGAGCCGTTGGGCCTCTGGCCAGGCAGTTTGAAGTAGGCCGTTGGCATCAGGCAAGCGAGAGCAGCTGGTGGTAGGATCTCTGTTGTCAAGGACGCCTGACAGTCCGTACGTGGTAAGAGAGAGACCCAGATCATCACCTAAGTCAACATATTGCCATTGAAATCAGCCGAGTGGGACCAGTTTGCAACAGTTGAGGCTCTGGACTCAAATGTTGAAGCTCTTAGCAGTAGAAGCAGAATAACATTCAGACACAAGAGGTATATTTTCTCTTTGAACCTTTGTTCCAGGATTTATATATAGACAAGGCACAGGCTTTTGAACAAGCTGTTCAACCATGGAAAAAATGGGTGAGTCAACAGCGACGTAAAATCCTAATCTCCTTTACAAGAGTGGGAATCGGTCCTGGTAGAAGGAGAATTTTCTGTGTGCTGAGCTTTTGTCCGATTAAAGATTTCCATATCAAGTAATTAATGTTGAAAGCTTTGATGATTAGAATAAATCATTTGTGTATTTATACATAACATATGCACAGAGTCCTGGGTTACATGTGGCACTGCTTTTATACTAGGACTGCAGACCACTCTTCTATAGTTATTCTTATGTACTGGAAATAGAAATAAAGTTTGAAGTAGATCCTGGGAATTTTGTAGCTTACAGACAAGTTGCAAGACCTTGAATCAGAATATCTGACTTTTTGCCGCCTCCCCCCCACTTCTGTCATGGTTTTATTTTGTGTTTTAGTACAAAGAATTTACGCCTTCTGAGCTTTAGTTGTGCCATATATGAAAGAGAGTGATAAATTCCAGTGTCTGGGGAATTTATGACACGCATTTCCATGGTATTCTAAGCTTCTTTGATGTTTGGAGAGGAAAAGGAATTATTGGAAAATATATTTGTTATCTCTTAAAGATAGTTTATCTTGCATTAAAGGCTTTCTAGGGCTGGAGACTGAAGGTACCTTTTGACTGGGTAGGTATAGTATCGGAGGAGGAAAGTCCTTGGTGGTTCTTGTGATACATCAATACCTATTTTTCTCTCTAAATGTGCAACAAACCACAAGAGATAAGTAGATCATATCACAGAATGGCATGCAATTAATTATAACATTAGCTTTTTTACTCTTAGCAGTCCTGGATGTTGTTTGACAGGCTGTGGCCTTGAGCCGTAAGTGTTTACATTGTTATCTGCCTTTTTCTAAGATGAAGTTAGCGAAGCATGTTCTCAACTTATGAGAAGCAGATGGAACCAGATTGCAAGTTGTCTTTCGCCAGCGAGAACTTTTTAACGGATCTCTGAAGCTGGATGCTCCATCTCGGGAATCGCTGATTTGTTATCGTCATGGATTTTTGCCAGCATCCATGTTGTCTCCTGTCGTATGTCCATCGTACAAGGTGCAGGAACTCGTTTGCTTGCTGTTGTATTTAAACCTTTTTGTCCAAATCCGTTCCAGATGGATACCCACGTTAACCCTGTGCACATGCATGGATGGCTGGTTCAGTCGCGAGGTACGTAAACTGTAATTTCCCTAAACAGGCAATACTGAGTACCACTTGAAGGGATTTGGGGTTTAGACATCTGCATTGCATCAAGAAATCCTGATTAAATCTCCTGCCTGTGCTCTCTGGCTGTGTAAGTACAGGTGAGGAACTGCTCTGGCTCTGAGAGCAGGTTTCACGTTGTGTTGTTTACTCTCGGGTGTGTTCTTTGGAAACTTGAGACTCAGAAATGGTTTATGGAAAGCAAACATCATCTTGCCTATGTGAGACCGTTTTTTCCGGTGTCCTGTGTGTTCCATAAAAGATCTGCCTGTCTGTCTCCCAAGGCTGCTTTTTGTTTTCCTAACTCATCGCTTCCCTAACACAATAAATGTACTCTGCCCGTTCTTTTGAAGGACCGACGATGGCGTGAAGAGAGTGACCCTCTGATGCGTCACAAGGACAAGAAGGTGCGTGTGTGTGTTGTGCACTGGAAAGCTCAGTCCCTAGTTCTGAGAAGAAAAGGGCAGAGTACCTGGTGCTTTCTGAATATTTAAGAAGCGTGTGTTTATTTTTTTGCGTTCTCATTTCCCATGTGTTCCTCACTTCTATTCAGCACCGCACATTGACGACTCTGCTTAGGGCAGTGCTTGTGCTCTTGGCGCTGCTCTGAGAGAAAGAGGGAAGGAGCTGCCAGAATTCTTCTGCTGGTTTGATAATTCAAAATACCTGGGGTTTCTCTTTTCATAAATTCCAGCCCAAGAAGGGCTTTCTTTAGGATTCTTTGGCAGTCATCGCTGGAGAAGTTTTATTAGCAAGAAGCTTTGTTTTATGGTAGGACAAGGAGCTACCGCTCCTACCTGGCTGTGCTCTGGTGCTGGGAGAGGGAAACAGATACCCTGGAAACAGAGATATCTGCAGGGAATTTTGTGGAAGGTACAGGAAATGCCGAGCTGAGCAGCTTTGGTGGTGGTCACACTGTGGCAGGGCTGTGCATGAGGCTGTTGCCCATCGCTGAAATGCAGAATTTGACCAGCTCTCCTTTTCTTGCAGGGAACAAAGTGCATTTAGTTTGTATTTGTGTGGCATATTTACTAGAAAAAGGTGTGTGGTCTTAAGGAGAAAAAGCAAACCTAAAAAGTTTGGATTTTTGGTGTTTTTTTTTCCTGAAGCGGGTTTTCTTTTGGGCAGGTTTTCTCGTGAAGTTGGTCTTTAAACAACATTGGAGTGACATTAAGAGCTCGTATGTCTCTGTGCTGAAGGGGTTAAATAACAGCTCCTGAGTGGCTGGAAGTTTAAAAGAGTTTACAGAAATGTTTCTGAAAAGGTCCTGTCATAACCAGTTCTGTACATGGCTTTTACTTGCTAAAATCTCTACTGGTCACAGACAAGCTGTTGCTTTTGAAGTCAACCGAACGGGGCTGATTTGCACCGGTTGAGAATCACACCCTGAAATACTGACCCGGTCCCATCACCATACGGAGTCAGGGCCGGGCGGCTGCAGCTGCTGGAACCCGAACGGACCCCTGACGTGTGAAGAATCATCAAACTGGACAAAACTTTGAAGTTGTCCTGCCTTAGAAGAAATACAGTTGAGAAATTTAACATAGAAGGCAGCTGAGCTGTTGCCACCACAGTCAGCACAAGCCTGGGAGCAAATTCCTCCAGGCCCCGGATGGGAGGCTGTGCTCGGAGGGAGCGGGGGAGCTGCAGGCTGCCAAACGCGTACTCTGCTCATCATCCCGTTGGGAAGGCACGTTTCTCCTAATGGAGAGATGAAGGAGCAAGACCTGCTTGACCTTGATCGAGCGGGAAGGTGTTGGACTAGGTGATGGAAGTGATTGTGGGGTGGGAAGCAGGGCAGGGAGCAGCCAGCTGGAAAGGCACCAAGAGATGACCGAGCGGCAAGGACCAAACAGCATCGCACCTCTTCCTTGCCTGCGAGAGCGATGCCTTCATCTGGACCGCGAGATCCAGCCCTAAGGTTCCTCACCACCATCCTGATGACCCCACGCTCCCAGTGCCACGCTCAGATCAGGGATTGGGATCTCTGTTCCCTGCCGAGATCCTGTAAAAGGGGAGGGGGTTCGGAGTGAGGCAGGTGGGGAACTGGTTGCCCTTGGGATGTTAAAGCTCTTTAAAACATTTCAGCAGCAGCTTGGATATATCCAGCCCCCCATTGTAGCCCCAGGCCAGCCCAGGGAATTCTCTAAAGAAGCCCAAAGTACCCTTTAAAACCACGAGTGATGTCCCAGAGAGAGGAAGGTCACGTTAGCCCCTTTCCAAAGGGCTGCTATGGAGGCGCACTTTGGGAGCCGGCCAGCATCCTGGAGGGAGTCGATGGCGGCGTTGTTTAGGTTGGAGCTGCCGAAGACGTTGACAGAGAAAATATTTTCTGTTCCCACAGAAAGAAATCCTGCTGCAAAGTTTTTATTGAGCGCAAAGAAATGCTTGTGCTGAAAAAATCAGAGCTGCGGCCAAAGTACAACCCAACACGGCGAGGACTTAGGAAATATCGAAGGCCCAAGAACGTTTGCTTGCCACGAGCAAGAGTCTCCCTGCACATGCTGCTTAAATTAATTTCCCTCTGCATTAAGGATCTTTTATTAACCTGAGTGTTTATAAAAACAACCAGCAAAGGTAGCTGTGATGCTGTTCAGCTTCAAAGGTAATTAAAGATGGCCTGAGAACCAGCCAGACGAGGTAAGAGAACAACTGAAAAGAGGTGGGAAAGCCAAAAACTCCTTGGGAAGGACTGGATGCAAAGAGCAAATCTGGGAAGGGAGCTGCAGGGAGGGCTCGGGGACGCCACAAACAGTCCCAGCGGAGCCCAGTGCCCAACGGGAGCTGTGGCTGTGCCGACTGGGACGCAGGGGATTAGAGCATCCTCCGGACAGCTCTTGCCGGCATCTCTGCCACATCCAGCCTGCCGAGGCAGCTGGGTGACACTTCCTGGGAGCACCCAATGGGTTCTGGAGGCCACTGGTGAGGCAGTGCCTGGGCGCAGGAGGGTGGTGGGGGTGGCACCGGTGCCGTCGGTCACCTCGTGTGAGTTGCAGCACCGCGCGAGGGCTCGCCGTGCTGCTGTGGTTTAAAGCCCGTGTTTGTGAATCCCCGCCTTGTCCTCCTCCCAGGCAGCTTCCCCACCCACCCCACTGTGTGTAATTAGTGCTTGGCCCCGCCGGGCTCCGCTCGGTGCCCTGCCGAGCTGCAAGAGGAAAGCTGGCAGGAATCACCCAATCCTTTTATGGGGCCAGGCAGAAAATTCATTGTTCATTTAAAAAAAAAACAAAAAACACCAGACCCAGATGTTTTTTTGCAAAGCCCTCCACTGCTCACCCCAAAAAATCACAGATACCCCATTGCTTCCCAGCCAGACGTGAGCACGGGGCGGTGATGTCTAACGGGAACCTGGGATGCCTCGGTTAACCCAACCTGTTCCCCAAGGGATGGGCTGGGGGTTCTGCAGAGCGTCGGAGAAGGGCCCATCAAGCCTCAGCTTAGACCCACCACCCCATCAGTGAGCTGTGCTCTGGCCAAGGAGAGCTCTGCCCACCCGCAACCCCCTGTGCCACCCTGGTGACTCCTCTGGGATAAACCACCCTCTTCGCCGCAAGCGCTCGCCCTTTGCTCCTCTGCACCAAAACCGGCGGGTGGCAGGGCCAGCCCAGCTCCCTGACCTCCCGGCTCACCCACCATCGGTCCCTGGTGCTCCTCCGTCGTGGGATGGGGAGCAAATCTCTTTTGTTACAGACCAGACGCCGTCAAGAAAAAGGCATCCAGAAATAGAAAGTCTGAGCTGTTGAAATTACCCAGCGCAGTGGTGAGCATGGGGGTGGGGGTGCTTTCCCAGCTCTTCCTACACTTTATATATGTATATATTTATAGATATACTGAAAGTTCACCTCTGGAGACATGCTAAAGGCTTTAAAAATGTGCTCTGTTGGACTAGAGATATTTTTGCCAGGTCTAAAAGGACCTTCTACCTTTTTTTACTCCCTGTGCTGCCTTGTCAAGGAGGGAGGGCATCAGCCAAGATGAACCCAGGGTCTTTTGTCAGCAGCTCTGGGTCAAGTATCTGCTTGTGGGTGGGCCTGAGAGGGCTCAGCGCCTGACTTGTTGCTCTTTTGTTGTTAATTAGATGTGCTCCATTATCTGCCCCAGGATGGGCCTGCAACACGCAGCAATACCTGGGGAGCTCTGTGGACAGAAAGCAGGTGAGGTTTGGGGGGAAACCTGCAGGACAGGCACCTTGATGCCTCTACAAGTCACTTCCCGGTCCTCATCCTGATGCGCTGGGCAACCAGTGCTCCTTGTCCCACGGGGAAGGTGGTTGGTGGCACCACAATGTGGCTTTGCTGAGCCCTCTTCCCCTGTCCCAAGCCCGCTCTGGACCAGCCCCATCCCAGCCTCACCAGCCGCAGCGTTAAATCTCAATCTGCTGCACATCCTTCCAAGACACAATTCCTTTTTTATATACTCTTCAAATTAATCTGCAAAGAGATTTTTTTTTTTTGTTCTCTTTTGTGTTCATCGATCTCATTAGATAATGCTGTGGAAGGGCTGCGCTGGAGGTGTGGGGTGCTGCAGCTGGAGGGTGGCTGGGAGGGAGAAAGGGAAAAGGAAGTGCTGAAAACGCCCACTCAAAACGTGATGGGATCCAACTGCTTCCTCCCAGCAGGTTTGCTCCTTCATCGCCCCGCAAAGCCCATAAAACCCCTCCAGATGCTGCTGCTCCCAGCTGCCCACGCCACGGCATCCGTGAGCGGGCTGGGGGTGGAAACAGGTCGCTTCACGCCAATTTAAACATTTTCCCTTTTCCTGTGCAATGTCCTGCCCTGAGGCGCGGGCTCAGCGGAAAGCTGCCTCTTTCCCAGCCCTGTGGGGCTGCTCCAAGTGGGATGGGGCCCCCCCTGGCCCTGTCTTGCCACCTCAGGTGAGACCCCAGGGGTTGAAGCAACCGGAGAAGGCGGCTTGAGCGCTACTGGTTTTGCACTGAAAATGGCTCTGAAATGCTCCCCGTGCTCCGAAGGGCTGGTAGAGGAAATCTACAGGTAACTCAGCCCTGCGTGGTGCTGGGGTTGTCCTGTCTATGCTGGGTGCCCTCAGAGGGATTATTGCTGCCCCATCTTGGAAACGATGAGGTTTGGTGGGATGCCTGCAGCATCTCACTGAGTTTCATTAGGGCGGTGGAGAGCAAGGTCCCACCAGGGGCTCCAGCTCATCTCTAGTGTCCAACGCACCAAGAAAGCCTGCGATTCACCCCCAAACCTACTACTGACTCTACAAACTCTGCTTCTTCATGATTTAACTTCTTCATGTTGCTTCTTCCTCTTTGGTCTCTGGGGTTTGAGTTTTTCTCAGCCTTTTCCTCAGCTTTTCTGCAGCTCTAGGAGCTGGAGCCTTCGCTCCAGTGCCAGCTGAGCTGGTTGTATCAGGCCAGGAGCGGACGTTCTGAGGAAAACCATGAGTATTGCAAGAGGAGTGAGGGAGCAGGGAGCTGGCAGAAGGGGACGGAGGCTGCAAATTCTGCATTTTTTGCTGGAGCCTCAGCAAAGCCCAATCATTAAAATATGCTTATATGTAACTAATCTCTGCAGGACAATGAACTGAAAAATGATTTAATACAATTTAAATGGGTCATAGTAGTCACTATAATAAGTGTGCCTCGAGCCAATGGGAGCTATTAGGCTCCTATAAAAGCGGGTGGAGAAGAAATCACCAAAGCCCCGAAGCATGTCCTGAGCTGCCTCTCGATGTGCAGAGATCCTCCCGATCTGCCTGAAATCAGCTCCAGCTCCGGGCTGAGCCCTTCTTCAAATATCGGTGATCCCTTCGGCCGTCAGTGGCTGCGGTGGGAAGGATGGGGTCTGCCTGGAGCTGGCACTCGCCACCCCTTGGCACTGCCAATGGGGACCAGAATCACCTATTTAAGTCTAAAAAGGTGAAATTGGGCAGTGATGTGAGTTGGGGTTGCTTTGCTTGGGTTGGAGGCGAGCAGGATGCTCCTCCACAAGGCGGGTTGGGCCTGGCGCGGCAGCTGGTTTTGGTAAAATCCCGTTTGGCCTTGGAGGTTTGGAGATGTGCTGGCGTCAGCAGCGTTATCACAGTGTTGTCCTGCAGGGACGCTGACAGGGTTTTGCTGGAGCTCTGTAAGGGGAATGAGGGGGTGGAAATTAATGGAAATGGATTTTAGTGGACTTTAATCAGCCTGTGAGAGGGATTATATCAGCTGGGTGCTTTGTGAGCTGACCCCAACAGCTGTCTCAAGTGCCGTCCTCCTGTGAGCTCAGCGCTTGGCTCTCAGCCTCCCACTGGTGTGTTTTGGCTTTATCCCTGGTCCTGTTTGGAGCCCCGGAGGGTTGATGCGCTGGGGAATGCTGGTGAGGGCAGCTGAGATCCTCCAGCACAGCACTGACCACAGCTAGGGTGAGAATATTAGTCCTGGAGGGTGAAGCGACACTGAGCTTTCTGCCAGCCTTGTTGTCTGCCTTAAAATACCCCAAGGAGGTGTTAAGTGCAGTTATTTGTAGCTCCCACGGTACAGATGTTCGCTCCTGCGGCGATGCCCTCGCTGCCAGGCCTTAGATGAGCAGCAGATCCCAGCATCTCCAGACATCAGTTTCACCCCATGACTTCCTTTTTCTCCAGTCATTTAGTTTTATAGTATTTCATGTCTGGTTTTGTGACTTTTCTGCCTTTTTGTCCAATTTTACGTCATAGACAGGTGATTTATCCCAAACCCCACATTGCATGAAATCAGCTTTCAGCTCCCTTTCCCTGCTTGCAAATAAGCAAATGGGTGCAAAGACTTTCCGAGGTAATGGTTGCTGCGCCGGCCAGCTGCTCTTCATCCAGCAAATAAAGAGCAGAGGCTGTTTCCTGTTAAATTTTGCCGGTCGCGTTGATTTACATTGTTTGTCTCGTGTTTTACGACTTCCAAGCTGATGTTGTGTTAAGCTGGCTGGAGTTTCTGTAAGAAATCAAATGCAGGCACTGGCAGCCTTCCCCGAACGCATTCACGAGGGTTGATCGCACAGTCACATTTTCTTAGTCACTTAGGAGAAATAGCAGCCCTGCCTTCCTCTGGTCCTGCTCGGTTTATATCGACACTGTGCTGGTAAAAGGCACTTGTCGGATGATTTTGGAAATTCAAACTGGGGGACAGTGCAGGTGGCGGAGAGGCTGCGTCCCTCTGAGCCACGGCTGGGCACTCCTCCAGCCGCTGGTGGCCATGGGGCATCTCCTCTCTTTATCTTGACCCATCAGATATTTCTTTCATCTTATATTCTTCCCCATTCTGTTGAGGAGGGGAGTGAGGGAGCGGCTGGATGGGTGTCCAGCAGCCAGGCAAGGCCACCCCACCAAAACCCTGGACCAGGGCAGAAATTCACGTCATTGCCTCTTCTTTTTTTTTTCCCTTAGGAAAACAAGAAATCGACTATTCCTATAGGATTGAGCATGAGAGAAGGTGCAGAAGTTCCTATTAGGGAACACACCTGCCAAGTTCAGCAGGTTCCTGTGTCAGTGAGTGGAACGGCCTTTAGTTTCCCCTGTAATTCACCTGCTTATGTGTCTGTATTTGGAGGGAATGGAGAAGCCACGCGGGGTGGGGTTGGAAGCGGGATGGGCCGAGCGAGTCCTGATTTTGCCATTTCTGTTCCCATCGCCGTCTGGAAAACTGATGTATTGGTGGCTGCTCTCTTTCATTGATTGAAAAGTGTTACTGAAGAAAGATGGGTTCATTATTCGCCTCTGCTGGTGCAATTTTGGGTTTCTGAAGGAAAAAAAAAAAAAAAGAGATTGTTTCCTTTTGTGTCCCAGGTTTTTCATGTGAGGGGGAAGAGCTTCAGTAGATAATTTCTTCGGTGCATTTTATTCTTCTCTGTACTGCTTTTTTAATTTAACATCTGTTTTATAGTTGAGAGGGTTATTATCCAGGGGTTAGAGCCGGGAAGAGGGAGAAAGGTCTGGATTTTGTAGCTTGTCTACAATGAATTTACAGTTCCATAAAGGCCATTTTTTGATGGGTGCAGATTTCAGATGTCTTCACACCTTCAGGTTTTCTGCTTGGGTCTCACCTCTCCCATCACCTCTCTTAACGAAGCTGCCTCCCCTGTTTTCAGTTAGGGCTATTTCCTTTCCTGTAGCAAACCCAGCGAGCTCAGAGAAAGCATTAAGTGCTGCATTCCCGGTTCGAAAGGCCACCACAAAAATAAATGATTGATAGAAACCAAACAAGAGGAGGGAGCTCTGCAGAAGGCATCTCTCCTCCCACTCCTCTTTACTGTTTTTCCAAACTTTGGCCCAGGGGCTCAGGCTTCATCCATTTCACAGTGTACCTTGCTCAAGGCCTGAAGCTACAGCCTTGGGAATATAAAACGAGTCTAAACCAAGGTTTTTCAAGCAACATCCTGGGCTGAGCTGTTCGGCCAAAGCGAGCAGGGAAAACTACTGCCAGGGTGGGATGCTGGATCCAGCAAATGAGCCTGTCCCCAAAAGCAATGGGATTTTATTTTATTTTATTTAGGGCATCGCATTACCCTCCTCATCCCCTCCCAGGAAAGGTGTCAAACTCCAATCGCTGAACCAACGATTGCTGTTGATGAGCCCAAGAGCAGTAGGGCAGCACAGCAGCCCCCATGGAGGGACAATTAGGGGTTAATTAAGTTTCTTTGAGCTGGCAAATGAAGCTCAGCCATAAAGGAGGCAGGGGAGGATGGAAATACTGCAAGTCTGGAACAAGAAACCATGGTTGGGGATGGGATTTAAGTTCAGTCTTGTCTCATTTTTAATGGTGTGGATTTTAACAGCACGTGTAAGAAACTGCAAGAGAAGGGCTGCCCCGTGTGTGGTTTCATTAGCAACATTAACAGGGTTCCTTCAGAGCTTTATGTAATTTGAAAACTGTTTATGCTTCTATAGCTCCCCACAAGCCGGTCAGCTAACGAAGGGGCGAGTGACAGACCCGCCGGGCGCTGTACGGTCACTGCTTTCGGAACGCCCGCGCCTGGCGCGTGGTGGAGGTGCCGACATATTTAGACAACAGGATATTTTTGATTTCAGAACCGCTGTGGTTGCAAGAGCCAAGTCCTGCAAGCCCAGCCAAGCTGGCAGTCCTGCCCCAGGGGAACTCATCACAGGGACTGCGGCCAACCGCCCGGGCACGGTGTGTGTGGCCGAGGGGGTTTCGCTGATGTCCCACTGATGTCCCAGTGCCACTGTCCCAGCCAGGGGGTTTGAAAGGCTTTGATCTGATGCAAGCAGAGCTCTGTGTCTTTGGCAGTGGAGTTTGGGGTTGTTTGGTTTTTTGTTGTTGGTTTTTGTTTTTTTAGATGCTGGGATCTGTGAGCTGCTCTTTCACCTCATTGCGCTGTTTTCCAGAGAGGAGGTTGTTTCTTGCATCGCTGGCGTTAGAGATACTTAGCTCATTAATTAGGTGGCCACCACACGTCCTTTACGAACTCAGAGCTTAATCCTGCAAACCGCTGGGCATTTTCAAGCATTTAAACTTCATGGGACAAGTCCCACAAGAAATAGCTTATCCCTCTTCTATTTAGGGTTGACGCGATGCCGCCGGTGCTTTCCCAGGCAGACACCAAAGGATGTGATAAGTGAATGTCTGAGGAAGGGCTGTGAAGGTGCAGTGGGGCTCTGAGGAGCATCGCTCCTCGCTGGGGGATGCAAACCCAGCACTTCCCTCCTTACCACGCAGGGCAGCTCGGCAAACGCAGCCGAGAGCGTCGCACATCGCTCGAAGCCAACGCTGTCAGCAGCGTGGCAGGGGACATCCGAGACTTTATAAGAGCTCCAGTTTAGACAGCCTCTGTGATACCGGGTTTTTGTTTTTTTTTTGTTATTATTTTATTTTTAGGGAAACCTAAAGAAGGGGAAGGAATTAGACAATGGCTGGTTCTCAGATGTTCCCATGCCAGAGATGAGCGCTTTGCCTGCACACGTCCGTCGTGCCACATAGGCAGCTGTCTGTAAGCCAAGGACGCGGGAAGATGCCTATAAATGTAAAAGAGGAGAGTATTCATTCCTACACTCTGACTGGAAAAACAGCTACTTCTATATTTATTGGATGGCTGGGACTGCCTACCAGCTGGAAAAACCCAAGGACTCTGCACCTCCTGAGGCTTCTACAGCTGGGGAAAAAATCTCACTGTGAAATAATTACATCTGATGCCTAAAACGCCTCGCCCGCAAGAAGCGGGATGAGGGCTGCACGGAGATATTCCCAGCTCCATAATTATTTCTCCAGGCACGTGGAAAGATCAATTCTCAGCTGTCATATTTATAAAGCAGCAGACAAGGGTTCAGACAGAGACGGGGGAATACGGAGCTATTTATCACATGGAGCTGCTTTACAGGGTCGGAGCAGAAACCACCCCATTCCCCTCTGAGCCGTGAGCAGGTTAAGGTCAGGTAGCAGCTACCAAAAGAAAAGTTCATGTTCTCTTGACTTCGATAGTCTCAGTTTAAATCCTCCTGAAATGGTGCTGGCAGCAGAAAAAGCATCCCTGCTTGATGAAGAAGCAAGGCTCTGCTGGGGCTGGAGAAATAAGGGGGCAAAGTTGGGGCTGGAGCTCGGGGAGGAAGTGGGTTTCTTGAGACTGCAGCACCCAGGGTGGCTTGAGACCGGAGGGTCGGGCTCTGCAAACGTGCCCAGACCCCTGGCCTGGCTCTGCAGCAGTGGTCTGAGCCATTTCAAAGCGTTCGCCGTGTAACCGTATCTGATGGGTCACGCTCTGCCCTCCTGCAGGACGCCGGGCAGTGGGGAGCGAGCGGAGGTTTCACATTTTCAGGCCAGTATCTTTCCCAGCAGGCAGATGCAGCTGCAAGGTGGGATGGGTGAGAGCAGGTTTGAAGAGCAGGAGGAGCCCGTGCCCTGTGAGACCTGGGGGATCGTGGCCTGTGAGGCCAGGGCAAAGCTGGGGGTAGAGGGACGACGCTTTCAGGTTATGCACAAGGCTGATGCTGTGTGAGCAGGTTAGTGAATCCCTGTGCTGGCAGCTGAGGCTTTTTGCAGGCAAACACCCCAGATGGCACCTTTCTGGTCCCGCAGCGATTCCCAAGGCTTGGGTTTGCTGGCTTTGGCTGTGAAATATGAATCGTGTGGCTACTGAAACTGCCCAGCGGTGCCCCAGCCCATTGGTGCACGCACCACATCTGCGCCAGCATCCCCTGGAGAAAACTTTGCACCGCCAGCGCGATCGATACGCGAGGCAGCCGGGTTAAAAAAATAATATTGGTAGCTGAGAAGAGCAATACAAATCAGTGTGCCTCTGGGAACTGCAGAGAGAGACATCAGCATCCTTCCAAGTTAAACAGCGGCCGCGCCGCCTTCACAGCTGACAGGTTTGCGCTGCTCGGAAGACAGACTGCGTTCGGTGCAAGGCGGGAGTCTGGGTGCAGAAACAGCTCTTCAGCAGAAACATCTTCTCCTGCTGTGAGGAGACGCAGAGGAATGTCATCAGCTTAATGTCTTGTGGGGCCTCTTTTCCCAAAACTCAGAGGCATGTGAACGCAGTCCTTGGATGTTCTCCTCCTCCGGGGAACGTAAGTCTTCCCTGAATGTCCAGGCTGGGTTTTTTGGGCTCAATCTGCACTTCCAGGCACCGCTGGGATCTGTTTGTGGTTCTGAGTGTCAGCTGCTCCCATTACCCCCCATCCTGTCAGGGGGTGCAGCCAGGAGCTGGGGATTCCTGTCCCCTGCCCCTGGGGTGGTCTGGAATAACACTCAGCCCAAGACAAATTCAGAGCATCTCAGAGGCCGGGATGGGAAGAGGGACGCTGCCCTTTGGGCCTCCCTTGGCCAAGGCACCCGCCGAGGGCTTGAAGCCTGTGCCCAGCAGTTTACTTTGTCGCTAAGGTGTTAAGTCCGTCCTTTTTCCCCTGGTCAGAGGGCAGTTTGTTCATATTCCAAAAGGCGGAGATAACAAGGTTGACTTAAGCACATCTTTGACAGGGAGCCAGCTAAGCACCTCAGTGGGGTTGCTGGGGGGAGAAGGGGTGCCCGGCTCTGCTCTGGGCTGTCAGATGGCACAGGCACACGCGGGGCTTGGGATTTTGGAATTGCTTCTCCCTAAAGGCCAAACGAATCTCCCAGACGTGCTGGACAAGCTGAAATCCAGCAGAGTTTCTTTGTGCTTAATCAGTATTCTCCTCCAAACTCCCCAGTTCCTTCTATAATGGAGGTAACAGACAATTTTTTGAGGGTGGAAGCAACAGCTGAGCCTTCCCCCTGCCCTCCCAGGCTTTCAAAATCACCTTTAGTGAGCGTGAGGATGAGAGTCACAAGCACCAACCTTCCATCTGCCTCTCTCGGCGAAGGAGGGCTCCTCCCCGTGTGCAGGACAGCCAGCGAAACGCGGGGTTGTGCAATCAGTGCTGAGGCATTCGAGGAAAAAGAAAAATATTTAACAGTTCTGGCTAGAACATGCCTAAGCCAGCAAGCGCTGCTCTCCTTGCTCCCGGCCGGAGGGGAATGAGCTGGGGAGAGCCAGAGGGAAATTCTTTGCATTTTTAGGATTTGGAAGGTGGAATTAAGGTAAACTACTCCTGGATGAGGGCCAGGATATCTGGACTAGGGAGATTTCTCTTGTTTTTTAACACCACTCCGGAGCTGTATTCAGGAATGCTTTTGGAGTGCAGTTGGTGTCAGGAAAAGCATTGTATTGGAAGTCCAGGGAGGAAAAATAAACGGGCCCATTTTTGCCTCTGAACGCGCCAGGCCTCCAGCGAGCAGAGGTCAGGGCAGCGTGGCCGGCGACTTCTCTCGCTCACTGGCCCAGCAACTTGTACAGTCTGGTAGGAAAGATGCTGCTCATCAGATGGGCCTTGGTATGAGTGTAAGGCAGCAAAATCTGTCACTGCTGCCGGAGCTGTGCCAGTCCACGTTGCCTGAGGCTGCACAGGACAGTTCCTGGCTCCTCTGCATGCCCCGGATCCCTGATGTTCCCCGGACTTGACGTGTGGAAGGCGCGTCAATGCTGCCACCAGGTTCAGTCCTCCCACTCAATGATGTCCAGCTGGTCTCTGCCATAGCAGGGATCTGGAGAAAACAATTGGTGGCTCACATTTAGAAATAACATTAAAAAAAAATTAAAAAATGAATGTAGGTTCCATAACAGCACCAGCTTTCAGGGCTCCTCTTCCTTTCTCCTCCAGTGGTCCCAGACGTGTCGTGAGGCACTGCTAGAACATAAAGCATGGGAACAACTGTACGCTGTACCCCTGCCGAGGGGACAGCGGGCACAAAGTGGGCACGGCCACCAGGACCCACTCATGTTTCTCTTGGAGCGCATCAAACCCCGAACCGTGGCCCCACAGCACCAGCCCCACTCCCCCCTAAGCTGCAGCTTCAGTCCTGGGCTCATCCTTCATCCCGTGCGTGCGGTTGAGCACCCAGCGAGGAGGGATTATCGCCGAGCTTCAAGGAACAAACCAGGAACAAGGAAGAGTCAACACAACTGTCAATTGACGAGCAATTAAGGGCTATTGCTTCTTGTCATGTTTATCCACCAGCAACGGCAACTTGACGGCCACGAGCGAAGCTCTGCCTGTACCGAGTCTTTACGTGGTGCGATATCTGATGGGTTATTTGATCTGCGGCTCCCAGGGGAGCGCGGATTAAAGGAGGGCCCAGCGTGGGGCACCTGCTACGTACAGCGGCTCCGTCTGTTCCTCCAGCAGCGCTGTGCTTTCCCCCTTCCCCTCGGAGAACCTTTTTCTCCCTCCGGAGGCACCGTTTTGAGTGCCACAGATCGGAAGCTTTTAAAAGGGACTATCTGTGTGAGTCACAGTTAAAGCCATAAAAGAAAAACCAATAAAGCGATCTGCAAAGTGCTGTTTAATGGATTGAGGCAAACTTACTGGAAACAGGACACGGGCTTTTTCATCTTTAAATCGTTAGTTCAAATCCAGTTGCGTTCGGGAGCAGATGACATTTATTCCCTGTCAATAGCTGTCAGAGAAAAGAAATTGGAAAGGAATTTCACCACCTGAAAGGAGCTGCTGGTTTCTCTGCCCTCCCAGCACCTCCCTGAGCGCGGCTGAATGCTTCACGGGCATTAGGGGCTCCTGAAACTCAGTCCTTCCAAGGCAGAGCTTTTCCCATTGTAAAAATAATTCTCACTGTCCTGATCTGCTCACAGGGCTCCCTTCGTTTTATTTACTCGGCAAATAAACCACGGATGAGCCGCACCGTGTTCGCCGCTCTCGACAGCGATGCTTCTCCATCGCCTCGGTGAAGCAGGCGGCAGAACAGGCGCTCGCTCCGGTCGGCTCCGCAGGCATCGCCGGCAGCCAGCGTCGGCTCGTCGGTATCGATGGGAACCGCGTCCTGACAGGCTCATCAAAGTTTTATGACGGGCGCTTTACGAGGTAATGGGCTGGGATTAATTCTTTCATCCTGAGGGTATCGCTGTCAGCTCGGGCACCGTCGCTCCGCGTCTCGTGAGGCGGGGATGATGGCAAAGCCCAGCTGGTTATCAGCTCCCCAGCCGCGCAGGGTTTGTACTGTCTCTCCTGGAGAAGGGAGAGCGAGTCAGACCTGATTTTAGGGCTGTTGGGATTAAAAGGGGATGTTCTCCCACATGGTGGTTTCCATCCTTTTTATAGCAAAGTCTCGCTGCTGGTGCCGTCTCCCAGCCCCGGTGTGCCCAGCCAGCTGGGCCCTTGCTGATCCCGGTGGCACGGAATCAGTGGTGGCTCTTGCTGGCTGCCAGCCCTGTGACCTTCTCCCGGACAGCTTGGGAAGCAGAGGGTCAAGGGCACCAACATCCTTTAGGGATGAGCATCAACAACCACTGCTTGTTGCAGAGGCAGCTTTTCCCAAACTGAATTTTGGGCTGGCATCATGTGAAATCCCTTTAGCTGATCTTTTTTTTATTCCCCCATTTGTCAAGCAACGCAAAGTTAAGGAACGTCCCCTAGGATTGTTCCCTTTGATATGACCCTGCAGCGGTGCTGACTTTTCCACGGGGTGTTTGTCTGCATATGGTGATGGCAGCTGGGCCAGAGCTCCTGTATGTAAAGGAGAAATATGTTTTCAGTTTGATTCAGCCTTTAATGTTAACAAGTGAAATTCAAGCTGTTTTCTCCCTCTTTAGGGATAAAAGTTGTCTTTCTGCAGAAAGCACGGGGAAGGAAGTGGTTGGGATGATCTAAGGCCAGTTTTTATTAGAGGTGAGTTAACGTACAGATGCGGGCCTCCTGGTACAGCTAAACCTCCAGGAGCAAAGTCACTCCTTGCCTGGCTGCTCCACCCAGCCATGGGGCAGAGGAGTCAGGAGATGCATCGGTTGCCAGCTCAGGCTCGAGCTCGTGCCCCAGCCTGATGCTATTCCAGGTGTTTACACAGATGGTGGGCATGTGGCTTGTGCTTCCCTGCTCCTGTGTCCCCTGTGACATCACGGGACGGGATACAGGAGCTTTGAGCCAGGCGGTGCTCCCGGCTCTATTTGATGTCTATTTAACATCTCTTAAAACATTTCACTGGAGTTCTGCTCGTTTTTTCAGACTGTTGCAGCACTGCACTTAAAACCAGTTTCCCCAAGACAACGGGACGGGGCCTTTTGGATGGTTTCTCCTGCCAGAGCCACCTCCAGACCCTGAGCCAGGGGGAGCATTCGGGAAGGACTTTTCCTTCTTATAATACCGCGGCACTTCCACCAGCACCGGGAGGTCGTGACAAACGCCAGCTGTTCCCAGTCGCCCACATCTGTCTGGCACAGCTGTCCAGACGCCGGTGCACACGTGGCGCCCCCGCCCAGCTGTGCGGCCCCCCCTTCCCACTCCAGCTGTGCGCTCCAGATGTTTCCCTCCGCCCCCGCAGGGGTTAACGGCCCCGCCCATTCCGGAGTCAAGCCCCGCCCTCCCCTCTGTCAATCTTCAGCGCCGGCCCAACCGCGTCCCGCGACACATCGAGGGCCGCGACCAATCAGGGCGTGGTTGTGATTTCCATGGCAGCCGCAGCCGCGCGGCTGAGGGGAAGCGGCGGCGCAGTCGGTGCCGGTCCCGGTCCCGGTACCTGCCCGTGCGCCTGNCGCAGGTCCCGGAGCTGCAGCCGGGAGCGTCCGAGGATGCGCGGCGGGGCCGGCTCGCAGGTCCCCGCCGGTGCCGTGGCGGGATGCGAGGCGGATCCGAGCCGGGTAAATGGGAAAGTTTTTCCGTGCGGGCGGGCTAACTTGGTTAGCGAGCTCCCGGCGCTTCTGCTGCCTTTGTTCGGCAGCCGAGGGGTGTACCGGGACGGCAGCTGCGAGTACCGGGCGGGGAGCAGGGCAGGCACCGGCAACTTCTCTCTGCGAGCACGACGTGTCACGGTCGCAGCCCGCGCAAGCGTTTCAGCAGCGCTTGTAGAGCAGCAGCCCTTGTGTGTCTCTTAGCTGGACGTGCTGTTGCCGGTGGTGGTGCTGGCAGAAGCCATTTGCGTACGTTATTGCGAAGATGGTGTGCAAATTTGTGTAGGTCTAGATCTATTGCCTGTTATTTAGCGGTTTGATTCTTTGAAGAAGCTCAGTGTACAGCGGAGTGCTGAAATCCCTCTGAGGAGAGGCACCGTCAATGTGAAAAGTACACAGAACAGTAGCTCACCTGCTGTTAGTGTGCTACTGATTTTTTTCTTTTTCTTAATGTTTGTCTTAACGTGAATTTAAAGTGCTAGAAGCCTATGGGAGTTGTCACTAAAATGCTTTTTGTTGAACTGTTCTTCAGCAGTGCCTATGGTACGGAACAGATCCTGGGTGTGCGCTTGCATAACTGGGAGCATGTCGGGAGCTCTTTTTTGACCCTTCAGTATGCAAATACAGAGAACTTGCTGTATATATTCTCTGGGAGGTCTGCGGCTGTGAAGGTTAATTTGGCCTTGACAATTTTTTTCAGAGCTTTAAACTAAAAAAAAAAAAGCACATTCAAGGGAATGCAAATATGTGAACAACATTCCTGTAGTTCTTACAGTGTGAACTAAAGGGGAATGTTGTTCACACATCTTCCCTTATATTAATTTTGTCCAATTTCATTCTGTCATTCTACTTGCCGAACTGCTCGGCGTGAAGACAGGCTTCACTAGGTCCAGTCGGTTGTCTTTCATCTCAGATGCTTCCTGCCAGGTGAATTACTGCTTATTTCTTTGTGGTGATGAATAAAAATTGCTCATGCTGTTTTCTCATCCTTTTTTTACTGTATAAAGAAGGAGGGGGGAAATCTGGAGAAAACAGCTGCAGGACTGGAGAGCCATGATGAGTCAAAAAGCTAAAGGTGGACTTGATACTTAAGGCTTCTTGATTTTTATTTCTAGCTTTGAGTATTTTGCTTGGGGGTTGCTTGCTTGTGCTGTACTTTGACATCCCTCTCTGGGATTCTGTTACGTGACTGGTAAGTAACACGTGATATTCACTCTTTGGGACAGTCGTTAAGGTGATTGTGCAAATTCCACTTTAAAGGCATGAAAATGCTCCCTGGATATTCAAATGATTTTTGGAACAGTCTTCTAAATGAGCCTGTGACTGTTTGGAGAGCTTCTTGAAGTGGTGTACTGTGAATATTTCAGTCGTGTTGCTCGGCGTCGTGCTGTACCATTATCATGTAACTGCCGCCTCGCCTATGCAATCTTCTCTGCGGTGAACAAACACGAGCAACCAGAAACAAGCCAGCTGACTGAAAGAAAGGTTTTATGGAATTCCTTCCTTTAATTTTCATTTAGGAATGCTTGAAAGACTTAACGTTGTAAGTGAGGGCTGCTTACTTGGGCTGTTAGAGGAAGCTCCATAGCAAGCTCATCAAAGAAATATATGGTCTCCAGCTTTCTAAATGGATATGGTTTTGAAGGTGATTCTTAAGAATTCTCAGTATCTGCCGCCTTTCCAGTGTTTATTTTTATAGAGGGAAAGTGCAAGTGCAAGAAGAGGCACAGAAGATGCTGACATGGTTGACATTAGCTTCTTTAAGTCCTCGCAGCATCTTCATTTCTCCCTCTGCAGACACAAGCAGACAAGACAGTGACAATGGGTAACGACAGTTTAGGATTTTTTCCATTCATCTTCTCTACCTTGCTGCCGTAAAATGAATTTCCTCTGCACATTTTTACCACAGGCTTCAGGTGTAGTAGTCACACTGATTGTGCACCTGAAAGCATCTCTGAGCTGTGATAATCTTCTCTTTCTGGAGTCTGGAGTCTACTGTGTAAACCCATATTGGGGGAGGGTGTGTCACAGCCCCAGAGACTAAGGAATTGAGTAGACCTCTGAAGTAGGGAAAGAAAATTGTAGAAACATGGTAGGAGGACGTGAGGGTGAATTGTGAAAAGAGCATCAGGGAAAAGACCTTTCCAACAGTCTGATCTCTAGCATTCTTCCTCTTACCTCTCTTGCTCCTGTTTTCCAGCCCCGCTGCGGGGGCACAGCATTTTCAGAAGGCTGCCTGTGAAGCCCAGTGACCTGCTGGCACAGAGCAACGCGTGGTCTTCCCTCCCAGCAATGTTCTCCACGAGCATTGAGGTCAAACGCTGTGATGGACACTCGAGCAGCTGCAGGAACAAAATATATTCCACAAAAATCTAAGCGATACCATTATACTTTCTTCCTAGGAAGGGATCTGGTTATCAGAATCTGAGCCAGAAGTTCAGGAGATGGAAGCAGAGGACAAGCTGATCACTGCAAAATGCTTTATATTTAATGGGGGCTTTGGGTTGTTTGGGTTTGTTTTTTTTGAGGTGGATAATGCCAGTGTTGCTGTCCAGTCAATTTAGCCTTGAAAAAAGCTGCCTGGTTGAACATGAGAAGCGAGGTGGTCAGCAACCATCTCTCTTCCAGCCTCTACAGTGAAAGTCCGAGCTCTAGAGCTTCAAGGATTGTTATTACCAGTGGTAATGGATCATCTTTTTTTCCTCTGGTAGGGAATGCTTTAAAAGAACAAAACCCAAACTGTTCTACCATAAAGTACAAACGAATGGCTCGCCTCTTGACTAAGCTAAAAATCTTCAACGGTTTTTGGATGAACTTGTGGAAAAAGGTCTTGACTTGCAGCATGTAGGGGGAGAGACGGAGGAAGAGAGAATTAGTGTGTGCAGAAGGAGGGAACAAAGCAGTCATTTTTGCTTTGCTAACATCGTCTTGGGGCTGACTCACAGGCCTGACTTTTCAGGGAGTAAAATTGAGTTATGTGCATCTCTGCTTAGCTGCACTTTCTCATCCTGAAGCTTGTAGATCCTAACTCTTTGTTTTGTTTTAGTTACATGTACGTTTTTCTAGGAATTTCTTTTAGTCTGTCATTTGAAGCTATCACCGCTAAAGGCCTTTGCTGCTCTCAGAGTCATCTGCAACTTCCTCAGCTTAGGCCTGAGCGGGGCGGGGTGTGTGTTTGGGTTTGGGTTGGGTTTGGTTTTGGGAGGTTTGGTTTTGTTCTGGGGTATTTTTTTATTAAGAATTGTCTTTGCTTTTAGGTGGAGCGACGCTTTGCTTTTTTCGCGTCATAGTGGGTGAAAACAGGGCAGTTTTTCAAAGCTCTGGTTAAACGCCGCCCGGGGATTGCTGATTGCTTTGTGATTTTTAAACACCGTCCATTTAGTTACTGTTAACAGCAGCCCATTCATGACTTGTCATAATCCTTCAAGTTGACAGATGTGCTCCAGAGCACTTTACTGATGGAGAGGAGGGAGAAGGTGGGGTTTGTTTGCAAGCTGCTAGAAGGGCAGTAACTCCTCTATGTCATACTTGTCCCAGAGAGCTCCGTATGGAAGGTTAGGCACAGAAGGCAGTTTGCTGGCTTGTGGAACAGATCCCTTTGCTGAGAGATGCTGTTTCGGACTGCTCCTCTCTTGGTTTCCTGACATACAAAGCTCTGGTCTTGCCACAGCTGTGTGCTCCAGGTGTTGCTTCCAGGCAAAAAAAAAACCCCACAGGCTAGTACGGAAAGTCGTAGGAGAGCTTAACACCAGCTCTTTATGGTCTTGCAGCTTCGGCGTCTTTGAATTTACCAAAAAAAAAAGCTACTGCATCAAATATTTGTGGTTGATTGGTGTGGTTATTTTGTTGTTTTTTTTTGTTTTTTTTTTTGGTCACATGGTGAGTTTTTGGTTTTGTAGACGAGTGGTCAATACTTAGAGCAGTTTAGGAAACCCGCTCACGGACTGTGACGAGTATTTGCATTCACAGCTGGAGTTGCGCTGAGAGTGAGTCATCCTTCTGCTTCACCCAACCTGGGAGTTGAGGATTTCAGCCTGTGGTCAACGAGCTTCCCTCCCATACTGCTTGCTCTGCAGCTTGGTTCTGAAAGCTGGTGCTGGGTTTCGTTTCTTTTTTTTTCTTTCTTTTTTTTTTTTTAAAGTGATATTCTAATATAAACGGTCAAACAGTTGATGCGCTCGCCCTTCATAGGTTTTTCTCCGGTGATGAGCTGAGTAACGTTTGAATTTGGGGAATGTTACTGTTTTCAAGGACTAGTTTTAGTTTGGAAGATGATTTTTGTGGAGTTTTTTTTTCTTTCTTTTTTTTTAAGGAAATGAGTTTTATGGAATTTGCTCAAACTGAATGATGTTAGGGATTGTATAAAGTGTAAATATTTGCAGGTCTTGTGTATTCTGTGACAAAATACTGATCCTGTTGTGTTAACTCTCCTCTGAAATAAGTACTGACTTAGGTCTCTACTGTATTCAAAGAGATTCTGTGTATTATTTAATAGTTTTAAGCAAAATAATTTCCTCTTCCCTAATGGAAAGTTAAGTCTGCAGGCTGAATCTGTTCAGGAGAGAGACTTTCCAATTTTTGGTGCTATGGAAGTATTAACTGCATGATTTTTCTAAAATTTTTTTCCTTTCTTTTTGAGCACTGTTCAGATGACCTCCACTTAAATATCTGGGACTTTGTTTCTTTTAACATCCAGATATTAAGTCAGCATGGGTTGATTCTTGTTGTTGTGGTTCTTACTTAAATCAAGACTGATCTTAGTTTTCATCTTAGTCAACTTTAATCCTGAATGGTGTTTGTAGTTTTTGATGACTGTGCACTACTTTAATCAAAGCTTCCCTTGAAGTCAATTTGAAGTTTCCCTTGCTTTCTGCAGATTATTTTTTTTTCATTGCTTAAAGGCCTCGATCAAAAATCAGATGCTGTCAGTCTTAATATGTAACTCTGAAACATCTTTTACTATCATCTTGTATCCTGTGAAGGAAATCGTGTTTCACACAAAACAGGAGATCGTGTAGTTCTGGGAAAATGTGACAATGAGCAGGACACTGCTGCTGTCTGTTCAGCAAGCCAGAGTTATTCTAACACTTAAATTCTACTGTGTTTTTTAACAGGATTGATGTGAGTATCTTGTTCACTTGTTTATCTAGGTGACTCTGGCTCAGAGAGGTCAGTTGTTTGGTTTGGTTTTTTTGTCATTTCTTTGCTGGAAAGCCTCGAGTAAAGACGAGTGGTTTCTTAATGACTTTTTTTTTCCAATGTGCAGAGTCCCATATAAATGATGTCTTTGTGAAGTTTAACAATAGCTATCCAGTGGTAGAATGCTTTCAAATAAGTTCTTAAAATGTGCCAGAGAACTCCTATGTAAATAGTAATTGTAGTCGTGAATCTTGTGATGTTTTATGTTGCTTCCGTGGGTAAACAAAAAGGCTGTTTATTGTGGGATGATCGTGTTTAAAGTTTGCATTTACTGGTCTTAACACAACGCTGGGCATCATAGTTCTGTTGAAGGCTGTCAGATATTTCTGTTGTTGATTTATTGGGGTAGTCCTTAAAGTTCTAAAATTTATTTTATTTTTCCCCCCTCGCCAGACCTTAATTTATTTTGGATTAGGTTTCCCATGGCACGTGAACTAGAAGAGAATTGGAAATAGAACATCTCTTTATTTTGGAAGTGACAGTTTTTATCAAAATGGTTGGAAAACTCAAGCAGAACTTGCTGTTGGCGTGTCTGGTGATCAGCTCGGTGACGGTGTTTTATTTGGGCCAACACGCGATGGAATGTCACCATCGGATAGAGGAACGCAGCCAGCCTCTCAGGATGGAGAGCGTGAGGAGCACCGTAAGAACTGATTCCAATGGGAACACCAACAAAACCTTTGCCTACAACAAAGACATGCCTTTAATATTTATTGGGGGAGTACCTCGAAGCGGCACCACCTTAATGCGCGCCATGCTTGATGCCCACCCGGATATTCGATGCGGGGAAGAGACGAGGGTGATCCCGCGAATTCTGGCAGTTAAGCAGATGTGGGCTAGGTCAAGCAAAGAGAAGATCCGTCTGGATGAAGCTGGAGTCACGGATGAGGTTCTGGACTCAGCCATGCAAGCGTTTTTGTTGGAAATCATTGTGAAACACGGGGAGCCTGCTCCTTATTTGTGTAACAAAGATCCTTTTGCTTTAAAATCCTTAACTTATCTCGCTAGAATTTTCCCCAATGCCAAATTTCTTCTCATGGTACGGGACGGTCGCGCGTCTGTGCATTCCATGATCTCTCGAAAAGTCACGATAGCTGGATTTGACCTTAACAGCTACAGGGACTGCTTGACCAAGTGGAATCGTGCCATAGAAACTATGTATAACCAGTGCATGGAGGTTGGTTTTGAAAGGTGTATGCTGGTGCATTACGAGCAGCTGGTGTTGCATCCCGAA
The DNA here is from genome assembly GCA_013396935.1 of Baryphthengus martii. Lineage (NCBI taxonomy): Eukaryota > Metazoa > Chordata > Aves > Coraciiformes > Momotidae > Baryphthengus > Baryphthengus martii. The sequence continues at coordinate 189,075 of VWZK01010347.1, read as the reverse complement.
AGGTGGATGAGAACTCTCTTAAAGTTTCTTCGCATCCCGTGGAACCAAGCGGTGCTGCACCATGAAGAAATGATTGGAAAAGCCGGGGGTGTTTCTCTTTCCAAGTGAGTAACGAGCGTTCCTCCTTTTCCCTCGTATTGTTCTACGAGGTAAAATAGTACATTTTGCGTAGGACAGACCAGTCATAACTTGGTTTCAGTTTTTAAATAGCTAATGATGTCCTGGGAAACTGATTTATGATGCACGTTATTTGGAAAATAATTAAAAATAAGAATAATTGTTAATAAACATTTTGCAGTCTCAGGCTGCTCCTGCAAAATAATTGTTCTGCTAACGTGTGCGGAGGATAGGAATGAACTTTTAATTAATGGTCAGTCTAACTTGAATTTGGATGTCTGGAATCAGCCTTCAGTACCAACAGAGCTTTGCTTTTCTCTGTGTCCCAAAATAAAGCTGGACTGGTTTGTCTGGGCTGGTGTTACTCATCCTAGCGAGATCACCCATTTGATTTCAGGAACTTAAATATTGTTGTCAGTGCAAGAATGGCCTTTGAGTTATATTTGCCAAGAACATCCTCTTCCAGGAAACTTGAGAAACTGTTCCAACAAAATAGAAAGCAGAATTGGCGTGCTGTTCTCTTGGCATGAGCTCCTAAAAAGACAAGCACTTCGAATAAAATTAACCTTGTTGTAAGCACATCTCTCAGTATTCTGTTGTGCCATCTGTGCACCTGATTCAGCTCCTTTCAGAAACCAAACTCCAGCTTTGCTGAGAAAACCTAGATAGGTATTGTGAAAAGTGGGGGGAAAAAAAGTTCTCCAGTTAAACTGCTCTGGTTTCTTTGTCACTATTGACAGCTGAACAAGTGACGTACGGAAGCTGGTTGAGGGGGAGAGTCTGTGAATGTTTGTGAATGTCTGTGAATCTCTCTTCCTTTTGCTGTGGCAGGTACATCGACTGGATTGTCTTAAGCTTCTAAAACATTGATTAAAAAGCCCTATTGCAGCAACAAGACATGCCCAGTTACGCTCTTTGTCTTGCTTTTGGAATATTCATCACTGGTTAAGTGCTTCTAAGGAACAGAGACGCTTTGCACAGCAAGCGGTGTTTGCTGAGTAGAGACGTGTCAAACTGTTGAACACAGAGGGATTCCATTTTTTTTTTTTAAAAAAAGAAACAAACCCTGCAGTTTGGAAAAATAAAAATGGGGAAATTTTGTTTACTTAATGCCTCAGAAAGTGACCATGTGGATTTTCTCATATATCGTAAGGGAATACAATTTAAAGCAAATCATAGAATTATCAGTGGCTACAATGACAACTGAAAACTCCTCTAATGGGTATATATTTCCAGTCCGGAGGTTTGGCATCGCCATTCCCACTGAGGAAACACAGCCACTGCCACTGCTGAGCTATCAAGAAGGCATCTCAACCCCCTTTTTCTTTTTCTTTTTTTTTTTCTGTGTGTGATATTGTTCATTAGCAGATTGAAGCCCTCTGATAAGGTCAGGCTGACACAATGTCCTGTTGTCGGCCGCCTCTGCGAGCTCTGTCTGCCTGGGAACTTCTCTTGGGTTATCTGGATCACGTTACTGCTTCACAGTGGAGTGTAAACTTGCTTTTACAGTTATAAATAGGTGGTTGCCAAGGTCTGTTAAGTGGCCTGTAAAAATAACTGTGCATAATGCTATTTCTAGGAAAATATTACAGCTTCCAGTCAGTGTTTTTAAACATTAATGGACCTCTGTACTATAAAACTCAGTGGCCTTACCCGATTCATACAGTTTCAAGTAATATTTCTTGCTAAATCTGGTGGAATGGGGATGTGAGGAGCTGAGAATACTTGTCTGTGTCTCTCAAAATTAAGAAAAAGGATTGTTGAAAGTAAAATGTGGCTTTATATTTATTTTTGATTTGAATTTTCAGCTTGAAGACAAGGGAATATGGAATTGTTCATGTGATCCTCAATTCAATCTGTTCACAGAATTCTTTATGCTTTTATTATCTCTCATGAGATGATATGTGGAAGTAATTTATTATTTCAAAATGCCCTGGTAACAGCGGAAAAATAATGAGTTATTAAAGTTATATCTGGGGTGTTTTTCTATCCAATCAAATACCCTTGAAATAGGTGGTGAGATTTGTTTTTTCTGGTTGCAAGAGACCTTTATAATTTGATAATGATTTCAGTGACTCAGTCTTTTGAGGGCAGCAGAAAAAAAACCATGACTGTGAAATGCTCTAACTTAGATGTCTGGTTTGTGTATTTATATGATACTAATGGAAATTGTGCAGGGGGAGCTTGAGACTTCCCCATCTGATTTCTTTGTAGCAGTTAAACCCTCCTGGTTCTGGCATCTTCAGCTCCCCAACCACCCTCTCACGTGCAGGAGGAGGAGAAAATCACAAATAACAAATAATCTGTATTGAAATGTGATGTGCATTGAAAAGTTACCAAGCCTTAGGCCTAGCCTCTGCAACACAGGAGGGAAAATACGAGATCTAGATACAATTATTTCTTCATTTGTCTACGAGGATTAGATAGGGTAGAACACCTCTGAAGTCAAAGAATGAGCTACAATCATAATCTGCAAAGGCTGTGATACTGTGTAAAGACTGAAATGCGCAGAGAAATCCCTCTCGATCTTCTTCCACTCACTGTTAAGACTTCCAGATCTTTCAGACAGGCTCAGCGTCCGCTTCAGAGGCATGATGCCTGCTCAGCTCAGGTCCAACATAAGGTGCCTGTTCGTGTTTTAAGTGTTGGAGGGTTTTTGTAAAGAAATCCAACAGGAGTTTGTTGTCTGGAAATACTTAAAAACACTTTGAGAAAGAGATCGCGGTATCGCTGACAGATCTTTATAATGATGTTGTTACCTGGTAACAGAGAGAGAATGTTTAAGAACACATTTTTACCTGGTCTGAAATCAAAATTAACTGTCAAATGGAATCTGTATCAAATGAATCGGGCTTTAGGTCTGTGTAAGATGTTTTATTTTCAGCTGTATATAGAGTTAAATTGTGCGTGCTGTTGCAGAGATAAGCTATTCACCCAGTAGCTTGCAGAATTCTTCAGGCAGTGAGTTGATTCCATTTTTCTCTTATTCCAGACTCAGAAACTCTCTTATGCAACAGTCTGTTAATAGCAATACGAGATACTAGGCAGTCTGTATTTAAGATTCTGACTTTGTCTGTTCCCCTGGCTGCTTGATTTGAGGAAACCGTTGGCCGCCTTACTCTCTTCCCCTGCATTTGCTTAGTAATCCCTGCTTTTTCTGTTGCTCCTGCAGCCCTACCCTTACTGTTGTTCTAGTTTAGTATTTTCACCCCTCATTTTGTTTTTTAATACATACCTTTCACTGGAATCCAGTACAGATGTAGAAGTATTTGGGGTTAGTCCTGTGTTCCATGCTACCAGCTGCTTTCAAAGCTGAAACTCTCCTTGTGGTTTTGTAGCAGAGCCTGGAAGCACTGACCAGGCAGCACTTGCCATGTGCACACGTAATCAGATTTGCCAAGACTCGATATGTCTCTTTGTTTTGCTCTGTTTGGGTTTTTGGGTGTTTTTTTTTACCTCCTGTGCCCAGTCTGTCTTCCCCCACTACGCTCCTCAGATGTTCTTTGGCTGGAAGAATCTTTGCCATGAATTTTGTTGTGTTTTACTTCCCACTTGAACTGAAAGGACAGAAGAGGATTTAAACAGAAGATGAGCTGTGGTAAATTGAATCAGTGATGCCTTGGAGCAGCTAAATGTAGTTCCTGGCTTATCTCTTGTCAGTTATTAATCATCAGGAAATGTTTCATGCTGAACTTACTGTTGCCAAAGATTAAAATGACACTGGGGCAAAACATATGAGTTTTAAATGTGCTTTTTTTTTTCAGGATGGAGGTATCCATATGTGTCTTAATTTCGGTCCTAAATTGATGTATAGCACCATTGTTTGGGGATTCCAGTAAACTATTAGCCAAGCCCATTACCCAGTTCTCACAGTGTCACCCTTATTTTAAGTGGTTGAATCAGTCTGCAGTTTTGGTGAAGGGATTTTTGGGTTTGGTTGGCTCTGTCTGAGAGGGAGGGTGCCATAAATCTTACACTTTTCAAATACCTAGTGATAAATTTTTCTGGCGGGTTCCAGCCAGCATGGTTCTACGGTCTCCTGACTGTTGTGGGTGCTTTGTCCTCTGCCTGGCCACTTTGAGCTGCTGAAACTTGATTGTTAACAGCTGTTTTCTTGCTAATTTGATGTGAAGTCAGATGCTCATCTTCTAACTAGAAGGATCAAAAAGGCAATGCCCAGACTTTTGCTGTACAGACTTGTGATCTCAGGCCAATAACTTTCAGGAAGGCTGAAATTCAGTTGCAACTCCCTGGTCCCAAAATCCCCTTCTGAGTTCCTGCCTTTCCTTTGAGCTACTGAAAATAACTGAAGAGTGAAGATGAAGCTTCTGGAGTTATTACTTTTTGATTGTTATTTGTCAGGTACTTACTCATCAGCTCCCATTAAACACCTTTTGCAGCAAACTGCGAAGTTCCTGCTTGCCAAGACAGTTTCCCCTGGGTGACCATTTCCCTGTCTGGTTTGCTCTTTGTCGATTGTGTTTAAAGTACTTAAGTTACTGACCTTCCAGCACTGTATGACTAACTTCCTTCCTCTGTCCTGGAAGAATTTTAGCTATGATGACCAGTGTAAAAAAAAAAAAAAAAGAGTAACAAGGTAAAGACTTGGTGTTAAGATCAGATTGAGTTAATGCCTGGCAGACAGGCGTGGGTAGTTTGGAATTGAAGGCTTTCATGGCACAGCACAGTCTGCAGCTGAATGGGATGCCTTTCAATATTGATTTAATGTTTCTCTGCTCTGCAACCATTCTTCAGTCTCCTCTTGGACCCAGGAGATTAATTAGCTAACTGAAATTAAACTTGTTCCTCTTCTAAGTTGTCTGGTGTCAGTCTTGAGAGCAATTTCGCTTTAGTTCAGGCTTCTGGACTCAGAAACCACTGGCAGTATTTGAGGAAATTTCCATTGATTTTTCTGAGAAGATGTTTTCTCATTTTCTGCCTGCTGTACGATTGAAGAGTTGGCTGCTTGAGATTTAGTTTGAATCTCAGTGCTCTCATTCTTTATCTTGTGTAGATGAGGTACTGGTGAGATACTTTGTACTCAAGTACAACTCTTTCATTTACAATCCTGATTTTTAATTTGCCTGAAAGACAAACCTTGACATCCAGAATGCGCGTGCACTCTTTTTGAGTTCAGAAAAAAAATAGTTTAAATTACTCTGTGTAAAAACACAGAGTTTTAAATTACTCAGCCTGTTCTGAGCCCTGCTGACCTGTTTCAGAAATAAACATGGTAAAGAAGTTGTACCTCTTCTAATCTAAAAGAAGGGAGAATGTTGGAAAGCAAGGTTTTCTTCCTTTGGAAAAAAAAAAACCAACAAACCAAACACAAGCAACAAAACCCCACAACAAAACTAGGGTGTAAGAATGTAAATCGCTTTAGGACACTTGATTAAATAGGCAACAAATCAACTCTTTTATAAATATGGTATATATGACACTGCAACAGTTATACACTTGCCTTTAAGAACTCTGTAATCAGTAATAGGACTGGTTATGAAAAATATTATTGCAGTCTCTAGCTTTCTGTTGTTTCCATAGGTGTCATTAAAGAAAATAAAATAGAGTTTAGTCACAGTATGGAGGGGCATAAATGGCACACGGATTTTAATGTAGAATACAGCTTTCAAGAGCATTCCAGACAATGAAACAGCAAACGTGGGAATATGCCAGTGGGAAAACAGCTTTGTGTGTGGGTGTGCGCATAGTTTTCACTTAACAGCTCTTTGCCTTTTACTGCTGTCTTTACGTAAAGAACTTGCTTCAGTACGTGCTGTGTGAAAGCCCAAACCAGAAAGAACACACGAGTGTCGTGCTGGTTACTCTCATTTTAGTCTTCTGTAGTAATGTGAAATTTTGAGAGGGAAAGAAGAGGAAGGGGAATAAAAAAAAACCAAACTGAACAAAATAAGGTAAAGTTCTTAATGCTGGTGAAGAAACAAGTAGTGGATGGAATGCAAAATAAAACACTTTTTGTCTCCCTTCAGAGTTGAAAGATCTACTGACCAAGTAATCAAGCCAGTCAATGTGGAAGCACTGTCCAAGTGGGTTGGGAAGATTCCCGCTGATGTTCTGCAAGATATGCCGGTGATTGCACCCATGCTAGCGAAACTGGGCTATGATCCCTACGCCAATCCACCAAATTATGGAAAGCCAGATCAAAAAGTTGTGGAGAACACAAGGAGGGTAAGGCATTACTCTGTGTGTGTTAATTGTTGACCGGATGGATGCGAGCTGTAGAGCAAGAGAGTCTTGCGTTTTGGTTTTTTTTGTTTGTTTTAAAGTCTGTTTTTCATACCTTTTGATGCTCAGTAACATGTTTTCCTTGCTGTGGGAGGAAGAAGGAAGAATTCTGTGGGGCCTTGAGCACTGAAAGTCTGGCTCCTGCTGTTTGTCTTCAACTTGGTTCATCTTCCTTTACCCCAACGTCAGACTGGAGCTGTGTTCTCCGGTGTAGGTAGCTGAACCTCTTGGGAATTGTCTTGATAACTGGGGGAACTAGTTAGTAGTGGAAAAAAAGCCAACTTTCTCACCTGGGCATCAGACTTGATTGAAGAGCTCAGTTTTGTGTACATGAGGAGGGTTGGCAGAAGCTCTGTCACAAAATTACACCCCAAATACTTGGTTGAATTTGAAGTGTGACCCGTGAAAAAATGGCTCAAGATGACCAGAATGTCAAATTTTCCAATTCTTTGCTGTCCTTTGTAGAACAAACAAAAGATGGAAGAAGGTCTGGTGCTGATTAACCTAAACTTAAAGATTTGAATCTGAATTTAATGCTGTTGGAATTTGAGTAGTTAGGCTATACAGTTGTTTATCCCTGGAGGTATCCATTGAACAGCTCATTACTATTGTTTGAAATAAGAATAGTTAACTCTTTACTTTTGTTCTTTTGAGAATGTCTGATTTATTAAAAGAAGGTGACTTTTGCTGCTGCAGCAAATTACTCATCGGGAAAATTGAATTAAACAATTTAAACGGACTGTCTTCCACTAGCCTTCTGATGTTAAAAAAAATGGCTGGTATGCGGAGGGGCTGGATACTAACAAAAGAAAAAATCACTTTTTGTGAAGTCTCCAGACATTTTTATATTATCTTTAGAAGCCCTCCCTGGGAAACTTTCATTAAACACTTGATTGATGTATTAAAGGATGGCAGGTTGACTCTTTTAATAATTAGCATGAAACAGCTAACCCACCTTTTCTGGCAGGGTAGTGGTTAGCATTTTATTTTATATTTTATTTTAGCATAGTATATGTTTTCTGTGCTCTTATGCATGGGTAAGTACAACATTGCTACATACCTACCCATACATACTATAAAACTGACTCAGATTCCGGTATGTATTGTAGTGCAATAATTTAAGGTTGGTTATTCCCTTACTGATACAATTTAAATAAGTTTTTACAGTATAGTGACCTTTCTAAGGGCTCTACCCGTGCATGGCAAGCTCAGTCTGAGTTGTAAAAATGGTGCAGATTTCAGTTCCTTACTGTTGGGTGACTTCTTAAAAATGCATTTCAGTTCAAAACACGAGAGAAATTCAAGTAATAAACAAAGCCACAAGCATTCTTCTTTTTTTAAAAAAAAATCCTAATTTAAAAGGCTAAAGTGTATTGAGGCTTTTTCACAACTTTGCTTTGAAGCACAATTAATTTTACTAATGTTAAAACCAACCATGAAAATCTGGAGTTTACTGTTGTTATAGCTGATCCAAATATTGCAAGCATATGGAACATTTGTTAATATTTTTACTGCTGTTTTAATTTAACAGTTTTATTTACAGCTCCAGATAGCATTTTAACGTTGTTATTTTTCGAAGTACCCAGTGTATATTTTCCTAGTCACTTGTCCTTTAACAAAATCACTTTTGCATGTCGGGTTTATAAAATAAGACTGAAATGAAAAAAACCAAGAGGATTACAGATGGCTACACTTCAAAAGTTACAATATTCCTTCTGAAAATGGGGAAACATGAGGTTTTCAAAGTGTGAGGCAGTCCAAGGAGTGTTTAAACGATGGCATCCATCAGCTTGGGAATTTGTCTCCGGTCGCTCTACTTTGTTTCCTCCCAGCTGGTTCCCAGCAAATCCCTGCTCGGACCTTGGAGTCCTATGTCATTCTCTGACCACGGCAACGTTGATGTCTCGACTTCCTACGGTTTCAAGATGTAAAGCTTCCCAACTCCCAGCCTAGTTAGGTGCTTAGGTTAGCCAGTTCTCAGGGCAGCAGGCTCCTTATCCCCGCTGGAAGCGCCAGGCTTCCTGGCCACCGCGGGTCCTGCACAGTAAATTGCCAACATGCTGGTCACTGAGCTTGGCCTTGAACCAAGTGTGTTTTGAAACAACTGATAGTCTGGTTGGTCATGCAGCAGGAGCTGACTCACTTCTGAAAAATGTTTTGTTTCTTCCACAGCTTTATTTTATTTTTATTTGGGGATGGGGGGGACAGATGCTTCAAAACACTCTAAGGTGTTTGGGAAAAATTAGGAGGAACCACGAGAGAGACACCTATAATGTGTAAGTTTTGCCCATCAGGGATAGCACATGCTGCCTTGTGGGGTTCTCATTCTCTTGCATGAACCTACACTAATTTATTTCTTGCTGCTGCACCTTGGATAAGAGAGCAATTATTACAAGAAAAATGTCTTGATCCAGATTTTTCCAGCCTTTAGGAACTGGCACTTGGCAAGCGAAGCGTGCTGTTGCATACTCTTAGTCGGTAGGTTTGTAAATTACTGCAGCACTACTTTTGTTCTTGCTTTCTTTTAAAATTCCTTCACCGAGAATAGTCTTTCACAGAGTTTTGTCCTGGGTATGTTGTTGGAGCTGAAGCTGTCTGAATAAAATCTTTGCACAGTTACTCTTAAGTACATAATAAGAACTTGCATGTAACTGTTTATTGCTTCACTTCATATTTGGAAGCTGTTCTATTTATATTTGTGGTCTCTGAGAACTGTAAACTGAACACAGAACTTCAATTTTATTCATTGAAAACCGATAAAGTTTAGACTTCTTGAGCTGAACTGTATTGTGTTTGTGTAGTAACCCCTTAGAGTGACTAACTTGAGATAATGTTGAATTATGTGACACTTGCTACTCCGATACCATCGTAGTTTCTTAGCTGTTAAATTGGCCTGAGGTAACACTCGAGGTGAAGGAAGGTGCCCTCGTCTGGCAAACAGAAAGCAATAGTAAGGAGGAAGGACTGATTTTTATATATATATATATTTTTTTTTTAGGGGTGTAGGGGAATTTTTCGGTTTTGTGGGAGTTATGTAATGCTGGCTTCAATTGATTGTGAAAGTTGCAACACCAGGGTGGAAGCCCAACACCGCTGAAATCACTGGCAGGGGAGATTCTGGCTCCACCTAAAGATGTAACAACACTGTCATCTAGTTCATAGCTATCAGATATGTTAAAAAAACAAACAAATCAGTTGTTGTGGAGAGTTCTTCTTTTGTGTATTTCAAAGCATTTTTACGCTGGACATATAAAATCACAAAGTGGAATGACCATATGAAACTTGGTCAGGATACAAACCATGCTTGTATCTGGAAAGCCTCCTGAATACAGAGAAGTCAACATTTTATGGTTAGAAGTCTGCGTAGTGCCCAGTTGTAGAAGGTCAGTTACAAATTTTCCAAACTTTAAATTGCACAATGCCTTTGTTTTCAAACGTGCTGAAGTGCTGCTTGGACAACTGCATTTATCCTACAGTGCATGAACTGGGCTGAGCAATATCCATCACTTCTTGGAAAAGACTGCAAATTAGCCTTCACAGTGAAAATCCTGCTCAGTAATTTCCAAGCTGCCACTGTTAGTCCCCAAGGTAAGAACCAACCATGTAAGGGCGCCTAAAACAAGGGCTAGGACTGGAGAAAAATGAAAAGGAATGGCTGGTGTGGTGCAAAATCTTAGCTTGCCCTAAGCTTTCAAAGCAGTCAAGTCCTGTTCTTGTTTTTCTTTTTCCTTTTTGCTCCTTTTCTGTCCCCCTGCCGGTGACTTGCATATATAAAGGTTATTTTTCTTTTTTTCCTGTCTTCAGTCTGGAAAGAAAATGATTCTCAGCAGCTAAAGTACAGTGCTGGAGTTGGAATGTCTATGTGCTTGTAGGTAGTGCAAGGAAAACTGTGCTTTCTCCTGAATTTGCATGTTTTTTTTCACTGTAGTGTTCCTGCCTGGGACACCAAAATGGTTAGGTTGGTTTTCCGTGCTCCTGTAGCACAGCACAAAAAGAACAAGATGCAACCCATGTTTGCACTTAGTCAGTTTAGTTCTGGCTTTGTTTGGGGCAGTAAGAGTGTGAAGCTCACTTCACCTCTCCTTAGGCTGGTCTCCAGGTGCTGTGTGGTGTTAGGACGTAAGACACGTCTGACGCTGCACAGGAGTACACGCGTGTAACAGATTTTTCTGATATTTTCAATAACAAAGCCATTAACTTTTTGGTTATCTGTTTTATGTTCGCCTGACAACATTACCTTTTATGATACTTGACCGTGTCTCGGTTAAGGAACGCAGAGCAGAGAAAACAAGGTCTGAGTAGCGTTGCACGGTTCAGCAGATCTCTGCCTGGGACCTCCTCAAGAGACAACCTTTAGTTATTGAGTGACTGCAGAATTGTGCTATCCTTGTGTTTTTCTTGAGCCTGTTGCTGGTCTGTACATTTTATTATAATGATTGCAAGAGTCCCTTCATTACAGATACGTAACAGGCTACTCTTTTTTTTTTTTTCCTCCTAGAGTTGTAACAAACTCTACATCCTAAACATAAAAGAATAAAACATCCTGTGACAAAAAGGAGTTTTCATCTGCAAATGATGCAGAAAATACAACTAATGAAGCTGTCTGAACTGGTAGCTGGGTAACTATGATGAATTGCAAAAGCAGAATCACTCCACATTAGCGGAGCGTCTCATATGTCTTTATACAAACTCACAGTATTGATAAAAGGGAAAGTCAGCAGTTTAACAGAATATACTGAAAGTGGAGAACAGCTCATAACTGCAAGACTCTGCCTTATGCCCAGTAGAAACTGGCTTATTGTTATGTTATGTTTGGCCAAGTGGTTTCCTCTCACATCTGCAACGTATTACATCAGCTTTTCTTTGGCACGTACTTCCCACTAAATGAATTTGTATGCTTGGAATACATATTCCAGTCAGTTCTTTTAGTTTCATGAAGTTACGTTCCGTGCCCTGGAGAGATGGGAGTGTACTGAACCCTATCGAAAAAAAGCCGTGGGTTTCATCATGACTGTTCAAATACATAGGGCTGCTTCTAATTGCATCCCAAAGCTGTTACCTACCTCTGGTTTATGTTCTGGCGATGGTGTTTTCTGCACTAACATCTAGAGGAAAAATCAAGTTCTATTAACTCCTGTTTCATGCCTGTTTCAAAGTGTGAGGAAATGTCTCTTGCTGTTAAGTCGAGACGTCCATGACAGTCATGATTTCAAGACTTTGAGGTTTTAAAGACAGAAACATTCTATAATAAAAAGTGTGTAAAGTATTTTTATGCCAATGCATAAGAAGAATTATGTGTGCTGTTAAAGGTGTGTAATTGTGGAGCTGTGCTGTAATGACCGGCTGCTCAAGGCCCTGCACCTCTAGTTACGCTGTGTAACTGAAGCAAAAAGTCTTTTGGCTTTGTGGGCATATTCTCTGATATTTAAAACAAAAAGTGGGGCTTTTATTTCATCTGTCTTGTCACCACCAACAGCACAGACTTTCTCAGTGCCCTTTAAACTTGTTTAATACCTTCTTTAGTGGATGTTTCTTTCAGCATGTGGATTCCCAGCTGTATTGTTTATGTCCAGAGGTGCTGATATATATATATTATTTTTTAAACCAGTTATGCATATGTATAATTAGCAGACGTACAGAGTCATTAACAAACAAAATACAAAATTAGGTATGGCTGCAAGCTGCCTTTTGGCAGAAATTCCTAGGCCTGGCTAAAATCTTGCTGTGTTGTTCCTTCTGGGTAAATATTTACATCTCAGATGTCCCCTTTCTTGGCAATTCCTACAAAGAGGTGAAGAATTGTGTAAGCCTTGTAAGCTGCCTTAAAATTTACCTCTGGAAGAGCAAGATGAGGGTTTCTCCACATGCTGTGCAGCAAAGGATTGTTTCTAGAAAGGGGATCTGTGCCATTTTTCACCAACATTCCTTTTTGGGTTGGTTTTTTTTGTTGTTGTTGGCTTGATTTTATTTTTTCTGGTTTGCAGGGGTGTTTTATATTTGTTTTTGTTTTGTTTTTTTGACAATTAAAAATCTATAGCCTTGTATTCTGCAACTTTGTTTTGAAAATCTACCAAGCGTGAGTACACTTCGTTCCAGGGTAACTTCTAGACAAGGAAGACCCATTATCTCTGTGTACTGGATGTGACCAAATATAATGTGACTCTCTCAATAAGCCTTGAAAGTGGGTGGAAAGGAGATGCTTTAATCTTCTGTAAAGATGAATTATAGGTTACACTTCTGTTCTTAAGCTTTCCTTGTGTATTTATCAGGCTTTTCTCAGACAACTGGATGTGAAACTTGTTTTCTGACTTTTTTTTTATGAGAATAATATGCATTTAGTTCAGCTATTTTTTTTTTTAAATAGAATAGCTTCAATACTGCCAACATTGAACAACAAACTGACACAGATTTCAGATCTCCCCCCTCCTCGCTTTGGGAATCCATTTGGACTTGCAAAATAATTCCCTTAGAAATGGTAAACACCATTTCTGCTCAATTTTGCTGAATTCTTGCTTAGACTGGAAATCATTCCGGTGTCGTGCTTCTGCCTCTCTGCTGCTACTCTCTGAATAATGTGCTTTAGACTTAAAAAATGGTCAGAAAAGAATTTTGAATCTGAAACCTCTTAATTTCTTTGGCTGCAGATGGAGTCATTGTTTTCAGAATTTCTGGATTGCAGTTGATCCCTGCATTTTTGAATCAAAAGGGACCACTTACTGTTTTTGGAACTCCTTTAAACCAGTTTCTATGCAGTCTCAAGCTTGACAAAACCAGCATTCTAAATAATGTCGGATCTGGACCAAAATTAGGCACACTTTTGTGGTAAACCTAATCTTCCTGTACCTGTCATTGGTTGGGTTTGCCTTGGTGAATTTGTGGTGTATCATTTGTGGTATTTCATGTGACTATAATACCGAATGCCTCTGAAACATTTCCTTATCTTCCCAGGCTATGACATTAATCTTAATATTGCTAATGGATCAATACCTTCGACTCTCCATTATTAGGTACTTACTAGGAGTAAATCTTGTTCCTACAAAGGGCATTAGAATGAAGTTTTTAGAGCAGGCATATATATAGATATAGAATATAAAAATTAGACCAAGTCATAATTGCAGGAGAAGGAAAGAAGGAGGCTTCCAGAGAGACAAAATACGGTTTTGTCACTCTAGTTCTGAACCAGTCAGAATGTACTGTTATCATCAGTATTTTTTTTTATTTTTTTTTTTTTTTAAGAATTCCCAGCTAATGACTGCGGTGGTTTGCCAGCAGAGGTGAAGAAGCCAGTGTGTTTCTTCCAACATCAGCACTACTCTAATCAAAGAGGCTGGCTTTTTTTTGTGAACCTTGCCTAGGTTGTTCTGTAGCACTTTGTGATGTGATAATATTGTTGATTTGTAACTTCCATTTCTGGTTTAGAACACAGCCTGCATTTTAACGGCTCGGTTAAAAGCTGAAAATAGGAAATACTCGTCTTCATTTATAAATATTTATAGTCTATCTAGGCTCCAGTAAGCCACATGCTGAATTTTTGACTAATGTGGCTTTCATTAAGGTTTCCATGGGAATGACAGTACCCCCCAGGCTGAATAGAAATGAGAGCTCTGCCGATCATTTTGAATCAGCCTTTCTATTTTATCTCCGAGATGGACTGTCGGAAGGAACCGAGTTCTGCAGCGTATATGTATAATAACTCCTCCTGTAATGTTGAGACTTCGTGAAGCCTTGTTGTTGGCTGTGTTTAGCCGAGCGATAAAGAGCGAGGAGAACTGCCAGCTCCCCAGTTTCCACTACATGAGTCATAGGGTCTGATGGTGCAGGGCTGCTGTGGGCTGAGGTGTCTGTGGATGGGAAATTGGGAGCTGACTCAGCCTGCAGGACACTGACAAAATGAATACATCTTTATATTCCGGTCATCTATTCATAGGAAAGCAGAGAAAAATGGATATTGTTAATAAGCATCCCTTAACTTCCTGAATCATCTTCAGCACAATTTGCAAAGCAGGGAGCACAGCTCTGAGCGAGGCTTTAGAGGAGCCCCATTTCTATTTTGTGGCTTCAGAAAATTTTTCTAAGTAGGTTTGTGGCTTTTGATTTTTATACAATTGCAGCTTCATGAGACGACAAAGAATTCCCAACATTAGAGTGCTGAGTAGAAAGGATGGTAAAACTCTTCAAGTATCCTTCTTCTTGAAAAAAAAACAACAGAAAATAATACGGAATACTTCCCCTCACCCCCCTTTGGAATGTGTTCCAGTTTAATCTGAGAAGCAAACAGCTTTTCTTAAAAGCTCTATCCTCTAGAGAGATGATGATACGTTGCCAATTTATTTCCTCATTGGTCGGATAGTGGAAATACTTGTTTGGTGTGGTTGTTGGTATGTTTGAGGATATATATTGCTTGGTCTTTCTCCAAAGAGTGTTGTTTCAAAATTAATATTCTTATTCCTGTTAACATAAAAACTACACCAGCTAGATGTGTGGAATAGGGGGTTAAATATGTCTAAAATAAGGTAGAAGGAGATGCTCTTTGAGCGTGTTTAATAATCTTGTTAACTCTTTTTCTAAAAGCGTAGTGAATGGTTTACACAGGACTTAATTAATAATTCAAGCAAGTTTGAAAGGTAATAGGAGTTACATATTTTCACCATTTGAATGCAAACAAGGTCAGAGCGTTGAGTACAAAGCAAGCCTGGGATTGAGCGTACAGCTGTAGAACTACGTTGGACAACCCAGCTTTGTGAATAAAACTTGCTTATACAAACAGATACAGGTTGTGCTCAGTTTAGGTAGATCTACTTTAGCATTCCTGAATGCTAATAACCCAGAAGAATCTCCCCCCACCCCTCAAGCTCTTAGCATTCACTACTGCTTGAAATGTAATCTTTAAGTATTATATTGGTTTCTGTTTTTCCAGGTCTATAAAGGTGAATTTCAGCTTCCTGACTTTCTTAAAGAAGTGCCCCAGGTACAGTATTGGATTAGTTTCCTTTTTGTGGGTGTAGTGCCAAGTTTGTAGGCAGCCAGTCTTTAGAAACCACCGCTTCATAAATTTGATTTTCTACTTGATCCTAAGAGAATAGGTGTCTAGAGATTATAAGAGAATAGCTTGTCCATGAGATTGTATCTCCAGTGCTCTTGCACTCAGCAGTCCCAAGACTCTCCTGGAGTCTGCACCTCTACTGTTAACAGTCTGGGGCTTGTAAACCGGAGCTGACTGAACATCGCGGTGAAATTCAAGGAGAGCTTGACTCTGTTTTGTGTAGAGCAAACTGCAAAGTTTGTTATTTGTAGAGAAGCTTTATCTTTTGTTGCCTTGCATAGAAGGGTTTGAAAGAAGAGAGCAGAGATGAGTAATGGGAGACTTTTGCAAAAAGAAATGCTCCTGTATCAGAGATGACAAACAGTTCAGCTATTGATATTGATGGTGTCTTGATTACATAATCAAGCGAGCTGCTGAACTTCAGATTTTACTGAAAATTCATAAGCTGGTGCCTTTCAATTGCTATTAATTGTCATCAGCTACCAAAGAGAACTAACCTTTGCAATAATGGTTGAAAAGCAAAATCCTTATCCCGGAGCTCTCTTGGTGTCTCCTGAAGGCACCAGAGCAGATAAGGTGGACTGGTTCCATGGAGCTGCGTGTTGAGAGTGCTCCATTTCAGTACCTTGAAAGGCTTCTTTGTGTGTGGTTTGGTTGGTTGTTTTTTACCTCTCCAATGTGTAGTGAAATGAATTCTCTTCCAATAGCCCTGCAGATTTGAGCTCTGCTAATCTGGCCACGAAAAGTCAGAGCAGACAATCTAGACAAGGAACAAATAATTTAATAGACTTTTGTCGGAGAAATAACAAAAATACTTATATTTGATTGCTTAAATGGAATATTTTTTATGAAATAAGTAGAACATGTAGCAATTGGGTTTGTTTTCTTGGGTAAGAGCTGCTTAACTAGGCTCATGAAGATGCCAGTTTTTGTAGGTACATAATCGATGGTAAATGTCTCAATGTCATCTAAAGTGCTCTGACAGGAAAAAAAAAAATTGTGATGCAGTAGAAAACCCAGGAGGTGGCTCATCACTATTTACTGTCTTACATACTTGTTTGGGGTTTTTGTAATTCCTCCTACATACGCAGGAGTATAGCATTGCAGAATGGGGAGAAAAAGCACTTTTAGAGGCACTCTGCCTCCAGAAGTGTGGATCTCTGCTTGCATTACTTGGTATTTCTACTCCCTTTCCCATCCTTCATGATACACATACAGTACAGGAGTTTATTTAGCAAGTAAGTAGCCTATCAAAAAGAATGTAATTTGCAATGTCATTACTTTTAGAAGAAAAAAAACCACAACCAAAACCAATGGGCACAAGGTTTTTTTGGCTTTGGATCCCCATTATTAGGACCCTTTGATTATGATTCTTGTTAGATACGGAGACTGAAGTATACCCAGGAGAATCTACCACAAGCAAACAAAGCATTTTGACTTAGTCCGTTCATGCAAATGAAAATGAATTGATTAAAAAGGAAACCTGGTTTCTTTTGTTCCAGCCAAAGAAGACAGTAGAAAGGAGGTCTCGCGGCAAGATAAAATGACCATGGATCAGTAAAGTCCAACAGCTGTAGTGTCTGTTTCATGTTTGCAGATGATAACTTTTTGCTGTGGACACCAAATCTTTCTGATAATCCTTTGTGTGATCTCTGATGTGGGCTTCGCTCTCTTACTGGATGTTTGCCTGCTCTCAGTTAGCGCTCATGCTTTGCAAGTTGTGCTCAGCTCCTAGAAAACCATTCAGAGCCGGCACCGCGCAGCTCCGTGTGCTGTCGCTCACAGCATCGTTCACTCTCTGCTGCTGGCCGACATCTCTGTGCAGCTTAACGGCGAGACACCGGTTAAATGTCTGCTGCTTAAAAGTTTATTGTCAGCGAATCGTATGGGGAAAATGTGCTGTAGTGATTTCTAATGCTTTTCAAATGCAATTCTTGTGGTTATTTCAAGGTTATCTCCAGCCTTTACAGATAAAGCTGCAGCTTACATGGCTGCCGGCATAGGGTGTGTCAGAGCAGAAGATTAAATCCTGCCGATAAGGATTTCTGGAAAATGCGGGGAGATGAGCTATCTGTAAAATTTAGCACACTGTCTATAGATAGTGTGCTAGCAGAATAAATGATCCTTGATCTGCCCACAGTACGGGTTAGATAAATTATGCTGTTTCTATTTTCCAGTTATCTTGTGATCCATCAGAAGAACTCGCTCCACTATCACTAGTAGCTGTCCTCTTTCAAACTATAGGATAGAGGAGGTTTCAAAATGACTCTGCTAAATTTCAGGAGGGGGATTTATAGTTACCTTGGTATGGTTACAGGGTTTACCAAACTCAGGGCAGATTTATCCAAAGCAAAGAAAGATCATTTAAAAAGCAAAGAAAGATCATTTAAAAAGCAAAAAATAAGCTCTGTGAAATAGTCCAAAAATATTTACTTAAACCACAAAACCCGACACTGGAGTTGAAATTGATGCTGAGAGTGTTCTCTAGTATTATACGAAAGAGAAAAGTAACATTATGTATAAATAGCTAGATAGCTTTGAGTACAACCATTGGTGCTGATAACGAGATCTTTCCCTCTAATGCAAAATAGCTAATTTCATTTTATTTACTTAACAGACTGAACCTATGGAATAGAAGATACATCGGCTGTTTCTTGCACAGAAGGTAATAAAAGAGCGTGTAATCCTGCTCATTTGCTGCTCTTCAGTTAGTTGAGATGACATTTTTTTTAAACTTGTGTAACTACGTCTAAAATTCTAGGTAGAAAAATACAAATCTGTAAAAATCATGTTGAGGTAAGTAAGTTCTAGTGGCGAGAGCTACAAAAGCGTAGCTCTCGTGGTTTAAGAATCACTGTGAAGGTTTTTACTTGTCAGCCGTGCTATCAAATGTTCTAGCTTGACAACAAAAGATGGCAAAAGGCATCCAGTTTACATGGAGCCCAAAGCAACCTGCCACCCAGCATCGATAATTATTATGTGGCCGTAAATAGAGCACTCTCTCTAACCCTAAATAGCATCATAGCAATTAGAAATAATGGCTCTAAAAGTTTTCTAAAGATTAATGGCAGGCCTTCATTCCAAAATCGATAGAGAAACCCTGATCTTTTCATGCAGTCAATGCTAAAATGGCTAAACCATCTACTTTGTTATGCCACTCACCTCTTTGAAAACTGTATTTAAAATGACAATATTTCATCTGTCTCAAGGTGCTGGCAGTGTCTGAGAAACCAAATTCTTAGTGGCCCAGCTGTGACTGCCACTGGGGAGTTGGAATGAAAGAGGCACTTTGAGGCCACTTTCACCAGTGATTTGAATGTAACTGGAAATTCACATACCTCTTGGAACGTATTTAAATGTAAAAAAAAATTGTATTTCCAATGATAAGCGATAGAAAAGGAAGCGACATTCCTTACAGGGAAGTTCGTAATGGCTGTGGTTGGTCTGGGCAGTGATTTTTCACCTGCTGAGGTAACGGTGATTACTCTTATAATTATGCATGATTTGTAATTAAAAAAAATACAACCAGAATATGACACTGAAAGCTCAAACCTAACTTTATTTTTCTTTCTTCTCTAGGAAAAAGACTGCTGCCTTTTCAATGGAAGCAATCTTACACGGACTGTCCCACTGAGATCAGTGAGGTTACCGCTCATTGCCTGCCTTTTTTTTTTTCTTTTTCCAGAATTTTCTCCCCCACTTCTTTCATACTGTTTTTGTTCCAAATGTTGCTGTTGTGAGTGCATGTAAATCTGTTTAAAAAACAAAAAAATCACTGATGTTAAGGTAGAATTGTATTACATACGCACAACTATTTTTTTAAGGTTTTAAAAAATGCAAAGCAATGCCTGTCTCCAAAATTGCTATTCTGTCTTAATTACAAAATTTCATCTTCATGGGTTTGTTGTTTTGGTTTTTTTTGTTCTGTGTGCTTTTTTTTTCTTTTTTTTCTGTAGCCATTTGGTTTTAAATGTATGAAGCTTTCAAAAGAGTGGTCTGTGCTTGTCCTAAAAGATTTTCTGGTGGAACAGTTGTTTGTTTTATTCACATGTGGAAATTGTTAAATATCTTATTTAAAAAAAAGTTGATAAATTACATGTACAATTACAATTCAATGATCTTTTGTATTTTATTTTTCAAAATAAATGCTTTAAATGTGATTATTTTATTTTTCAGTCCTGTGTTTGCTTCAGAGTTCAGGTTTAAATAATTCAAGGTATTGACGTGCTACTCAGATGGAAGGTATGATCTAATGTCCTGGATTTGGATCTCTAAGGTTTGCAGTCTGAATGCATTTTTTTGCTTTTAATAGCCGAGTGATGAGGGAAAAGTAAAATAGTGTTCTATTGATAGGCATGAGAGTAACATGAAATATGTTTATTGCAAAAGGAAATAAGTAATTTTTAGCCTATTGAATTTTTCCTCAAAATCAGTTGTGTTCAGAAAGGTGCTGCAGGGGTGAAACTGCTTCGGAAAACCCCACAAGGAAATTTTTATCCTAAAATTGTTAGCTTCTGTCAGGCAATGTGGAACCTGATTATTCCAGTAAGGGTTTTTTGGGGGATGGGTTCTGTGTCCAATTTTCTGCTCCCCTCTGGTTCTTGGCACACTAGAATTGGCCTCTGCACGCTCTACCTTGTTTAGTTCTTTCCAAAATGCTTCTGTTCCCACAAATTGTAATGATCTGACTTGGGTGGAAGAGACCTTTAAAATCAAAACAATTCTGTGAAGCTGTAGATTCTGCCTCTGGAGTTGGAAGAGTTTTGTTTTTCCTCTCTTGCTTCGCTTCCACTTTGAGATCATTTAACGTGCATCTGTAAAACCAACAGCGAATGAACCCAGTGCCTCCGGGAAAGAATTTTACCGTTTGCTCCAGCTTTACCAAACGCCGTCGGTTTGGCAAAAGTAAAGGCGGAGCATCCCCTGGTGCCAACTCGGGGAACTGCTGCCTCTCGCTTTCTCCCTGGAAAAGGCCGGCAGCTCTGCCGCTGTTTCCCGGGAGCCGCGGCCGCCCAGGGCGGGAGGGACCGGCCTCGTCCCTCCGTGGAGGGAGAGCGAGGCACCGGCACAAGCGTTTCCATTAATGGGTAAGTTACGGGATGCTCCCCCTCAGAGATCACCAAAAATGAGAATAAAAAGCCCCAACAAGCCCCAGCCGTGGCCGCGTCCCCTCCCGCCGCCCCAGTTGTGGGGACGCTCCCGGTCCCCGCCTCGGCGGCCCCGCCCGCGCGG
>VWZK01010347.1:131919-168417 GCA_013396935.1 Baryphthengus martii | reverse complement strand
GAGGTGCCGCCCGGCCCCGGCCCGGGAACGAGAGGGAGTCGGTGAAGCGCTCGGAGAAGGGCGGGTTCTCCGCAAGTGCTGAGGCGCGGGGAGCTGCTGCCCTGCCGGGCGGCTCCGCCTGACGGGGCCGGGTGGCGGCAGGACCTCGGCCTGGGTCGGTCACCCTACGGAAAGTCCCCTCCCCTGTCTGCGGGCGCTTTCTGGTGAACTCCGTTAACGTTCAGGCTGTTTGGAAGACCCTAATAAAGCGTTAAGTGACAGTTAATATTGATGTGCCTAATTAATACTTAATTTGCTGGACACCCGGCTCTGTTTCTGTGCTGCCCTGTCCGCAAAGGGGCTGATGTCTCCACACCTCAGGGTGGTGAAACTGGACAGCTGATAAAAGCTGTGCGATTCTGTGTAAGGCATGGCACAGCCCGAGGAGCTTTATCCACTGGTCGTTCCATGGCCTCTAGGGAGGTCTCCCCGCTGACCTGAGCCAAGGTCACTGGCGATGAAGTGCCCCATCGTCTCCTCCTGTCTTTGCTCTCTGTTGCAAAGTCACAGTGCCCACCATACTCTGCGTTACCTCTCGCTCATGACTGGAAATGCTCAGTATGTCCAGGATTTTACAGCCCAATGCATGATACAGTTTCAGCTCAGGGATCCCTGCCCCTTTTCAGGATGCTTCTTTGCTATTCTGACACGTATTCATTAGAATTAACGGGATGTCGTGTCTTTCCCCGCTTTGTTCACACGATCCTTTGATCATCTGAGTCTCTAGAAGAATGCGGTGAAGACTGCTCCGTCATCTTCTTCTGCATCCTCACAAGGACCCAGTTTCTCCTGGGGAAAAAAAAAAAGAGCCTTCGTAATGATCTGGTTGATACCTCCCCAAAAAAAGCACTTTTCAATGAGTTAAATTTCAGTAGCAGTTTATGTAGGTTTCCTGTGATGGATTCATACATCAGTACCTTGGTGAAAAAGGCTTTGTGTTGTCGTTGTGTCACTTTTTTATAGGTATGTAATGTTGCCAGCACCGGTGTAACCTCAGGAGGTATTGAAGAGAAAGTTGTTTAAATTAATACGGCAAAGTCAATGGAACAGCAGAGCCTTGAAAAGTTTTTTTTGAATCTTAGCATCACATAAAGCTTGGTGCAGCTCTAGGGTTGCTGTCATTTCCTAGGGAATGAAGCAAAACTTGCAGGTCCAGTTCCTTTAGCAATCTGCCTCTGGTGTGTGTGTGTGAGATGGTATCTGAGCTGTTGATAACAAAGCTCCGCAGGTGATCTCTGCCACTGAAATGACAGGTAGCTTGCAAACTGGAAGGAGGTATTTGCTAGAGCTGGGTAGTGCCGACATGTGGAAGTGAAGAAAACCAAAATGCAGAAGATTATATATGAGAAAACTGGCCAGTGATTGGTTTTTGTTTTTCTTCTAGGAAGACTCTCTGTTCCAGCCAGCGTAGACTGCTCGTTGCCTACTTTGTGTCCATGGATGAGCAGGAATTGAAGCAAACCTAGAGAGGAACTTCACTTACCTTTTAATGAACGTCAGAAAACAGGTTAAACTTGTTAATGATCAATCTCTTACTGCCACTAACCTTGTTCTTGAAATCCTGGACTAATTATGGGCTGAGATCTTATACACTGTACCTCACTGTTCAGGAGATTGTTTTGTGTGAGCGAAGAAGGTGATTGCTCAGGAGCATAACACAATTAACATAGGTTCTCTGAAGTTGGTTTGGTTTTTTTGCTAAACCTTGGTGTCATGTTGGAGAAGGATTAGGAAAGAGAAAGAAGAATTCCTTTTTCTCAAACCTCTGCTTTTGTTGGGAAAGAAGAGCTGTTTGGTCCAGTGCCAAATGGAGGAACTTACCCAAAACGCGTTCTGTGGTCCGTGATTCCGATCTGCTTCATGGAGCGGAATTTTACTTGTTCAGGGTACGCTCCATTTAATGTCAAATCTGTGAAAAACGTAGACATTGAAATATCACGTCTTTGGTCTTTGGACCTCAAGAACTGGAATTGCAGCAGTGAAAGCACTGGTGTCAGGTCGCAGCATTACAAGTAGCATGTTCACAGTAAATACAGGCTTAGGCTCCATTTTGACTGTGTGTCTTATAAATTAAGCTTCTGCAGGCTGTTTCTTGATGATAATTTGTTTCCCTCCTTAAAAAGAGTCCCCGTCAAAACAGTCTTTGGTTTATGTTGTAGAGGTTCTTTATCTGTGAGGCCTAGTTGTGTTGATAACCGATGATATCAGAATAAATGGTAATTCAGGACAAATATTAAAGCCGTTACTAGGAGGTAGACACTGAGAAGCCCCTTCCATCCTTATTTTTCTGTCTGGAAAATGGGAAGAATGAGTATGAAGTGAAAGCCCATCAGTTGAACTGTAGGGAAGAGAAATTAAACACCTGTCTTGAACTGAGGCAAACCTCGTAACAAGCTGCAATTTAACATTAATTCAAAACTTCATGGTACCTGCTTAGTTTATTCGAGTTTTAAACAGGATCTAGCATTCGCCTCCAGGATCTGGAGGTTTTAATTAGCTCTCTAGAGAGTCTCTGTTTTGACCAGGAGCATCCCAGTTCTATCTGGGTTCATTCTGAACTTGCAGCGTTCCCTTTAAGAGCCAAGATCTACCCAGCACCTGACGATGTGCAGAATGACATGTGCATGAGCACAATTAGGAAGGCAGAATAATTATCGGCGGCTGTTAAAACGTTAACGTCATTTCTGCTCGTTGCTTTGGACTGGAAGCAACCTTTACGAAACGTTTAGTTAATAAATAAAAAATACCAGCTGTGCTTGTGCAAATATTCCTGTTTTAATATTTTGTAGGGATTTGAGAGCAGGAGCTTGGAAGGTTGGAGAGCTGGATAAAGCTTCCAGCGGTGTAATGTCTTCGTCAGGATGTCGTGGTGCTGCTGGAGAGGCCGCAGCGAGCCTGTAAACAGAGGGACGTTTTACATAATGCCCTGTCAAGAGAACAGCAGGGTTTCCAGTCTCTCCTGCTCTGCTCTTTCAATTCTTTTTCTCATGCAGCTTAGCGTTACTCCGTCCTGTTTTCTGGTTGAAAAGGGGACCGTGAAAGCATCGTCGGTGGCGTTGCTGTGCGGTTTGTTTGGATTTTTTTTTCTCTTCAGGAAAGGCGATAGCAAATGAGCAGGTAGCGCACACCTTAATACCCGGAGGTAAACCCAGGCGCAGCAGCTGCGTGCGGTTGCGTTGCAGCGGACAGGAGAACGTCCTGCTCGCTTCGCCTCCGTCCGGGGAGCCGGACGCCGCTGTCCTTGTGCAGAGCGGGCTCCGATCCGCTTTTGCGGCTGAAGGGGCTGGCCCGGCCGCTCGGCCGGCCGTGGCGGNCGGTACGGCTCTGCCAGCCGCCTTCCCGCAGGGCCGGCCCGCTCTCGCTTTGTTTCTTGGCCCGACGGCGCTCCTCGCTGGGATTCGTTTCGCAGGAGCGACAGCGGCGCTGTAAAGGCTCGGCGCGCAGCGGGAGCGACGCGTCCTGCCCGCCGCCTGATCCGCGGCTGGCGGCGGAGGACGGCGCCTGAGTCATTTGGGTCCGGTTTCCCGTTTAGCATTGCCACGGCTGCCTCCCCAGCAGACCTGCTGACCAGAGCCAGAGGGATGGTGGTAGTTACGGGGCAGAACAAAGTGAGTGCAAACCCGGATGATGCCATGTCGAGCTCGGATGCAGAGGATGATTTCCAAGAGCCAGCCACTCCTACTGCGACCCAGGCAGGACAAGCACTACCTCTGCTGCCTCAGCAGGTAAGAGCTCTCCCCTACTGTTCAGCTGGTAAGGTCCAGTCATTGGACCTTATCAAGGAATTCGGGATTTCCGTGTGGGAGTATTTATGGATATCCAGGAGAGTTTCCATGAGTAGCTAAATGGTTGAATAAAACTAAGTCTTCTTGAATTTTACTTCAGTAGCTTGGCAGCATTACTCAGAATTTCCGTCCCGTGTTTGGACTTGACAAATATAACAAAGCGTTTATTCTGGTACTGAAGCATCTTACGGGGTGATAATGAAGACTTTAGGCCTGCTGTAAACCTCATGTAAATACAGAATCACTGGGGGTTTTTCAGTATATAGTATAGTAGTGTAGTATAAAGGAAGCAGTAGGGTAGCAACTGAGTGTGCAAGTCCTAGGGCTGGCCTGTGAATTCCTGTCTTGTGGGTGGCTCAGGGAGTGGGTGTGTGTCAGGGTGAGGAGGATGTTTTGGTTTGTTTTTTTCTTTTCCCCAGAGAGCCAAGAGGAGGCATTCATGCTTTTAATGAGTATCTGGTATTAAAGCTGATTACTCCTGTTTCAGATTTCCAGCTAAAATTAAACCAGTCACTGATTACACCCAGAAGCCAGCCAAAGTATTCGAGTTGTTAACCCTCGAACCTCCCTTGGCGACAGGGCAGGAAAAGAAGCATTTATGTCTTCTAAAGGTTTTCACTTTTATGGTCTGAACATGCCTGCGAAGGGCTAGAGGCTCATTTCTGATGATGCAATTGCTTTTGCAGTTTCCAGAAGTTGTTCCACTAAACGTAGGAGGGATGTATTTTACTACACGACTGTCAACGCTGCGACGTTACGAGGACACGATGTTGGCGGCTATGTTCAGCGGGAGACACTATATTCCAACGGATGCTGAAGGCAGATACTTTATTGACAGAGATGGAACCTACTTTGGGTATGTACAGTGTCCTCAATAGTGTACTTTAAAGTTATTACTGAAGAAAATTATTTTTAAAGATAAATAAGTTTTAATATTTTTTTCCTAGTTAAATCGTATTTGTGTAGTAGGTAAATGTGGCTCATTGGCTTCCACACCTTCAAAACAGCTCAAGAGAAGAATGTATTGCGATTTAAAACCTGCTTGTTTTATTCTTAAGGGCTTAAGTTTTAAATTAGGGAAAGAAAAACAAGCAATATTTTGAATTTGTACATTGTCTTGTCTAGAGTACCCCCTTAAAAGGTATCAAGTTGTGTTGATGTTTTAAAACAGTGTGTATTTGGCATTGCTTTTCACAGGAAGATTTTTTTGGTACAGGCCTGGGTTTTAATTGATATTACAGTATTTATGACAAAGAGGGAATGAAAGGTTCCTTAAACAGTTGAAGGTTTGATGTTTTCAGTGTTTAACAGGATATAATGTAACTGATAAAAAAACCACAAGCCTCAAAGAATTTCTTTTTAACTATTTTTGCTGGTAGTGCCAGCAAAAAGAAAAAATCCTTCACCTTCAGGATTAATTCTTACATGTTTAGCTTTTGTTTTATTTTTAATTAAACTAACCATGATCTTACTAATACTCTCTTTGAATTAGTGTGAGATTGCTCGAAAAGATAAGCAGTGGTGGTGGGTTAATGTTCACGGCTTAAGGTCCTTGCCCAAAGCACGCTTTGGAATTTAACTTCTATTTCTTGTTTCTCTTTTGTAGACATTTTCTTAATCTCTTCAACGCAGCAGGATTGAATTATTTTCAAAGCACATTTGCCTTGTACCATAATCTGAGACAGAAACAGATTAAACCACTATATTTATTGGAAGATAATTGTTTCTTTACATTTGGCAGTTTGGAAGTGCCTGCCACTTTGTTGGAAAATCAATTTATTTATGATGTTATCAGTCTGAATTCAAAATACAGAGTGCAACAGAGAGCCAAGTTAGCACATGCTGCATTTGTTGACTTTCTGATGAAGACAGAAGTAGTGCTTGTTTTATTTGATATGGTCAATAATAGTTTTGTTGGTTAATACTTTCAAATGATTTCTTGTGGCTTAACGAAGTTTCATATCTAAAGGAAATGTTCTCTCTAGTTATTATTATTACGTACAGTACAAGTGCACATGGCCCTGATCCTGTGAAGAGAACACCTCCTTTGCAAATGCACCGTCCATTCGACTGGAATCTTGGTTCTGTGTGGGATAAAATGCCCACGTGTCTGATTCTCCAGGAAAATGGAGACACAGAACTTCAATTTGAAATACAGCGACTCTGATCTCTTTCCCATGAAATACTGTGTTCTCTTCTACCTTGACATTCTTGTTTAAAATATGTCGGGGGTTTTTCTGAGTGAAGTTTGACATTAACAGAGGCAAAATGTGAAATGATGACTTGGAAACTTGAAGGTGGCAGATGCTTTTAAAAGCATATGTTGGAAATATGACTCACTTGTATTTCAATTACTGTCTTAAGGATTTCTATCTTAATACAAGAAACAACGAATATCCAGCATTTCCTCTCCTTTCCCACCTGCAACAGTTTTGGCAGAAATGTGTTAATAATATTTTTGCCCTTTTTTTCAGAGACATACTTAACTTTCTGCGATCTGGTGACCTGCCACCGAGAGAACGAGTGAGGTCAGTTTACAAGGAAGCTCAGTATTATTCCATAGGACCATTGCTAGACAATCTAGAGGATATCCAGCCTCTTAAAGGAGAAAAAGTTAGACAAGCTTTCCTGGGCCTAATGCCATATTACAAAGGTAAATAAACAAAGCAGTATTGATGGTTTCTTCTAGCGTGATTCAAGCAGTATGCGTGGTGCTTTCAGGTCTGCTTTCACCTTTCAAACTAATTCCACTGCACTGGAGAAGTTTCTTAGGTACTTTCCACGCTCTTTAGATCTTTGAGGACTCCACATCAGATCTGTTCCTGCTGCATCCATGGATGTGGGTTTTCATGCTGTCTTAAAAGGGAGCAAGATCTAGGCCATGACATGCAAGGCTTGTTATTAAATGAGAAGGTTTCTCTGCTTCTGCATTTGTTCCGTTAGGACCTGCAATTGAATAAATTTGGGCATAGAGTAAGGACACCA
Source organism: Baryphthengus martii (assembly GCA_013396935.1). Lineage (NCBI taxonomy): Eukaryota > Metazoa > Chordata > Aves > Coraciiformes > Momotidae > Baryphthengus > Baryphthengus martii. The sequence continues at coordinate 161,608 of VWZK01010347.1, read as the reverse complement.
AGTTCACAAGATGACCGAGAGAGATGTGATTACTGTGTCCCTAGCTACGTGCAACTCCCCATTGCTGCTGATGTTAAGAATGACTCGTTAAACACCAAAGTACTCTGTTGCACGTGAAACAATTGCATCTGTTTCCTTTAACAAGGTGATTCGTAGTTATTTTCAACTTCTCATTGCTTTTTAGATCATTTGGAACGGATAATCGAAATAGCAAAGCTTAGAGCTATGCAGAGAAAAGCAAGATTTGCAAAACTGAAGGTCTGTGTCTTCAAAGAAGAGATGCCCATCACTCCCTACGAGTGCCCACATTTCAATTCGTTACGTTTTGAAAGGAGTGAAAGCGAGACAAAGCTCTTTGAACACCACTGCGAAGTGGACGTGTCTTTTGGCCCCTGGGAGGCCGTGGCCGACGTCTACGACCTGCTGCACTGTATCGTGACGGACCTGTCTGATAGAGGGATAACTGTGGATCATCAGTGTATCGGGGTGTGCGATAAACACCTGATCAATCACTATTACTGCAAGCGTCCTATCTATGAATTCAAGATTACCTGGTGGTGAGTTATTTTGTCTGGAGTGCTGCAGGGAATTAAAAGGATGTCTAGACGACAATTGCTTTTAATATTTCTGCGACGCGTCTCTGGAAATGCATTGCTGCTAACACCTCTTGGAATCAGTCTGCTGAAATGTCGGCTAACGCTTCGCCGCTCAGCGAAAGGGAACCTGGTACAGAGGTTTGAAAAGCCTCTGAAATCTTGAAAAACCAGCCTGCAACGAGACTGTTGGCTCAGGTACCTTTACGAGGCACAAAACAAAATCACCTCACGGAAATTATGGAGAGGAGCATCTTAACATCTTGCGAAAGGTGCCACCTACGGCGTGGCTTTAGTGTCATAGTCTGCAAAATGGATGTTGCAGATCTCGCCTGTGCAAAGCCGGGGTGCTAATAATGCTGACATCACGTGGTTGAATTTTACCCACTTAGAAATGTTTTAGTCACTACTTAAACTTACCACTTTATAAAATTGAGTAACACCCAGCACAGAGATTGTGGAAATGTAATTTTGATGTAATAAAAAAAAGTAGTATTCCCTATGTATTATTAATTGTTGTCACGATTAAGCTGTATTTCTTTTTTTAATTAAGAATCTGCATTGTGAATTATAATACTATATTTAAATTATTTCCGTTGTTATAAAAAAAAAGGAATAGCGGATTTGGAAAATATTCCCTAATGCTTTTAGGAATAATAACTGTTCATGGNAGTAGTATTCCCTATGTATTATTAATTGTTGTCACGATTAAGCTGTATTTCTTTTTTTAATTAAGAATCTGCATTGTGAATTATAATACTATATTTAAATTATTTCCGTTGTTATAAAAAAAAAGGAATAGCGGATTTGGAAAATATTCCCTAATGCTTTTAGGAATAATAACTGTTCATGGAAGACTTGTGCCTGTTTTTAGCCTTAGAAATTCTAAATGTTTACAGTATCTACAAGGAAAAAAAAAAAAAAGCTCTATAAAATCAGGTCATTTACAAGGCTTTTGGTAAATGAGAAAACCCTGTATGTACGTTCCTGTTAGCAGAAGTAAGAGGAATATTTAATGTATATTATTTTATTACTGACTCTTTTTACATTCTGTGATATTAAACTTTGTTCTAGAGTTAGTCAAATGATGATACTAGACAAGTGCTTCCTTCACCTCACCTCCTTCAGACAGCGAAGTCTCATTTTTAACATTCTTTTTGACCCTTCCTGGGGTAATATCAGGAAAAAAAAATTGTCAACCTTCATATTGAAAGATTTACCCAATTATAAACCAGTTTATCCACGTAGTACCTTTCTTTCCAGGCTGAGAGGCAGCCATTGCAGATTCGTATTCTTGTTGGAAAGTAATTGTTGCACTTCTGACATCAGTCACCACATCCCCACGTTGAATTACTTCATGTCCAAAACTGAAAGGCAGATCTAAACATCTGAAGTTATTATTCTTTTGTGAGGTACAGAAAACTCAAGTATTTTTTGGAAAGACCCCACTTGAAATGGCCTGAAAAGAGAGAGGGGAAAGTAAATGTTTGCGTGTTGCATTCCATTGGATTAGTGGATCCAAGAGTATTGCTTAATTAAACTTTTGACCAAAACACTTAAGAAATATGTTAACTGCAGTGAGCAAAATTCTCAGTTAGCTGAGGTGATTTTTAGAATAATTTTAAGAACTTTATGATCACACTGTCTCACAAAAAAGAGACAAATAGTTTGCGTTCTCACCCTTTTACGTATTGCATTTAGGAATTTTTAGTAAATTGTCTCTCTGAGGTGGAGACATAGAACTCTGAGGGTCTCTTTTCAAATGTTTACTTACAGAGGATCATTGTCAAGTGCTGAATTTCAAGTCCAGAGCTTAAATTTTAAAATAGAAGGAAGGGGGAAATTATCTGGATTTGGATCTTATTTTGTTTATATTGCTTTCTTAATATCGGCCTGTGTGTTACAAGTTGTGGCACTTGGGTTTGACAACCCAAAACAAAAAGTCAAACTGAGACCAGTAAAGTTTCCCTAAAATAAGACTGTGGTGTCTTTGCTACTCTGTTGGCTTAATGACTTTTTTTTTTTTTTTCCAGGGAATCTTAAAACACCAAACCACAATTTGTAATAAACTGACGTAAGATTTCTAAAGCTGAGGCTTGCAAAGTTTTGGCTGCTTGTACACTTCAGAGATTTCAGTTCAGGATTTTCAGCATCAGTTTATTTAGAGACTGCAAGGAGAGTTGCAGTTTTACTGGGTGCATTTTGCCACTTCTCATATATGTATTTCCATGGGACATACCTTTGGCTTGGCTTTCAGCACTACTTGCAGAAGTGGAACACAGTCTGATTGAACACTGTGGTCTGGCTGCTGTTGTTCTAGACTAGCTATGATGGCAAAATTCCTGTTTAAATCATGTTTGCTACTTTTTTAACATGCACACACTGATATTTTAGAACTTTTTCCTGGTTATTGCTTAAATAAGTAAGGAAAACTACCTAACCCAAAAGATAGAAGGAAAATCTTGGTCTCTATCCATTGCATCTTAATTGAAACATGAATCCTTCGGACCCCCCAGCAGACAGCAAACATTAAGTGCAATATTGGAAGAGAAAACACGGATTTGAGCCAACAAGCTTTTATTAAACACGGACATTCTGCGTTGTGATGTGTGCAAGTTACTGTTGTTCTTGACTACACTTGTCCTAAACAGTCTTTGTTTACAATGATTTAGATGATATTGCCTAGTAGGTGTTCATTTTTTTGACAGAACCAGAAGAGTTGTGCGGGCGGATGTCAGGGGAGTAGAATCTAATAACTGGTTTATATCACATTATTGACTTCTCTTTTCTTGGCCTATAGCGTAACTTTTTGAAATTCTGCGTTTGCGACAAAAATGTGAGTAGCTGATCTACTAAATCCATGTTTTAAGATGACTGATGTCTTTTGAGTATCATGGCTGCTTTATAATTGTCTAATTAAACAAAACGCCTCTGTTGTACTGTTATTTCATTAGGACTTTTCTTTATATCTGATTGGGTCAGAGATTTGCTAGAACATGCTTCCCTATTTCTCTGTGCTTCTCCTACTTCAATTTTTTGCCACTTCAGCATCTCAATAGCTACTTTTCCACCCCCACACTCTCAAAGACTCTGTGTTTGCTAGCTGACACCACAGACAAGTTGGCCAGCGGTAAACGGCCTCATGTCAGCAATATATAAATCATATATATCATTTATATCATGGATATAAATCATCCCCCACTTGGATGCTGGTGGCTTCTACCGTCAGACAAAGCAATGACAGGACTGGAGCTGGCCAGCACAAGTCCTTGAAGGCAAAGGTCAAAGGTTTCTGTCATGTGAGAAATGTGCTGATTTACATAAAGATGTAATCTGGCCTTCACTGAAGCAATTGTTAAAATTCCAGCAAGCTCTGAAGGATGTTGATCTTTTAACTGCTGTAAACCATACCGTTGTGAAATCCTGATCCGCTTCGAGCCGGGGTGTTGCAGTGTATGACTTGTGAAAGGCAGGGAGGTTGGCCAGGCCTTTTCTTTATGGTTCTGGGTGTATCTGTGTTTTCCGAGTGAAATTCCCCAGCAACGATCCCCGGTAGCTCTGAAGGAAGCCTTTGGTGAGCCCCTGCCCCAGCTCCCTTTGTCAGATGACGTGTTGGAGGTGTAAGGAGATGAGGTGTCCAGCCTGAAGATTCCCAGTGAGATAATGACTCTGGATTCCCGCTTGGTCCTCATCTCTGGCCTTTCAGATGTCCAACTCTTACGTGCAGGAAATGTTTTACTCCTCTCTGCCTCACCCTCAAAGGTGTTTGCAAGGTGGATACTTAGTCTGTTTTAAACTCAAGGGGTTATTTTAATTTTACAATATGGTGACTAAAGAATCAGTGAAAATCTTACTACTGACAAAACTACCTGAATAAGTGAATTTAAAAAAAGTATAGCATAATCACTTTAATTCACTCTTCTGCTTTATTTTTTTCTAAAGACTGTTAAGAAAAGTGAACTATTATTTCTTCTAAGGGCTGTTCCATAGGAATAGATATTCAGGCTAAGTTCCTGTATTTTGGGGCACGAGGCCCTTGTTGCTGCCTGCTGGGAGCTGAAGGATAAGCACGTGATCTCTCATCTCTGCTTTTTGATGATTCTCTGGCTTCGTTTGGCATGTCATCCCCCAGGAACCTTTCTTCCCAACTGTATTCTCACCACTCATTCTTGTTCATAGATGACCCAGGAGAGGTGACATGATGAGGAAGATGATGGAAGTGTCAGAGCTGATTGTTCGCATTGCAGAGCATTCATTCCATTTTATTTCAACTCTTGTGCTGTGTGAGGCAGAGTTACGTTCATCTCCATCTCTGTGAGGTCAGGCAGAGGATCCATCCGGCAGGGAGCCCAGCTCACCGACCGCGTTCATCCGTTTTCTGTGTAAGTTCCTTGTATCGTGACGGATCGAGCCAAGCGAGTGGGAAAATCTGTGGATTGCACTGGGAAACAGAGCAGAGAGGGGTGAGGTGGCTGCAGGGTCCCACTGCTTGAATTGCAGCATTGCTCTTTAGAGGGCCGAGGCCCTTTATGCTCCAGCTCGTGCTTTGGATCTTTCCTTCCTGACTGGCAAAGCAGAGTAAAAAGTTTGGGATGCAACTGCCTGACAGGTAAGAGAAGACTTCAGAGCACAGACTGTAGAAAGATGACCTTTTAACTCATAAATCTGTGAGATGTATTCCTTTCACTGGCTTCATTTAATAACTGTTTCCTCTGGACAATTTATAGACCCCCTGCCCCGGCTTTAGTTGTGATTGGTATTCCTGAGCCCGGCAGTTGCGTTGATCTCTTTGGGTATTTGTAGGTAAATTTGAGTTGTTCACACACAGCAGTGAGGGCCTAGGGCAGCTCTGAGTTTTGGGCTATGGAAACAATTTCATTTAACAAACAGAAAAAAAACCCTCCAGTCTTTCATCATCTTTCTGGAAATAAGGTAGGTTTCAGAGAGCAATTATGTGCTGTTATTATCTTCTGTGTATAGTCCTCTGACTGGAAATCGCTTTCCAGAACAGCAGTTCTTAGTCCTTTTACTTACACGAGTTTCGTAGAAGTTTACCTCCACTTTCACTGTGACTTTTCTAAATGGATTTTGGTTTGCTGATTATAACTTGTATGTGTCTATGCATTGTAACCTGTAATGCCTTTGAAAATCCAGCCTGGATGCTAACGATCAGGGTTTGGAATTCTCTCCAAATGTGGTTTGTTTTTAGTAAGTTGATGTGTGATGTTTAATACTGTGGGTACTGTAGCCTATGACTCCTTTCTACGTTTGACTTTTCAGTTCAGGTAATATTTAGTCTATGTTTTTTATTTAAAATACGTAGAAGAAAACGTGGATATAAAGTTTGTGTTGTGCAATAAAACTGTATGCTATTGAAAATGGTTGGAATCTGGCTCATCTGGTCTGCAGCCACTGCAGAGCCCCTCCTCACATTCCCTGCCATTTGGGTTTGCTTTGCACGACTGCAAATGAAAATCCAGACACCGGTCTGTGTCCCAGGCTTCGTTTAACGGCACCAACCAGTTCATCGTCCCTTTCTTCCCAGATGGCACTGAGGCAGCGTCTGCAGCCTCCTCAGGGACACCAACCGGTATCAGATTATTTCAGTTCTGCTTCCTTCCCTCTGTACCCACCCGTTTATGTGAAGCAGCCCAGAGAAGCTCTGTAGCTCTCCCTGCTTCCGTAATGCTCAAAAAGAAAATTAAGTTTCTGGGTTTTCATAGCTGGCTGTGTTCAGAAGCATTTCCCCCTTGTTCCTGAACTAAAATAACTTTTTCCTTGCCATCCTGTTAGTTGGATGTCTGTGTTGAGCTTTGGGAGGGGGGAAGAAAACCCCAGACACCAAACCCAGCACACAACAGCACTGTAGATGAGAAGGGAAAGAGGAATAAACTTTAAATAGAAGTAGCTATTTCTCTTTCTGCTGCAGTCAGCATAAACACCCACTGCTGAGAGGTCATGTGAGCTGCTTGGTCTGGACAGTGCCCGGGTTTGAGGTATAAAACCAAAGCTGCTGTTGGGGGCTGGTGTGATGTGTCTGAAGGGAAAGAAGGGCTGCTGCTGGTCAGCGTGCTGCATGGGGCAGAAAATGAGACTCTGAAGAGAAAGATGCATAGATACCTCAAAAGACGGGATCTGTTGCTATTTCCAGCTTAGATGTAATACAGAGTGTGAAACAGCCCTGATGTTGCTGTGCTCGGCCAGACATGAGGCAGCTCTTGACTCCAGCTGCTCGCAGCACAGCTCACGGCAAGCAGCCTTTCCTCTGGCCAGGCTCTGTCCCAAGGTCTGCCCAGCCTTGCTTGTATCTGGTGTGAACACCCCAGAATCATAGACTGGGTTGGGTGGGAAGGCACCTTTCAAGGTCATCTGGTCCAACCCCCCTGCAGGGAACAGGCACATCTGCAACCAGAGCAAGTTGCTCAGAGCCCCCTTCAACCTCCTCTGGAATGGCTCCAGGGATGGGGCAGAGACCACCTCTCTGGGAAACCTGGGCCAGGGTCTCACCGCCCTCAATGTCAAAATTCCNCCCGGCTGCGGGAAGGGGCTTCCTCCGCTGAGAGCCGCGCGGTGACAGGGACAATTCGGTTGCTGTCAGTGTCCGTCGTCCATCCGTCCGTCCGTTCCCCCGCTCCCTCCAGTCTTTTCGGCCGCCGGTTGTTACTCGTTGTAAGTCTCGGTGATACGGGGCGTCTGAACCGGCGCCGGGGCGGGCCCCGCCGCGCCTGTCCCGCTGAGGGGGGCGGTTCAGCGGGTGATTCCCACCCGGCCGCGCCAACCCCTCTCCTCAGGGCTGTGCGAAGGGTCCCCCGGGCTCCGGAGGGTTGACTGTAATCGAGGTGAACGTTCCAGAGAAACTTGGTAAACCGGGTTCCTCCATGTGCGGTTCCTAAAACTCAGCTGGTTTTATGGTATGTGTATGGATATAGATTTAGTTCTATGGGTATGTTTCAATAGTTGGTCAGGATGGAGGCATCACTGATAACTTTGCAAAGTTCGGCCTGTTCTCCTGCTTAGTTCTTTGTGGGTCGAGGGTTTTTGACTCTTGACTTGTCAGTGTTACCGCTGCCTGGCTTCTCACTGTGGGACTCGGGGTCAAAGTCCTTCAAACTCAAGCCAAGTGAAGTTCAGAGTATATTTAAAATGCTGAGCAGCGCGTCTGGGGGGATTCTGTGGGTGTTTGTCCCTGTACGAGCACCTTGGGTAGCGTTCAGGTTGTTCCCGTGCGGGAGGGAGTGGCTGTATTTTCAGAGAGGGTGTGAGATACTGAAAGATGAATGACTCACTTGAAAAAAAATAAATAAAATACTCAAAGGGATTGTTTGAACACTTTCTTAAATCCTGCTGGTCTGAGCTGCCTTGGGCTGTAGCAGGGACACCGGTGCTGGATTATTTGAGAGAGGCAAAATTCAAACCATTTTTTGGGGGTTTAATGGGGCCTGGGTCTGGCCCAGCGATGGGAGTTAGTGGCACTGCACAGTCGTGGAAAAAGGGTGGCATTATGGAGCGTGTGGTTTAAATTCATTATTGACACCACTTGCTACAGGTGTTTGTTTTTTTCTTAATTTGGTCTCGTAGTCCTGAAACTAATTTTTTTGAAGTGCTGCTTTGCCTCGACAGTTCCTTGTGCCAGGACTCTGGGATGTGCCCTGAATTTCCCAGTTACTGAGGCTCCTTTGAGACTGGTGAGCGTAGAAGGACGTGGTGTTTTCCAGGAACAATACTGTACCCAGGAATCGGTTGGGTTGGCCTTCTGGATGTGGTTACACAAGGGAAGAGAATTGTAACTCAGTGAAATGCTCTGCTGGCACAAAAACCCCCGGACAACAGCCAGTGGAAGGGGAGATGAGGGTACAAAACCAATTATACCAATTCATAAAATCACTTTACACCACAGGCTATGATTCTAAGCTTGAAGAGCATCCATGATTCTGGTATTTAATTTTGTTTTGCAGTCCAAATCAGTCTTTCTCAGCTCCCTCCTTGCCCTCCTGATGATTGCTATGTAATCTTTTTTTTTTTTTTTTCTTTTTGTGATGATGGGCTCTTTGTGGCTCAAAACCAGACCTAAAAGCCGTGCTTGTGAAGTCCCATTAAAACACTGTCAGGAACGAGTCAGGTACAAAGCACATGAGATGTTTTGAAGTTTTTCTCTGAGGCTGTAGCCAACTTAAGTTTTAATCTGTATCCAGGTGAGTGCGGTCGACGTGTCGGCACAACCCACCGAGCGTGTGGAAGCCGCTCGCTGCTGTTTCTGAGGAGGTTGTAGAACTTTTAGCTCATCCCCTTCATGTTCTTGAGTTCCCAGTCAAACAGTACAAAGCAGTTTTGAGCCGTTTCTTGTGATTTCAGTTAAAAGTGCAGTTACGAGTCGTATGTAGATGGTGTGACCCAGGCTGTTAATTCGTGGATCCGAACCGCTGCCCGCTGAGGGGTCATCTCTGTGGGCAGGAGTTAAGAATTTGAGATGTAGACGAACAAAACTATAGCTTCGGGTCTGTACTGACGTTGCGGGGGGGGGAAGTGGTCTTCCAGTTGAAGCAACTTGTGAGCTCTGCGGGCAGAGCGGCGAAGCCTCGTGGCCGGTTGGCTTCAGAGGTTTGAAGTAGCGGCTGCAACTTCTCCTGCCAACTGGGAGTCCCGAACAGTGGGTTCTTTTGGGGTGTCTGAGCCGACCGTGGCCCTGTCAGCGCAGTTAACGACTGGTTCTCTCCTCAGGGGCGTTAATTAACAACTCACACTGTTTAGACCAGAAACCAGCTGCTAAATTTCTGGATTATAAAAAAGATGGAGGATAAAACTGTGAAGACTCCGATGATCTATTCTGCAAAGCTGGCTGCCCTGTTTCTTTAATTTCTGCATTGTCTGATGGCTTTCCTATTTTCTGTTCAGGAGTCTCTTAGATCATATGGCCCCACCCTTTCCTTTAGAGGAAATTAACTCATGGTTAATTACCTTCCTGCTAATTACAGGCTTGCGTATCTAGCATTCCACATGAATCACGGCTATTTCAACACTTAGATGGCTCTTAAGAGTTTTGTGGCATTTGAGTCAGTAGTTGCTCGTTGGAATATTTATGTGTTATTTCAAGGACGTTTTTCCATAGGCAAAATTTGTAGTTGTTCGAGACCTTAATCCAGTCCCATCCTTCCAGCCCCTCAATTTTGATGCACTTTTCCAGTCTACCTTGTAAATTTATTTTCAATAAGTGAAGTTGGATGCAGTTTTAGGTGGGACTTGCTACTTGCTCTGTTGATTAGAAGTATGGTGTGCTGTTCAGACACCAGTACAATGGACGCCAGCCACTGTTACAGCAAGAATTGTGTCTTTGGAGACTTCCCCAGGTTTTATTCTTTTATTTCTTCCCTAAAATCCCATGCCTGGGGGTGGCCATTAATGACCAGACAGTTGCAGTGAGTGATCCTACATGAGACGCACGTGTGAACGCTCTTTGGAGCACTTTGATATTTTTTTTTAATTAGAAGAATTACTGCAAGTTGTTCCTGAAGTGCTACGAAGACTTAAACTTGATGAGTCAAATCACGTTTGCTTCAGTCTAGTGCAAAAGTGGGTGTAGGTTGTTGCTAAGAGTTGTGCCAAGACTCTTTTGAGAAGACTGTTGATTTCAGGAATTTGAGTAAGATAAAGAGATGAGAGACAAGAAAACCTGCAAACCCAACTGAAAACCCAAACCAAGAGCAGAAGGATTGATTCAGGTGTCGGGAGGCTTTATTTTTTATTTCGTGGTCTGAAGTGTGGACAGCTGACCTAGACTGCCCAGCACTCAAAGGCAGATTTGTGCCGTTGTGTCAGCCTCCCTGTTTCGAGGCTGTTATCTAAAACCAGGAAAAGATTCCATATATGTTAATGAATTTTGGTACCTCCCAAGAGGAAGGAGACTCCATTTTTTACAAGGAGTCACATGGAGAAAACAAGGGGGAATGGCTGCAAGTTGCTCCAGAGGAAATTGCGGTCGGAGTCCAGAAGAAAATTCTTTGCAATGAGAACAATTAAACATTGGAATAGTCTCCCAGGGGAAGTGGTGGACTCCCCTACACAGGGCAGTTTTAAGATTCAGCTTGACAGGGTGCTGGGCCAGCTCACTTAATTAAAAAAAAAAAAAATTGGTGTAAGTTTTTTTTATTTTTTATTTCAAAGGTTGGACCAGATGATCCTTGAGGTCCCTTCCAACCTGGCATTCTATGATTCTATGATAACATTGCAGCTCACTTCCAGAACAGTCTTACAGAGCCACCGCTTTCGTGTCCAATGCCGGCACCCAGAGTTATTTAGAAACTCCTTTTCATAGCTTGCAATAATTATGGATTAACTTACCATTACCTCTTACTAAAGGCATCTGTAGATGGATTAAATGAGACTTCTTTCTACTCAGCTTCGATATGTGAGCTTTTTCAACTAGCCCTTCCCTCAAGGGTGACCTGAGCCATCCAGGACTAAGAAGTAGTTGATGTAGAAGTCGATACCCTGTCGCCGCGGCGGTGCTGCGATCGGCGTTGACGGCAAAGGTATCGCTTTGCCTGCTGGATCCCTGCAAAGCAAGGTACCTTGTGGCTTAGAAAGGAACCAGAAAAACAAGCCAGCGCTGTCTGAACTCCTGATAAATCTATACTACTTCTATACCTTATTGCACACACAGTGTTTTTCCCAAAGCCCAAGCTGTGTCTGCAGTCTTTGGAAACCCTGAGGTGCTAGGAAAATGATCTGAGGTTTATTGCTGAAAAGAAGGTGTTATGTAAGTGTAGCCTCTTTGATATGCCTGTTAAATCAGCCCTCGGTGACAGATCCTTTTCTGATGAAAGGAACCTCTTTTTCTTACCACATAAAAGCTGAGAATGCGCTTGCTCGTTGCTGGGACTGTGCCCGCTCTTGTAAGTTTGCTGTGAATCCAGCTATTTTTTTAATCCGGTCCGTGTGAAAACTAGACTGTATTTTTTGCTGTCGTTCAGAGCTTTCAGTCTGATACAAAAGGTACAATGTCCTGCAGCAAGAATTGCTGCTGCTTCAGTCCCCCCTCCGCTTTCCTTCTTTTTCTTCGATGAGACTTGTAACAAAACTCACGTTTCCTGGTTCTTAGCTCTTTCTGTGGTTTCTTTAGTAAATCTTCAAAGATGTGTTGAAGTATGTGGCTCGGGGAAAGTGAGGTGGCTGTCGGCCAGCTGTATTTTGCAGAAAATTGGGTTTTCTGGTTTTGGCTCAGATGTCTGCTGCCACGGCCGTGGTAACCGAAACCCTCTGCTGTTTGCAGCTGCATTTTCAGTTGCAGCTTTGATGGAGTCACAGAAGTGTTGAGGAGACAGCTGGTTTATCCTTCCTAAAAAAAATAAAATATGTGACTTTCCGTTTTCTGAAGTAAGAGCTGTGGTTTACTGGGTATTCTTTGTAGATTTTTCCTGTCAAAATACTACGGAATAAAAAGAAAAAAATTTAGAAAAGTCTAGGTACAGCCAGGGAAATGTGTTGATAAGAAGATGTATTTGAGAGGTTCAGAATCACAGAATTGTTTTGGTTGGAAAAGACCTTTCAGATCATGGAGCCCAACTGTCACCCTGTCCCTGCCAGGGCACCACTAACCCATGTCCCTCAGCACCACATCTCCACGGCTTTGAAACCCCTCCAGGGATGGGAACTCCACCCCTGCCCTGGGCAGCCTGGGCCAGGCCTGGACAACCCTTGTGGGGATGAAAAGTCCAACCTAAACCTGCCCTGGTGCAGCTCGAGGTTGTTTCCTGCTTTCCTATCGCTCGTTCCTTGGGAGTGAAAAATGAATTGTATTAAAGCAAATAAAAAGCTAATTTTGAATTCGCACGGTGTTGGTTTTTTTCCACGTTAGACATGGTAACAAAACCAAATATGCTAAGGTGCTTCTGAAGAAGCTGCAGAAGGAGATCTGGTCTGTCATTAGAGACCTTTGATGTGCAACCCTTCAAATACAAATGCTGGTAGATACATCATGTGCCTCGTCTGCCAACGGCGCACAAGTGTCCGTTTGCTCTCGACATCACTGCAGTTTGGGAAAAATGAAGCTCAGCATCTAGAACAGTGTGGAAAGCCGTAGTCAGGGGCAGCTTGGAGCTAGTGTGCTGTCAGGCCAGCATGGGAATGTGTGTGGCAGGAAGACAAGGAGCTCTTTGGTGCCCATACAGCCCAGTCCTCTGTTAGCTGCGGTACAAAGACACCGATTGCCAGCAACGGGATGGCTTTCCGTCTGGTAATTGTGGATTTATTTGGGACGTGTACAGCCATCCTCTGAGGTACCCCACACTTGGTGTCTTAGGTGGGGTTTAAACATTGTGAGCGTAGAAGGGGCTTGAGTGTTTTCCATTTTTTCCGTTTCAGAGGAAAATGGGAGAGAAGCAGCTTTTGCTTGCGAATAAATAACAAGGGGAAAGGAATTTTATAAATGAGTGAGTCTAAGAGCTTGTTCTTTTTCTAAACTTTTCAAAAGGGTGCTGCTAATTAACATGGATATTAACCTTTGATGAGGTCTAGTACTAGTACAGAAATGCCTCAAATAAGATTTTGCATCATTATATTTGTGACGCTGTGTGTAAGGAGATGTCGTTTCTGCTTTCCCTGACCATATTCACAGCAGAACTAGTTGAAGCATTTACTGAGCAAAGCAGTGGATGAGGATGCCTTACATTACAGGTCTTTGCTCCTGGGAGTGAGACGTGGTGGTACTTGAAGTTGTTGAGAAGTGTTTTACTTGGGATAGAGGAGGTGGAAAAAGGCTGTTTGGTGCAGTGCCCCGCTTCAGACTGTTACTAGTTAATTTTATTTATGATATTCTGGTACTGTATTGATTACCTTCTTGTTTAGTGTGGGGTTTGTTGTTGGTTGTTTGGGAGTTTTTGTGTGGACGTTTTACCTTCCTTACTATGGTTTTCCTGACTTCTCAGTGGTCAGGCATTACAAAAGCTGTTCAGAGTTGCCTACCTCTCCAGCTCCAGCAAAACAACACATTTATCCTCGCTTTTGGATTATGTTGCTCAGAAGAGAGCTTTGAACAGGTCACGCATTCAGGGCATGAACGGAAAGAAGAGACCTGACCACGCAAAATAAGTGGTGTGACTGTGCAAATCCACTGAGGATGATCTCTGGATAAAGAATGACACACCTTTAGCTGGAGTGGCAGGGAGGGAAGGGAATAAAGAAAAGAAGCATTTTGGACACTCCAAAGTTCCAACAAAACATTTTTAGGAATGGAAAATCATTAAGTCCACAGAGATTTAGTTACAGAAAGTTGACTTGAGATGGATTTTTCACATTCGGTTTATTTAAACTTGTTGAGTCCTTCTGTTCATCAAAATGTGAATGTTGACCTGTGAAAACTGGCTGTGGAACTTCTGTGTTTTTTAATGGCCTTGTGTGTTTAAAGGAAGCAGAAAGGCTCTGCTTTAAGCATAGCATGTGATTTCTTCTTACTGATTCAGGGTGACCTTTTTTGTCCCTGGGTCTGAAGCTGATGCAACTGCAATCGAAAGTACTTGAAGGGGAGGAAAGAGAACAGCTTGGTTTCTAGTGGCTTGGCTTTGCAGCTGTTACAAACCCCTCCCGAAAGAATGCAGAGAGAAATGAATCTTGCTGTGAAGAGACCTGCTCTGCTTACTCTAGGGAAAGCTGCTGAGCTTTGACACTAAACAGAACCTTATTTTTAGTTCTTCTGTACACAAAGGGATAGCAGGATGCCAGAGGCGACTCCACTAGTGTGTGGTTGAAGCTCTGTGGGTACAGAAAGTAAATTTTTGGGTGTACAGAGACAGGGAAAGTGCACAATTGGCATAGAAACAGCGTGCTGTTAAGCTTTGAGAACATCTTAAATAATCTTAAGAAGTGTGCTGGAGGGGAGGGCAGGGTCTTCAGACTGTGGGCAGTGTTGGTTTGGAGATCTTCTGGTTTTCCTCTCAGAGGAAGGAAGTCCTAAAGGCAACTTTGGGTACAAGGGTGAGAGCAAGAAATGGAGTTGTGAAGGTGCTCGCTCAGCTTGTGAGAAGCACTTGGCTGAGGGTTGCAGGAAGAAAAAGGGGCTGGATTTGGCAACCAAGCCCTGCTTTCCAGTGCCTTGCTGTGTATTTCTAGTGTCTGCCTATGTCAATGTTGCAATCCAAATGTCAATATTTTAATATGCAGACCGTCAACTGGCTGATGCAGGTGATCCCCTGCTGCTTTTCTCCTGAAAGGAATCCAGCCTTTAGAATTAGAACAAAGTGGTTGAAATGTCCTTGGGAGCACGTGGGATGGTTTCTCTCAAGCCAGAAAAGAAAGGGGAGGGCTGGATCCTTGGCTTTGCAGAGTGGTGCTGGGTAGGCATGAGAATAAAACTTTTTGTTGCAGTCACTGGGTATAAATTCTACAGAGCTGTGCTGCGTAGATGCCCAACTTAGCTCCAAAGTAACTTGAGTCCTGAAGCAAATCGTGAAGCACCTCCTCTGTGTTCCTGGTGAGATCAGACGTGTTTTTTCTCCACATGTGTAGGGAACCTGGTGCTGCTGGCCTGCCTTCCAGGCCAGCTCTCTAGTACTGTTGTCAGGTCAAAGCTATGCAAACATATGCTAATGTCGCAGTTGACTTTGGGCCTGTACGGTTATATAACTGTGCCCGTCCTCCTCATGCCTTTATTTTGTTGCTGTGGAGCTATTAAATAATTAAAGCAGGTGACTTCTTTCTGAAGACAAGCCTTCAGAAGGAATTATCTCTAGCAGGCTGTTACCGTGCTTCTGTCTTTAACACTTCTCTCTTTAAACAGGAAGAAAATGAGCCTGAAATCGGAACGCAGAGGAATTCACGTTGATCAATCGGAGCTACTGTGCAAGAAGGGATGTGGTTACTATGGCAATCCTGCTTGGCAGGGATTTTGCTCCAAGTGCTGGAGAGAGGAATATCATAAGGCCAGGCAGAAACAGATTCAAGAGGATTGGGAGCTGGCAGAGCGGTAAAGAGCCTTCTATTCCTTCATCTTTTACAGTAGGGTGGCTTCACTAAATACTATTCCCGTCTCCTGTTTTCTAGTCCAACTTGCTCTGGCTCAGTTTCACCATAATTCTCAAATTTGACCTTTCCAGCAGGAATGAAAATCTTCCTTTTGATGCAAAGATGAATATTTATGACATTCTAATTTAAGAGGTTTCCAAAGAAAGTCTGTGAAGTAACAAATATAAACACCTCCCCAACTTCTCAACAAATACTTTGACCTAATTTGCATACTGAAATCTGTAATTCTAGCTAGCAGTTGGAAGGGTGAAAGGGACAATTTTGATTAAAATACCTCTGCCTCTGGAGACCACAGTTATTGTCTTGAATACAGCCAGCATGATGGTTTTACATTTCAGCTGCTGATTTAAAAAAAAAAAAAAGGTTTAGTTTTGTCTGTAGTCATTCTTCTAAACTGTAGGGTTAAGCCCCAAAGCATCAAAGCTTTAGCTTTAATAATTTAGGTAATTTTTCTAAGCATGTATTTTCTGCAAGACAGTCTCAGTTTTCCTGATGTAATAAATGTCCTGAAAGCAGGCGTTGGAGGAAAACTGCTTGAGTGGGAAAATAAGAGCAGCTGCAACTGGTTTTTGTTGGGTTTGGGTAAAGCAAAAGCACCGACCCCTGCCTGAGAAACTGCAGAGCCTCCTCTTTTGTACTACAGGTGTCTTTTGTGGCACTTCCAGGTGTGAGGTACATGAGGTCCACTCAGAATCACCAGTTTCAGGGTTATGTGAATTCTTGAGGTGGAGGAGCATCTTGCTGTGTATAGAGTTCACTGGCAGTTGACTTGAGCTGGCCAAGGTGTTTATTCATATTGACACAGATTTTCTACGTACACTTTCCTTAATGTATTAGTGGGGTGTGCCGGAGCTGTAGGGAAAAGTACAAATGCCCAAGAAACGTGTTTGCTCTTGAGTTTGGAACCCTTAGGTGAACTTGAGTTACCTTGTAATACATTAACTAAGATCACTGGGGAGCTAAAAAAAACCCCAGATCATTAAGTGCCCTGCTGACATCAGCCTACCTGAAGAAGGTGACATCTGTGGAAGTTCTCTGAACTTGAGTTGGGTCCAAACTAATGGTTATAGTTTGGAAGCTCTTAAGTTTTCTGGTATCTGACTACCCTAGACTCTCTTACCTTAGGGCTTGAAGTTGCTTGTTTTTAAAGTTCTCTTCACTGTCTGACACCAGAACAGTTTATTAACTGCAAAGAAAGGCAGAAAGAAGTTCTTGAAAGCTTTTCTGGCCTCATCAGAATGTGCCAGGTAAGCTGTTGAGTACAGTACTGAGGGCATGTCATTTGTACTTCTCTGCCATAAATTTGGCTTAAACAGTTAATAAAAACCGAAGTATTATTAGAGCAGATGGTGATGTTGTCAGTCTTGTAACATCTATGTACAATAAAGTGGGGCATTTAAAGAATTCTTTAATAAGTAACTGTTCAGTAGGGAGATGCCAAAGGAACAGATAAGCTGTGATTGTTGTAGCGAACAGACTTGTCAGCGCAGATAAGACACGATTCCTGCCTCGAGACTAAAAATGCAAAAGCATTTCTGGTCCATCCTGATGGATGTTTATAGAAAATTGCTCAACCTTGTAGCATCTTGAAGAGCAATATAATTTAAACTATTTTAATCCCCCTGCATAGGAAGAAAAATAGCTGTTGAAGGATTAGTCTGTTTGCCCTCCCCTGCCTTGTACGTGTAGATTAAAATACGGGTTTGCTTTTTGCCAGGCCCCTGTTGGTGCTGCAGTGGTTTGTCTCATTCATCTGAGCGAGAAATTAAGACAATGATCTATGTCCCAGAATATTTCTGACAGGATATTTCACTTGCTTGGCTGCAAACTATAGTTTTTATCTTTAGCAAGATGGTGAAGGCCCTGCCTGTCGTAATAGGTTCTGGAACTTGGAACAGGGTGCAGGGAGGAAGGCAACTGAGTCGATTATTGGAAGTCCTTTGAGTCTTTCCTCTCACCTCTCTCTGCTTTTTAGAATTGAGGGGAAGGTGCCCATGATTGTATTTCAGTCCTCCTTCCTTTTGACCTCACTATTTAATCCCCTCTGGCCATCTTAAACTTCCGCTCACTTTCACCATTGCAACACGGGAAGAGTGGATGTAATGGAGTGAGGGGAGATGTGGTCAGAAGCAAGAAATGAAGATGGGCATAGAGGAGAATGAGCATGTCAAATCAGTATTTACTTCATTGCACAGGGAATGAGCTTATTGAGAATGTTTTTAAGCACTTAAGTTAGACCTATATTTTTCTAATTCCAGGCTTCAGCGTGAGGAGGAGGAAGCGTATGCCAGTAGTCAGAGCACCCAAGGAGCACAGTCACTGACCTTTTCAAAGTTTGAAGAAAAGAAAACCAATGAGAAAACACGGAAGGTCACTACTGTGAAGAAGTTCTTCACTGCTTCGTCCAGAACAGGAGCTAAGAAGGGTAACTTTCTCCTTTGCTTTTAATGATTCTGTACGAGACGTTCAGTTTGAAAGTATTTTTGATAGATGAACTGTACTAAGAGGCAGAGTAGCGCTCTGTGAATCGACTTTGAAAAGTTAGAATACGATGACGCTTCTGGAGAGCGATGGCTGTGTGTGAAGCCCTACTGAAAACACGGACAAACAGGAGCTTTTGGGTGATGCCAAACAGTCTGTCAAATCCAACAGTTCACTTCTAAACCTGTGGCCGTGTTTGTGTTAGTTATATGGAAGCTCTTCTGCTGAAGTGTGGTATAAATGTGTTCCTGATGGGAACACCTGGTCCTGGTGGGGATTCACCATTGCACTGCTGAGGGCAAGGATCTTGTTCTTTTGATGTTGTCGTGGTTTAAGCCCAGATAGCAACTAAGCACCACACAGCTGCTTGCTCCTCCCCGGCCTTGCTGGAATGGGGAGGAGAATCAGGGAGAAAAAAAAAAGGCAAAACTTGTGGGTTGAGATAAGAGCAGTTTAATAACTGAAATAAAATAATAACAACAATGATAATAATAACAATATAGTAATGAAAAGGAAGATAACAGACAGAGAAATAAAATCCATGATAAAAAAAAAAACGTGCTGCACGATGCGGTTGCTTATCACCTGCTCACTGATGCCCAGCCCAGCCCTGAGCAGCGATCAGGGCCCCTCCAGGCCAGTTCCCCCCAGTTTATATACTGGGTGTGACGTTCTGTGGTAAGGAATATCCCTTTGGCTAGTTGGGATCAGCTGTCCTGGCTGTGCTCCCTCCCAGCTGCTTCTCCTCACTGGCAGAGCATGGGAAACTGAGAAATCCTTGACTTGGGATAAGCACTACTGAGCAAGAGCTAAAACATCAGCGTGTTATCAGCATTATTCTCATGCTAAATCCAAACTGTACCAGCTGCTAGGAGGAAAGTTAACTCTGTTGCAGCCAAAACCAGGGTAGATGCACATTCTTGCCACAGTCATCAGTCAACCGTCGTGTGATGCTGTGGTTTAGGACTTGAAGGGGAACTCTTCCTGAAGAAAAGAAAAAAGGTTGATAGTGACCTCAAACAAACTGATATGTTGCAAGTGTGATAGAAATGCTGATATAAAATACCAGAGGATGCGGCCATAATGGGTCACTTCAACAGCTTTAGCAGAAAAAAACGGAATGCGGAAGCAGGGCACCTTTAAATGAAAATACTTGTGAAAGGAAACTTGTAGTCTTTATGTGTGTGTGGGTTGTGAATATTAAGTTAGTGGTTGGCTGGGTGTTTATTCTACAGCGTGTATTACAAGTAAGAATGATTAATGGCACTGATGTCTTTGCAGAGCAATAGCTTTCATGGGCAAAAACTAGAAAATGCTAGACTCTGGAGGAGGCATTCCAGAAGAAAAAGCGACATCGAAGTACCTTAGCCTTATAGATGATGCATTTCCTTAATAAGAAGTTCTAACTAGGTCTGGATTTCATCTTAGAAATGGTGCATGGGCAGCGGCTGGCTACGAGGCGTTCAGCCATGTATCAAGAACTTCTTTTACATTCACTCTTCTCACTTTCCATATTTTTTTATTTTATTTTTTTTTTACCGCACTCACCGTCTCTTCTGACATGCTCCTCCCGCTCTTGGTGTCTCGCTTGCTTTTGCATTTATTTCAGTGGCTCAAGAGAAAGTCGTTAAGCAAGGACAGCTTGGGAGGGAGCGAAATGCTGATAACATTCTCAGGGATTTGAAGGAGATTTTTACTCCCTCCTGGGAACTGGCTTCCCCTACTGAAGGTAATGCAGTGCAGCTTGCTCAAGCTGTCTGCTTGATTTTAGTGAGCTTATTTCTTAGCTGGGCTTTGCAACATGCAAACTAGGGTTGTGCCAGTTATAATTTGTGCTGTGGAATATCAGCATGACCAAAAAAAAAAAAAAAAGTAACATCTTGAACTTGAATCTCTAAACCAATCCCTTGCTTTTTATAGGGAGAGTCTAGAAATAAGCTGAAGCTTGTTTGAGCTCTAGCCTAGCATGACATCTGAAGGATTTTGCAGTTACCAAAAAAAAAAAAAAAAATTTGTAAGAAGTAGCTAGCTCTTGGGCTGCTTCATATTTTTATCAAAAAATAGTTCCAGGCTGCCATTATAAATCTGATTACAAGTTGAAACTACTTCAGTTTAATAGTTCACACTCCAAGAACGTTTGCAGTCTCAAAACCATCTTCAGATGGTTTTTACATTAATCAGGAAGACAATTTCACATCAATAGAAGACATCCTGGTTTCAATGAAACCAAAGGACTCCAAAACCCTCGATGCAAACAGCTTGAGGATCTTGTCCAATGTTATTTGTTTGCAATTCTGGCGTGTTCTGCTGACTCAAGACGTTTGAAGATGTACCATTTTTTATTTTGCAAATTCTTTGAAGGTGACGCCGAATGGCTGTGTGTAGAAGAGCTAATGACAACACTATTTTTATATTCTTTATTTGCACTCAGATCCATGACCATGGCACAACCATAGTGAATCACCGGCGTGCTGATGTTCTGCTGTGACAATTAGCATTTTTGTAGAATGCCTTGAGAAGGATTTTAATTATTAATGGTGTTTATTCTTTGTCAAGGTGATCTTTTCTTTGACTCCTCCCATACTCTTCATTTTTGACATATCTCCCCTACTAGGTTCTCTTTAACTTGTTCAAATGGAACTTCTTTTCTGTAATCAGCTTCTTTTTAGTTAGATTTAGTTCTTCTAGAGTACATAACAAATCTGAAAATACTTTGTTGTTGAAAGTATTTTTTTTCTTTCAGTCCTTTAGTAATCAGTGCGTATTGTACAGGTTCATTTTCCTGAAATCCGGATTTCAACACAGAGATTAACAAAGCTGCAAAATTTCTGGGTGACTACCTGTAGTTCTTGGTGTGACTCATTAAAAAGACAGTACTTTCTAATTTTTTTTTAATGCCTACATTAGCATTAATCTGCCTCAGTTGTCTACATTTAGCTAAAAAAAATATTACCTGTTTTACATCTGAGACTAAAAAAAGTCATATTCAGATTCCTTAAGGACCAACAGGAGAATAAGAGTCATGATTTTTCTAATATGGTGAATTCAGTATTGAAATAAGTAGCCAAATCTTTGGCTGTTCTTTGAAATGAAGCTAGTCTAATTAGAGGGAGATAAATTCTAATTCTACCCTTTCAAAAGTGGGCCCGCTTTTTTTTTTTTTTTTTATATTGTCACAAAACTGTGCTCTCTACTTTCTGGCTGTGCAATGTTAAATGTGAACAAATTGAGATCAACATAGAGCAGCGGTTGCCTTTCAGCTTGGATACTGCACAGGCATTCTACTTTGAATCCTGGATATGAAGAAGATTTGGAGGAAGTCTCCTCTGGAAAAAGTGTTTAACTAGAAAGGAGGTTGATTTGCGCTTTCTATCTTGATTGCTGTGACTGGAACTTCAATATTTGCAAAACCTTTTCCATTCTTATCACTTAAACATAATAAACGTTCTAATGGTACCTGACCAAATGGTTATCCAGAGAAGGTTATGTTGAAGTGCAGAATCTTGTGCTTTGGTCAGATGACCTGTGTTGTTACTCACTGGATCTTACAGCTTTAAATTTACTCTAAGTGCTGTATCTCTTTAAAAGCAAGTAACAAAAAAAAACAAAAAAACAAACCCAACAACCCAATAAGCTACCTTAAACCTAAAACATACAAACTTAAATATACTAATCCTTTTTATTTCCTTTATTTTGGAGCTCTGCATGTATGCTTATTGAAACATGGATTTTTTTTTTCTTGTGCATGTTAGTATTTTCAGGTTGAAAGGTACGTCTGTATCGTGTTGACTGTGAATATTTTCATGTTTTCTGTCTTTTTGCTGCTTGCTTTTCATCATGTTCATTTACATCACCTCTATTCAATTGTTCCTTTTGAACAGTGTTGGCTGGCAAGTTGAAAGGTGGGTGAACCAAGCTCGGGGTAGTGAAGGTGTTGGATCAGTGCAATTAACTTGCAACCTCTACCTTGGAAAACCAGATGTGTTTGTGTGGGGAAAAAAAGCCTGTGGTTTCAGCTGTATAAACTTGCATCCAGTGCTGTGTGCAGTCTGTGTTCCTACCTCCTTCTCGAGTGCCAAGCAGCTTCTTCCTTGAACAGACGTGGTGCTTCTGCTCTTGCTGAAACAAAAATGGCCAGGTTCTCATTTACACGGCGGGTGCACGACTGGGGCATCTCCTGCCTAGCAAAGAAGGGTGAGGGAGAATGGAAAAGGGACCGCTCCATCATCTTAAACTGCTGCAGAATCCCATCTGGAAGCCTTCATCTTACATGAATTTTTCTTACCTCAGAATGAAAATAAAAGAAACCCAAAAGCAAACTCATGTAACAGTGATTTGCGAATATAAAAAGGCCATGAGTGTAAATGGGTATGTGGCTATAAATGTTTCACTTCGATGGAATACTCAGTTTTCTAGAGTTCTCTTTAATAATATCCAGCATCTGAACTTGAGACTTAAATGCTCTTTCATCTGCACAGTTGAACAAACCAATCTGATATTTTAAGGCTTATTAAGTGCTTCCTGAATTCATCCATCAGTGGGTAAAAAAGAGGAAAAAAGAAAAAGAAAAAGCTAATCTCATGTGCCCAAATTTTCCCAGCAGAGATCCAAGAAGCCAAGGCTCCCAGCCCTTCTATCAACAGGCAGGCCAGCATTGAGACAGATCGAGTATCCAAGGAATTCATAGAATTTCTCAAGACATATCATAAGCCTGGACAGGATATCTATAAGCAATGTAAACTATTTTTGGACACAATGAATCATAAGAGGGTAAGTTTTTACGTGCCTTTTGCATAAATAAAATGGGGAAATTAGGGAGAGATGGAGAAAATGCTGCACGTCTTCCAGCAGTTTGGTTTTTATATAGTGTGCACAGGAGTCTTCAGGTGATAGAATGAGTCAAATGAAGATTAAATTCTGAATGCCTTGAGTTTTGGTGTGGTATGAGACCAAAGACATTCTCCAGCCCTCGTATCTCGGGTATCCTGAGAGAACTTTCTTTTGCATCCCAAATAAATGAGTGCTGAATAAATCCCACATAAATTAGTCTATCGAGCAGACAACTTTCTAGAGAAGTATGACTTGTGGAAATTATGTTACATAATGAGGTTTTAGACATCTTTAAGTTTAAGAAGTTGTAAAGATAATACAGTATCAACCCACATGTCTCCGTTTCGGGAAGGGGAACTCAACTGTGCTGCTTTTTTTTCTTGTGTGTGTTGTTTTTTGTTTTTTTTAATATAGAATAAAGGTTTTATCTTCATTCTCCATAAAAAGAAAAATGTTCTGGAAATATTAACGTGTCTGTAGTGCCACCTATAGTTGGAATGAGTCAGGTATTCAGCACATCTCTTTTTATTCTTTTCTTCCCCTCTCTTTCCTATTTAATATGTAGTTACTCAAAATGTATCCTCAGATTGGGCTGGAAATGAAAGGAAATTCTGATGGAATCCAGCATGACCTCTACTTGGAACACATCTTGAAGTTGTTGGGGTTTTTTTGGTTTTGTTTTTTTGCTTTTAGAACTGATTCATTCTGAGCATAGAGTTTATGAAAATAGTGAGTCGTTGCTATTGGTGATAAACAGTGCAGGTACTCTCATTTCCTAGTTCTTTGTACTAGTGACAAAAGAAGACTGTTTCAGAACATAAAATTCGCTCCTACACGAAAACCAGGCCTAAAATGCCTGAAGAGCTGAGACTGTGTTCAGGGTATCTAGTTTTTGGCCTTAGAGAAGTCAGAAACTAAGTTCTCTCTCTGTATTTTTTTTTTAATGTGTGGTTTTATGTTGCTATTTAATGGTGAAAAGTGACTTAATTGGTGAAGTTAATTTTAACCCTTCAAACCTCTGTTATGTTCTTCAGTAGCTCAGTCAGTTAATGCCCAAAAGACAATGCTGCCCAACCAATAACATTGTGAATATATTTCATAATAACTTTATCATTAGAAATGTGTACTGTATAGATACTCTTTCAAATTATGGCTTATGTTCTTGGTTTTTTGATAGATTGTACGTCATTTTTTTAAAGGTAGAGACAATATTGGGAGCAAGTGTTCTGCTTTTAATAGTCTATGTTAATATAATTTTGTGACTGTGTTCTGCTTTTAACAGTCTACATTATTTTGTCAGCATTACTCAGGGATGTGTCTGGGGACATGGCATTGCACCTGTCCAATTCCATTGCTAATAAACATCTGTTCAGAAAATAAACATCTTTCACACGGTAAAGAGCCAGAATGTCTTGGTTTCTCCTATTTTTGAAGGTAATCTAGCCAACATAAACACCTCTGTTTGCATTCTCAGACTGTGACTGCAGCTGGACACATTTGTTCAACAAAACCAAAACATCAGAGGCATTGCTGGCAGTGCTGCCACACACGCAGACTTAATCAGCTTTCTGTTACAGGACTTAAGTATTGAGGAGCAATCTGAATGCGCCCAGGACTTCTATCAAAATGTAGCAGAGAAATTGCAGACACGTTGGAAAGGTATCATCTTCCTCTTCCTCATGTCTTGCTCCTGAAAAAGAAATGGTCTGAGATAAAGCCTCCTGAATTTTCAAGTGAAAACGAAGCGTTCCTAACCAGCTTTCAGAAATGCTGTTACCAAGTTCTAGTACCCATAGCTAGAACTATTCCCAGCAGCACCAGTTCTGTAAAGTTTAGCAGTCTAAATTATTTGGATTTACAGGTTTTTCTTTAACTCTCAGCTAAATGTGGTTGCATTGTTTTCATTTCTTGTTTTAAATTCAATACTGTTTGTTTAAAACTGAAATTGAATGTGAAGCTTCAGCCCAATTAATGGGCTGTGATACACAAAAAGCCAGTGAGAGGGGAGTCTTTCTGCTGTGAGCTGCTTTTATGTGCCTGCTCTGTAAGTGGCACAGCTTAAACATACCCAGGAATTTTTTATTATTTTTTTTTTTTTAAAGACAGGAGCAGAGGACTGGAAGACCTCATTTGATTTATTCTCAAAGACTAGATTTTTGAGAAGTATTCTCGTAAGCTGCAAACAGTTGAACCTCATTTGTACAGTGAATGTGCTTCATTGTGAACTTAGTGGACTTAGTCTGGCGTGTCACTGGGGTGTTCTCACCATTGTATTTCTACTTCTGCTGTAGAGAGTGAAAATACTCCAGATATATCCGTTCTTTATTAACTCAGTCAATAGTAAAGTCAATATTAGGACCAAACTGTATTAAAATCTACAGAAGAGCCCCAGAATACTTTATTTACTGTATTGGGGGTGGGATTTGTACCTTTCAGTGTCCCCTGAAAAAGTTGAGAAAGCAATGGATCAGATTGAAAAATACATTATGACCCGACAGTATAAATATGTCTTTTGCCCGGAAACAACTGATGATGAGAAGAAAGATCTTGCTGTCCAAAAGAGAATTAGGTAAGTCTTTAAAAGAAAAATAGTTGAGTAAATCCACAGTCCTGTAAATCAAGCTCGTTAAAAGTCTTTAGCTGTGCACAGAAAAATAGTAAGCTTTTTAATCAGAAAGGGTTAAAACTATTTAAGAAACAGAAGGAATGAATAATGAAAGTTACTACACTAGGAAAACTAATTGGTTTGCCTTTGTTCAGTTATAGCAGAAAAAAAAAGGTGTGTTTTTTCTGGAAATAGATTACTTCAGTGGAATAAACTAGCTTATGACTGGAGTCTTGCCTCATTTACACAAAGCACTCCTTGTGCCTCGAATTCAAGAAGCAGCTGGTTTCACACACCTGAATGTTACTGGTACAGAGTATTTTAACATTTAGTTTTGTCTTGTCACAGGGCTTTGCACTGGGTCACCCCCCAGATGCTGTGTGTTCCCGTCAATGAAGAAATTCCAGAAGTCTCTGATATGGTTGTAAAAGCAATTACAGGTTTGTGAACAATTACATTTACATTTATAGCTTAAAGAGATATGAAATTTAATTACAGAGCTTGTTTTCTGCTGTCACCAGAAGGGGCTCCAGGCTTTTACGTTTGCAGTAGTCTCTGCGGTGTAGACTAGGACATCACCTCTGAGGTGGGAATAATTTTTCTCTCACAGAAGTGTTTAGGCTTCCCTGATCTCTTTGAGATGCTTGGGCTGAACTAAGAGAAGGTTAAATAAACAGAACACGAAGCACCACGGATAAAAATGATACGATACTAATATTGTCTAGTTCTGTCCTACTCATTCAGGTGTCTGATTAATATGGTTTTCATGATTTGAGACCTTTTTTTATCTTACAGATATTATCGAAATGGATTCAAAGCGTGTCCCTCGTGATAAATTAGCGTGCATCACCAAGTGCAGCAAGCATATATTTAATGCTATTAAAATCACAAAAAATGAACCTGCTTCTGCTGATGACTTTCTTCCAACACTTATCTACATTGTTTTGAAAGGAAACCCACCCCGTCTGCAGTCTAACATCCAGTATATAACACGCTTCTGTAATCCAAGCAGGTTAATGACAGGAGAAGATGGCTACTATTTTACCAATCTGGTAAGAGCAGGAAGAGTTGGGGATGTTCTTCTATACAACAGGATTGTCTTTTATTTGGATGTAGGAATTTCCAGTAAAGACAAACACAGCATAACTTAGTAGTTGAGGTTATGTAGAGTACAACAAGCTCTTTTGTTTCCTATCTCCTCTCTCTTCCTTCTCTGCCTTCCAAACCAGACAGTCCTTTGCTTTCTTTATAATATTAAACACTTTATGTGAACAGTCTGATGCTAAGACTTGGCTATATCTTTATTCTGTAAGGAGATAAGTACTTTCTACTCCTAAAATCCCGAGTTTGGACTGTGCATATGTTCTGGATGCAAAGTTCCCCATTTAAGCCAGTGGGAGTTTCTCTCTTGAAGGGACTGCAGAACTAGGCCATTAATGTGTGGAGGTAAAGCATGCTTTGTAAAGCTTCTGCAGGAGGCATTTATTGGTGTGCTTGTTTATATTACAAGGAATTACGATTATCAGTTTGGCTTCTCTGCATTTCATTGTAAAGGAATGCTCGAGGGGAAATAGGTAGTTGAATGAAATACGTGGAATGATAGGAATTCCTTTTAACAGGAGGGAGCGCATCTGCAAGGTGAGATGGACATTTGACATGCCTGCCTTTAGAAAATTGTTAGCATGGCAGATCTCTGCTGACCAGATTATTAAATATTAGTATAGTGCTCTTGTCTAGGTGTCATGTTCTTTGTTTTCTCACCTCTAAAATGCAGTGACCTCTAGGTTTGTAACATACCTTATCCAGTGAGGCAGTACTTACTGCCCAGCTGAAGTGGTGGTTTCCTGTCTTGTTCTCTGAATTTTCCACTTCTTCAAGCTTTGGGGAGAGGAAAGAGGCATATGAACTGTTTGATATAGTTAGCTTCTGGAAAAGCACTTTAGGAGCAATCTGTTGAGGCATTAAATAAAATAATCCGTTACTGGTCTAACAGCAGGATAAAAAAAAAATAAATCAAATGCATATATTCCAATCTGTAGGTTGCAGTGATACTCTCTGTTTTATTTGTAGTGCTGTGCTGTGGCCTTCATTGAAAAACTGGATGCTCAGTCTTTAAATCTTAGCCAAGAAGATTTTGATCGTTTTATGACTGGTCAGACATCCCCGAAGAAGCAAGAATCTGACAGTTTTTCACCTGATGTGTGCCTGGGTGTTAAGCAAATGTATAAAAACTTAGACCTTCTATCTCAATTGAATGAGAGACAGGAAAGAATTGTCAGTGAAGCCAAGAAGCTTGAGAAAGACCTAATAGATTGGACTGGTGGAATTGCAAAGGAAGTCCACGATATTGTTGAGAAATATCCGTTAGAAATAAAACCAAAAAATCAAGCCTTAGCAGCTATTGACTCTGAAAATGTGGAGAATGACAAGCTGCCCCCACCACTGCAGCCTCAGGTTTATGCAGGATAATTATCAGTGTTAACTTTTGAAAAGTATCCTTATCCTCACCCAGTACTATCTGCTACTTGGGAAGGGAAGTAAATTTAAGACTTAAAAATCAGATGAGCTTAAATCAGTACGTTTTTTTTAAAGTACTTTTTTTTTTTAGTTAAGTGTAATGAATTGTATTTATTTTAGTCAAGTAGATTTCTATTAGGCTTTTGTGGGTTTTTGAACTGAATTTAAATTTTCTACACGAACCGGTGTAATTTTTAAGCAACACTAGTCCATTGACATCTTTCCTGAAAGCTTCCTTCTAGGCATGCACTTACTTGGTTTTAATAATTACTTTAACTTGAATTCGAGTTCCAGCAAACTCGAAAGGTACCGATGTTAGTCTGAATTTCTTCTGTAGCTGTAAAGACGAAATATATATTGTAAAATATGTAAAATTGTAAATAGAGTTAAAATCTAATGTCTGAACTGTGCATGACATTTTGTGTGTGAGTGAAAATGATACAAAAGTGTTCATTTTTCAGTTAAATGATGTTGCAGTATAAAGGCAAGTCCACTGGTAATGTTTTGATGGTATAATTGATTAATGACAGTCAGAGAGGATGTTGTAATGATCTGAAAACTTGATGCTCATTTCAGTCTGTTCTGTAAAAAAGAAAAAAAAAGTGCTATTTAAAATATGACACTTCTTCATATAAAGGTTCTCTCTGCTTTGTCAGTGTACCCAATAAGCCTTCAGTGGGGTAAGTGCTGATACTACTATTTTTGAAGAGAATGTTGAGTCAGGCTTCAGAAATAGCAAGAAATACTTGCAGTAAAAATTGCAGCTGAAAAAATTGAAACATAAAGGGGAAGGGGAGGAAATAGTGCAAGAGTTGCACCAAAAGTGGCTTTATTTTCCGGTATTGCCTGGTGATTTCCTTCAGTGGGCTAGGTCTTGATTGCTTTTTTTGACAATCTTGGTAGATAAGTAAGTTTGTGTGATTAGAGGCTGCTTTTTAGAGGAAGCGTGAGCTGTTGCTCTGAGCAGAAGAGTGCACTTTATTTTCACAAAACAGTAGTCTTCTGATCTTTAGTGGCCCTCCCTAGGAAAGCGACTTACCTTGCTGAAGCATTGAACGTGAAGGTAAATACGGCTTTATGTCACTAGAAGTTCAGATGGGTGTGTTTAAAGGCAGTAATCGCTCACTCTGCAAAAAGTAACCTCTTGCAATAGGACTTTTTTTATGCCAGTGGCACATTTTATACATCATTTAAAAGAATCTTCCAGTTAATGCAGTCTGCCATCACTTTGTGTACCTGAGATATCTAACATAAAGCTACTTAGCTGGAGCTACTTTTAAGCAATGTTAAATTCTTACCATCAAGGAGGAGAGTACCTACCTCTTTATTACATTCCACTGCGAGTTTAAATTTGCACTGCAATAATTTCAGACCACAACTGTGATTTGTCCCTTTTTGTCAGATGTATTTAGCCTTATGAACTATGCAGTCCTAGTGTTTAGGAGAGAATAGCTACCCAGAACTCCACTGCTGAAGTGAAGCAATGAGCTAATGGGATGATCACAAGAAATTAGGTTATTTAACATATCCACGTGTCACTGCGCCCAAATTGCTTAGGATCTGACCAGTGCTTGCAGTAATGATACTGTAAAGTCTTTCTTTATAAACACTAGGTGCTAATTCTGATATCCAGGTACACAGGTTTTCCTTT
>VWZK01010347.1:14478-130631 GCA_013396935.1 Baryphthengus martii | reverse complement strand
TCCTGTCGGTGTGCGGCGGAGGGACCTCTGGGCCTCGACGCCGAAATCCCGCTGCTGGGTGGGTGGGCAGAGAGTGGGGCGTTGGGTTGCTCCGGTGACGGTTGTATAACGGTGGAAGCACCGTGCGAGCGGCTGCCGGAGCCTCTGCCCCGCGGCCGAGCCGGGCACGTCCCTCCGCCGCCGGCACCTCCGCAGAGCCTTCCTGCCGGGGGGGTTGGTTTGCAGATCTTCACGGCGACCTGATCAACGGAGGTGATTTCGCTTGGCTGATGTATTGTAGTATGAGCTTTATTATTTTATTTCCAAAAAATATACATATATTTTTTTAAAGGGCTGTTCTCTTGAACTTTGTATGTGTGGCATCGTGCTGGATAAAAATAGTAAGAAAGAGTAATTCCGGTAGCACTAAAAAATATCCGTTTCAAAATAGCTTCTGAAGAGTGATTCCTTCATTGCTGTTTTTACTATTTGCTACATATCCGTATCTTATCCTCTGTTACTTTTTGGGTTTAATTTGCTTAAAGGTATCTTGATGGTTTTAATAATAAAATTTCTGGTGCATCACGCCTCGAATATGGCTGCTGACGTTAAATTTGAACCGTATATCATAATCTTAGATATGGACACCCTGGGAAACATTTATGCCTGACAAGGGAGAGAACAAATTACAGCACAGCCTTTTTTTTTTTTCCTCCTTCCCCTTTGTTTGCTTTTCGAGGGCTTGTCTTCTCTGGGGAAATTAATTTGCATGATTAGCTCTAGCAGTATAATTGTACGGTAAATTTGCCCTGTTAAACAAACCTTGACTCTAGATAAGAATTCATGAAGGATTACCCTCCACGTCCTCCTGGAACTTGTGAGAAGTTCTGCAATTGGGAGCGTGTCGGGGAACGAGAGCCTGTCGTGGCTGGGCCAGGCTTTTGTGGTAAATCATTAATGCGTTTTTATGAATCGTTGAGTTATAGGAGATCGATACTAATACGCTGGCCGTACAAAATGGTTCTAGGTTCATCTAGCGAGGTGCTGCCGCTTCCATCTCCCTGCTTTTCCCCGGCTCTCTGGGAACAGGGCGATGGCTGCAGTCCAATTCCTGGTCAGCAGGTGTCCGCAGGACAGGGGATGAATAACTTCTGTAGGCAGCCCGAGCAGAGATAATATTGAATTGTGCCTGCGAGACTGAATGCTCTTTGACCCTAGATCGAGTCCCATCAAAAGACGATTAAGACCTCGGGAGCTTTGTTACCTCCCGTGATCTGAGGAGCGGCTCCGGGCCGGTGGAATGTGATTCTTCTTTCCCACTTGAAAGACAAGAACTTGAAACGCCGCCTGGTAATAGAGAGTAGACACTGGGCTCTGTCAGGGGAGAGGAGCTTCTGAGGGCACGAACAAACAGACCTCGGTGTCCTTTGTGTGAGCCGGGTGCAGCCGGCAACAGACCGGAGACTGGCACACCCATCAGCCCTGGACGGACGGACGAGTGCGGCTCCCTCCTTAAACACTCGCCCTCGGTGGGGGTCCTGCAGAGCTGATACCTGTCATCGCCTTTATTTCTTCTTTATTAAACACCGGGACAGGGGTTGGTAGAAGTGAAGCTGCTTTATCAAGTCAGCTCTAAATTAAGTATTAACAAAACTAATTGACAGCAGAATTTTCTCCCTTTTCCCAAGTCTCCCTTTGCCAAAAGCAGGTCTGTGTTGGGAGTTCCTTTTTTTTTTTTTGTTTGAGGAGACCGTTCTGACCTGCGAAGGAAACTGGTTCCCAGGACTCGGAACTCCTGGGGTTTGTTTGGGAAGAAAACGCCCATATGCCCTGGCACACTGGGGTTTTTATTTTTGTCAGTCTGTAAAATGGAGACTGTGCTTACCTACGTGAGTTTAATTTCTTTAGGCCAGCGAGAGGGAAGGATACAGACCTGGTGATACTGCTGACATATCCTCGGTGCGTCGGCTACTGCCAAAGTCCTTTATTTCAGTCGCGTTTGCTGCTGGTTGTGTTTTCTCCTTCTCTAGTGGCCGCTGGCTGCGTTCCTGCCTCTCTTACACAGCCGGCGTTACCTTCTTCCGACACCCAGAACTCTTGTTTTGCCGTTCCCGCTAACGCTGCCATTTCCTCAACTTGTCAGTCATTTTCTGCTTGTGATTCAAGCTGTGTATCTGTCTGCGTCTCCGTCTCCTTACCGTTCTCATTACAAGCAACAGTTCTCATTACAGGCTGAAGAGCCTTTTCCTGGTGTTTTTATTTCCGTACTTGCACTGCTGAATGCTGTACCTTAATGGGTCGCCTTAACAAAGTCGACGGTTAACCGTCTTAAATTGGCCACTAAACTGGTTTCTGATTATTCAGCGGAGAATTTCCATACATCTTGAGTAAAGCCTGTCTGTGAACCGTGTGTATTTGACTGTTGTCAGGATGGGAAGCACAGAATTTGATTTCTCATGGAACTTGGACAGATCCTATAAAACTAAATCATTTCACTTTTGCCTTTCTCTCCCAGCTTCTCATACTAAGCAGCCGTAACCAGAATAGCATTTTTTGATACAACTTCAAAGTCCTTGAGTCTAGTATTGTGTGTTTTATTGTAGTCCATGTGATTTACATTACGATAAGTTGTAAGTTATGACTTTGACTTGTGAAAGTTGGAAGGTTTTAAAAACGCCCAAGCCAGGGCTCTTGGATATGGAATTGTGTTCTCCCCCAGCACAGGCTCACCTGCAAACGGGGCTGCCCCTTTCAAACTGGCAGCAAAATGTCTGTTTGCAATCAGAGGTTAGGTTTATTTTACTTTACAGCTGGGTATATTTTAAATTACGTTCCCAAACATTTGTCGGGAAGGGCTGTGGAGTGTCTGGAGATGCTGCATGCACAGGTGGAGTAATGTTTGATATTTTTTCATTCTATTTTTTAACTTAGCTACTTTTTATTGTAAGATCTGTTTTTAACAAGAGTTTGTAGTCAGGAACTTGGGTATTCGAAATTCAGTATCAACTTGATCCTTAAAATTTACTGTAACTGACCAAATGACTTCTCTTCCTTGGCTTTGTTTTACGGGTCGAAATGAGATGTTTGCTGTTTATGTAGCTCTTGGGGGTGTTGAAACGCTTAATTGTGCTTCGAAAAGTCTTTTGAGAGGTGAGACGAAACATTTCATGCAAGGATGAAGCATTTTGCTTCGTTTTGTTACTGCAAGTCTGCGGGGCTCTCAGGCTTCTATCAATGATCTGCTTCCTGAGTGACTGTTATCAGACTAACACGGAAAAGAATCTGCTTTCCAGCAGGTGCTGTTCTCTCTCTGTGCTGTACAGTGTCTCCTGTCTCTGCTCTTGGCACGTGCAAAAGGCCAGGCCATTTTTCTGCCACCTTTACTGCTTCCAGGCTCTAGGAAACTACTGTTTTTTTTTCTTATCAGTAAACATATTTCTAGGAGAAAATAACTCAGAAAACTGTGATGAGGCTGTGACTGGTTGGAGCCGATTCGCTGTTATCTCCCACTTGGTTGTTTTCTCCTGAGGCGGTCTCAGGGGAGGAGATGTGTTTGTGCACATCTGGCTGCTGATCTCTTGGTTATATTTAGTTGCAGTGGATTGAAGGGTCCTAGGTGATGTTTTCATCAGTTTTCTTCCTCCACAAGTCTTGATTAATTCTCTTCCTCTCCTGTTGTGAAGAAGACCGATGGCGTTTACTCTGAGGCTATTTACTTTCTTTCATGTTTTTAACGCTGAAGGACAGGAGAAGGGGAGGAGGATCAGCTGGACAGAAGAAGTGCTCTGCCCTGGAGGATTTTCCTCCCTCCGTTCCTCTTGGAGCCAGCTCTACTTGCGCTTCTGCTGCTGACAGGGATTTTAGGCTCCACGGTTTCATCCCACAGGATCTTGATTTGTTTCTTAGAAAGATGAACTGAATCAGCTGCAGATACTGGCACCTCTTTTCTTCTACAGATATCAGTATGGTAAAGTAAGTCTTCCTATAAAAATAGTAGGAAAACCTCTTTTCCTCCCAACTACAAGTTTCGTGCTGCAAATAATTATGTTGTGAAATCCTAATGAAGATTTAAAGACAAGAAAAAAAATAAATCTTGGTTTACCATTACCAAATTCCTGAGAGAAACTGACTGCAAAAGCTCTTGATAGTTTATGTAGTAGAAATTAGTAGTTCGTTGCAGGGCATAAAAGGGCAGCCCTCTGGTGAGTTTATAAGCTCCTGTTTAATTTTTATTCTGTTTCCCTTAAAAAATGTACGGAGAGATAATAATTGCTGCTGCTCTGAGAACCAGCAGAGGGTTTATTTTCAGTTGTTAGATCAGCTGAGGTTATTCTTGCTAATTCTGTTCCATAGGCTGGGGATACTAGATGAGAGATACAGACATTCTTCTTAATTAGTCTTTATAAAACTGAGTTTATCTTGAATATTTTGAACTTTAGTAGTTAGCTTTACAATCAACACAAGTGTGACCTCTTTTGCCTCACTTATTTTAGTGGTTTAGGTGTTAGACATCAAGTTCTATTTGGAGAGACCGAACGAAAGATATTTTTGGTACCTGCTGCTGTTTACTGTTCTTAAATGAAAGGCATTTTAGTTTGAGATCCCCCCCATTTCTTTGTTTGCCTGTTATTTATGGATGGCTTGCTAGGAAAATCGCAGTTCGGTTCAGTTGCGTTCATGAGTTTTTCTGCAACATCGTTTTCATTCAAAGGGGTTAACCCTGATGTGACCCATTTCCTCACCTCTCTTGTACTACTAGTGACGGGGCATCTGAAAACAGACCTGATTTGTAAATAAACTGAGTTGCATGATTGAAATCAAAGGCTATTATATGGAATAAGATGGTCAGGCTTAGAAAACAGGTGAGGTGTTAGCGGCGTGCCGTTGGGATGGGCTAGCGCTGGCCTGCTGCCCTTCTCTTTTACCTGCAGTTTTCTTCCTTGAGATATTTCAGTGCTGGGTTTAGTTAGTATTTAAATCCTTCTAAATGTTTTTTCTCCTTTAGACTGACTATCTTACACGCCCAACAAGAAGGGGAAATATTTGTAAGGAAATTAAGTGATCTTAAGAAAGATGGTAGTTGACAATCTGGCAAGATAACATGTAAAAATTCCCAGATGTTTACCCTGATCTCTTTAAAATTCCTGTTTTGTGGAGTTTTTTTCCTTATGGCAACCACAATTTTACTTTTAATAACCTGCTTTAATGCAGTTGGGTTGGTTTTTCTTGTTATTGCTAGAAATTCCGTTCCTTTGATATTAAGCCCCGAAATGGGAATTTCTGGTGTGATTCATTGGATTAACTTTTTGGTCTTTGCAATAGACTTCAAGATTTTCCTTATTTGTACTTTATTCTTGGAAAAACTCGTAGGTCTGTTTCAGAAGTTACTTTTTCTATATTCCTTTATATACAGCTAAGGAAGAATTTAAAATATTTCTTTGAGTTTTGAGCTGTACTGGAGGAAGACTCCCTAAACTCTAGAATTAATGCCTATTTCCTCGCTTTTTAGATGGCTATGCAATTCTGTGGTTGCCTGGGACTCTGACACACTCGCTGTTGTGTATTTCCAGCCTTTACCATTTTCATCTTTTTAACGGTATAACAGAATTTTCAGGGTTTGCAGGGCCTGATTTAAGTGCACAATATCTCTCCAGTGCTTGTCAAAGTGTTTCCCGATGAGGACCATCAGCTGGAACTCTGCCCGAACGCGGCGTTTGGCCTTGATGTGTCCACCTCGACACCGAGCGATTCCTTTGGAGCTGGTGGCCAATGTTCCAGGCTGGCAGTTTTCATTCTTCCCGTTGCACTTGAGCTACTTGTTAGGCTGACTGTGGAGATTTTTATTGCCTGAGTATTAAAAGGCTTAGCCCGAGTGGAGAGAGGCAGGCAGGAGCTATTAGAGCTGCTTTTCTACATTATTTATTTAGCTAAAAAGCGAAATCTGATCTTGGTTTCCCGACCTGCCAGGAGGTAATAGCCTTCAGTTTCTTTTTTTTAACGGTCTAAAAGAGAAATAAAAGTTCAAGTTATATTCTTTAGGTTATTTATTTACACAGAGGAAGTTGTTAGTTATAACTGGAGCTGGTAGAAGGAGATTATTTGTGTTGTGTTTCTACCAAGTCCTGACAGGAAGGAGGAGTTTTAAGTGTGTGGACCGTTAACCAAACTGCTATAATCTAGTGAGCATTTTGATTTACATGTGCTGATCTGTTTCACGAGTTCTTTGACGATTATCGTTATTTAAGTGCTTTATTTCATTAAGAACCAGGTAACTCTTCAAGCAGCCATGTGGAAACATTCGTCTTAGCCCTGGTTTGCACGACCCATGTCCAATTGCTGTTTTCGTGTCAGCTCTAGCATCGAAATCCACAGTTGTTCCCTTTTCTCTCACAAATGCTCAAAAGGCACCTTATGCTTTGGAAATTGCAGCTTATAGCATTTTCTAATTGCTTCCAAAGCCGTTGAGTTATGGGAGCATATTAAGCAAAAGCTGGTGATACTCTTACATAAAAATATTAGCCCAAATATTTTTTTTATTTGTACACTTTTCAGGCCGTCCAGTTTTATGGCCGATTTTAGACCCCGTGGTGAACGTACATGTTAAGGGGGCTGCTGGAATTCCCTTTAAAAAGCAGTCAGTGCTGTGTGTGCTGTGGGTGACGTTCAGCTTTGATTAAATGCTATAATAAAGCCTGCATCTGTGTTGTTATTTTCAAAAGGATATCCAGAAGGGAACACTGAATACAGCTCTGCTTTTGCTTTATCTTTTGATCTTTTCCCATCTCAACGCATGTCTCCAGTGTTTCTAGATGGAGCGTTGGGGATTTTTAACTAGAGCTCATTTAAGAAATTTGCTGCCAGTGAGAAGACAGGAGGCAGAAGGTACAGAGGTGCAGATTGTACCCAGCATGATCTTTTCCCCAGCACCAGCTCTCCCTTTTCCCTCTCACTCCTGCCGCCTTCTGACACCTTCACTGGCCTCTTTGGCCACAGCACAGCTGGTCTTGGACAAAGATAGTTCTGGGAAGGTGCACAATTTATCATCATCCCTGCACTGTGCTTTTCACACTCTATATTTTTGAAAGATGTTTGCAGCACCCTGACAGTCTTGCTGAGAAAAAGTTCCCGTCTTTCCTGGTCCCTGCAGAGTGGATGAAAATTGGTCGATGGTGCAAAATAGTAAAGCCGGGACGTGATCTTGTGCTCCGGAGCGAGTGCTGTTTCAGCAGCTTTCACTGAGGAGAGCAAGTTGGTGTGTGAGGAGGAGAAGGAGACAAGGAAAGTCAGTGTTGTGTTATGGCACAGCACCTCAAGTCTCTTCTCAGCGAGTTGAATTTGCCCCTTTCTGGAGCACTTTGCAGATTTGATCAACATTCCTTCTGTTAAGAGTAACACAAGCATTTCCGTCAGTAAAATCTTGAGTATACGCAAGAAAGTCGTTATAATCGCTGTACATTGTGGGATCTGAAAAAGACTGTGTTTGAATGCTTGCCATTTTCCCTTCTCTTGCTTTCTTTTCGATCGGTAGGTCAGATCAAAGATTGCCCTCTCCTTCCCTTGCCCTCTTTCTCAAAACCTGACCCTTTTTCATCCTCAGACTTCCACTCCAGCCCAGCTCCATCTGCCTTGGAAATGAGGTGTGCTTCTCCCAGGAGTCAGTGACAGTCACCCTGACCCGCAGGGAGCAGAGTCCTTCAGTTAATTAAATGTTACCAGAGCTGTGTGAATGCTCACACATTAACCATGACACTGCTGAATTCTTTCAACACTCACCTTGAATTTTGCCTTTTCCTATGAATTCTGGGGAGAAGCAACACGTTGCGATGAACGGTTACTACCTTTCTAGTTTGTTGGGGGTTAAAAACCTCAAGGCTGCCTTTTAACACAGAACTGTTTGCTTTTCTTTGCGAGTGGAGGTGGGGAATCTGAGACCGTAAACTTAGTTTGGGTCTCTCTGCTCTGCAAATGAAAAGAACGTTCAGAGGGACAGTCAGACAAAATATTACATTTTGGACAGCACGTTAACGATTCAGTGCGTTTCCTAAGCGTGTGTAAGGTCCTCCTTTTGTTTACAGACTCTAGCAAAAGTTCTCTAGATCCTGCACAAATCAAACAGAGAAAGGAGTCATCCAGCCTCCGCCTTCATGCCGTTGCTAGGTGTTTCTGACCACAAGATTCTTAGTACAGAAGCCTAAATTGACGCAGGCTGTTTTTCACATCCCGTTTGGAAAGTAGAGGCATTTTGGGCTAAGGATGAAGTAAAAGGGGGATCTTTAAGGCTTCAGCCTCAGTTTTGAAAGAATATGCAAGGATGGATGAACTTTGATCTGTGGGCTGCATTGCAACTCCATCCACACTGCAGTTTGATTAATTCACCTATTACTGGAATTAAAGTGTAGCAGTGTATATCCTGCCTAGGTGTGTGGGGAAAGAAACGAACTGGATTTATTGCTTATCAGCGATATTTGGCTGTGCTGGAAGTTGTCCTTGTTTCTTAAAATCTGTTCCCAGTTAGCAGCTTTAGGAGCTGAGAAGGTGATGTCGAGCATGTTTTGATTTGTGCTTTATTTAAGGTGTACTGAGTGTTCAGTGAACAGCGCAAACTCGTGTAATTGAATTTCGTTTGAGGATACGATTCCCTTTTTTGTTGTCAAAACTTTTGTCTGATGTGATCTACCAACCCCCCCGCCCTGTTAAGGCATACAGCCCAGTCACTCGCTTGTAATGTTCTTTGTTTTCAGGTGAACAATCAGAATAATGTTCAACATAAACCTGTTGGAGAACCTGAAGGTTTACATCAGCAGTCGGCCTCCGCTTGTGGTCTTTATGATCAGCGTAAGCGCTATGGCAATAGCTTTTCTGACACTGGGGTATTTCTTCAAAATCAAGGAGATCAAGTCACCAGAAATGACAGAGGTAGGTACAAAAAGTTCCTGAGCTAAACAGTGGGGATACTAATTTGAAGACCATGCCCGAAAACTGAGGATTGGGATTTTTTGACCCTCAAGAACCCTCTCGTGGGAATGTGCAGAGTCTTGTGGGAGATTATCTTCTTTTATATTTGCCTCCAATTTCCTGTTGGTATGAATGTTTTGAATAATCTTGTTTTATTTCAAGTTTCATTTGTGAAATTTCTTCTCCGGTAGAAGTGCTGTAACGTGGGAAACCGTGCTAGAAACCGCTGATAACCCCGAGAGTGGCGAGAAGGGACCGAGTTAGCGCCTTCCTTTTGTAGTTGAAAGGAGGATGTTCTGCCGCTGCGCTGAGCAGCACTTGGGCAGTGGCCGGGATGGAACACGTCTAACTTTGTAAACAACTCGCCCCATTGTTGAGATAGCCACGGTGGTAGTTGTGCTTGCTTTGTGAGCCATGTAATTTCTGTTAAATGGTTTGGAACTGCGGGCGGGGTGGTGCCTGTCAAGGTCTGCGCCTCTCGAGAGAAGCGGCCGCCAACAGGTAACTCGCTAATCTGGTTGAAATCTTGACGTTTGTTTGAAGGACTGGAATACTTTCCTCCTGAGGTTTAATGATTTGGACTTCTGTATATCTGAGAATGAAACCTTAAAGCATCTCATCAACGATACCACGACTCCAGAAAGTACCGTGACTAGCGGGCAGGCGAGATCTTCTACGCAGTCTCCACAGACTCTTGAGGACTCCGGTCCGATAAACATCTCTGTTACAGTCACACTGACGCTGGACCCCCTCCGGCCGTTTGGCGGCTATTCTCGCAATGTCACGCATCTCAGTTCCACGATTTTTGGACACCAGATTGGACTGTCAGGTATGCCAAGCTTCACCTTGATGAATTTGAGTGAGAACTATAGCAGCAAAAATCCAGCAGCTTATTAAAGGCGAGACGAGTCTTTGGCTTAGAACATATATGTGTTTGTAGCTGTGTTGTCAGTGTGTTCCTATAGAAAGCCCTTCACTTTGCTAGAAAAACTTTTCCCTGCATTCGAAATGGAAAAAGAACCTGCAGGTTTGCCAGGATTAGGCTTTGCTGTTTTAAATGATTAACCTAATGACAACGGAAGGTAATTTTTAAGCCAACAAAAGCTTCTACAGTGACTGTCTTCAGTCCTATCTTGATACATTTTCAAGTCCTTAACTCACATTTTTAAAGGCATTAATATATATATATATAGAGAGAGAGATATCAAGTATATATATATACAGAGAGAGATCAAGTAGCATGTTGTCAAAAAAAAATAAAATTTTTCTCCAAAATACCTCTGTGAATAAACTTCAGTATCGCAAACAGCGACAAATCAGATGGTTACCATTTCTGTGGCGTGAAGAGGCTGATGTGCTGTGCAGCTGCCTTGCCAGGAAGTTTTTACAGGAGCCTGTAGAAAATTAGTAGAGGTGAATAATAGAACCTCATTGAATTTTAGCTTTTAGCCAGGGTTGCATTTTATAACAGTGCCTGAAGGTGTCTTGAACCTCAGAGACCTGTGAAGAGATGTTTTTCACAGCTGTAAATCTGTCTGCTGTATTTTATGTCGTTGTTTTGTTTCTGCTTTAAGAGCTGTCAAATGCAAGTTCCCTTTCCAGTAGCCTGGGTTTATTTTCAGTATGAATGTATCTGCATGGAGTTAAATACACTACTTAATCTGCAGCTCAATATCGGCTGGCACCTTTTTGTTTACACGAGTATCTCTAATTTGAAAAGTAAGCATCAGAAAAAGCAAATGCGGAACAAAGTCTGTGGGAGGAGGAAGGCTAAAGATCTGTGATTTTTTTCTTTCTAATCAAGTTCTCAGAACATACACGAGTTCATTTAGAAATAGTGAGATTTTTGTTGCTGAAAGGAGCCTAATGACCCCACTTCTTCTGGGGGCAGGAGAGATTAGAAAGACCAGCAGCTGAGGGTTTTGTAGTTTGGTTTGTGGTTTAACTTTCTTTGTGCTCTTTTTGCTGCTGGTAAAGATCCTGGATGACTTCAAAGGTACAGATTCCGGGTGGTGGTCGCTGCCTTAGTCCTTTGCCTGCTGTCCTTATCCTGGCGATCGTTGCTCAGATACTTTTGTGAACGAAAACCAGCTTTCCTTCTCTCTTTCTCAAAGGCAGAGAATCCCATGAGGAGATAAATATTACATTCACCCTGCCGGCTGCCTGGAATTCAGATGACTGCGTTCTTCACGGCCACTGCGAGCAGGTCGTCTTCACAACCTGCATGACTGTGACAGCGGCCAGCAATGTCTTTCCTGTCACGGTGTAAGTGCCTTTTGAACTCTCCTTCACAGGCCGGCTGCTGGGTGATTAATTCCTCGGCTGGATCTCTGGGGTTGCTACTTCCCAATGAATGTTATTGACTGTAAAACCCCTGTCTTGAGGCTTGAGACTTTTGCTGCCTTTTAGCAACGCTCGATTTTTTTCTGTGGATGTTTCGTGCTCTAGCCCCTACCTGCCTTGCAGTGTGCTACCTCTGATTTAAACTTCACTAGGGCCTAGAAAAAATCTTTGAATATTTAAGAAGGATACCCTGTAATTTAGTTTCACTGCCTTGTTTGAGAGCTAAGGCTTGACACTAAGGTTCTTAGCCTCTCCCTGCTGAGACGTCAGTGTAAGCCGAATGCTGCTTTGCTACCGTACCCCAGCAGGTACAGGTTTTTCGTCACAGTAGTTTCCCTTTGTCTTCTCTAGACTCCCTGACACTGCACCCTGGAGAACCAGCAGATAGATTCCCAAGACTGTGTGAAGCCTCATGAAAACCAGTTTTTTTCTGGTTAAGCTGTGGGATGTTGACTTACTGGAACAAGACGCAGTTGAATTCTAATCTTAGTATAGGGACCATATGTTCTTTATACACCCTTTTGGTTAAACTTGGGTTTTTGTTGTTGTTTTGGGCGGTCCAAAATAAAACCATATTTTATGCTGCTGTTGGGGAGGCTGAGCTTGACTCAATTCTAAAAGTTACCCTTATTGAACGTGGAGAATGATGATTGGGGTGCT
The DNA here is from genome assembly GCA_013396935.1 of Baryphthengus martii. Taxonomy (NCBI): domain Eukaryota; kingdom Metazoa; phylum Chordata; class Aves; order Coraciiformes; family Momotidae; genus Baryphthengus; species Baryphthengus martii. The sequence goes on along the minus strand of VWZK01010347.1, from coordinate 118,694 downwards.
AATTATTTCTGGGTTTTTTTGCAGTCAGCCACCGCATTGTGTTCCTGAAACGTACAGCAACGCGACGCTTTGGTACAAGATCTTTACCACAGCAAGGGACTCTAATACAAAATATGCACAAGACTATAACCCTTTCTGGTGTTACAAAGGAGCAATTGGAAAAGTCTATCACGCTTTAAATCCCAAACTGACCGTTATAGTTCCAGATGTAAGTGCCACGGTTATTTTTTTTTTATATTATGTTGAATAAATGCTTAGCTCCTGTTTAATCAATTGGGGTTCTGTTCATGTCCTAAGATAGTCCTATTCAGGGCTGGTTTATTAAGGAGTGCAAGAGCTGAGGCGGAGCTGGGTGTGCTCTCTGCCCCTGGGGTATGATGGTCTGCATGTAATATCCCTGTGCCTCACAGCTTTTAATAACTCCCATTTATATTTTGAAATCACTTGACAGAAGACACTGCCAGTGTATGGGAAGAGATCTCTAGTACAGATTTTTAATATGAGGAACGTTTTAGCTCTTTGTCCCACTATTAGGAATCACTTTCATTACTATGCCAGCTGCGAAAGTTGATTCATGAAGTAATTTCCGTGCTGATCTGATAATTATTGCCTTAATATAAAATGCCAGCTATTGTCAGTAAATGGTTTTAATTCTCTGTGCAGGACGATCGCTCTCTAATAAACCTCCATCTCATGCATACCAGTTACTTTCTTTTTGTGATGGTGATTACGATGTTCTGCTATGCAGTTATTAAAGGCAGACCAAGCAAACTGAGGCAAAGCAATACAGAATTCTGCTCTGAAAAGGTGAGTCTGTTTAATAGCAAAATATTGACTCTGATAAGAAAACAAAGAAAACCTCCTTTTTTACTAGTACAAACTGGTTTTTCTTATCTCTGGAGAGGTAGATTTAATTCCCTTTCAAAGAGACATGGGTTTTTCGTTGCAAACAGTACAGCCAGGTGCTACAAAATACGTATGTGAGCTTTGTAGGTCCTCAGAGGTAGATTTCTCTCCTACAGAAGTGGATTATTGCAGTCCAGTAAGTGCTGTAACGCAGCTGGCACTTGCACGAGGCATTGTGTAAGTGGCATTGAGTAGTTTTATTTATCTTTTATCACAACAGACTGAAAACTTTGAGTAAAATATGTTACTTAATGGTTGTTAATCAGAGTGAAATTCAAACACTGACAAAGCTATCGAAACAGTCATTATTCAGCACTGCGGTGGAGACCTGCACTTTGCTTGAAGGATTAAATAGGAATATATTTAATTGTGAAGTAGGAAGCTAATTTTGGCACCTTTTGATCTTAACAATATTTTGTAGTATCAGATATTTTTTTTTTTTTCTGTGTGAGGTTTTTTTTGGGGGGGGGAGGGATGTGTGTGTGTGTGGGTTGTTGTTTTTTTTTAAATTGATAATGCTAAGTACAAAACACCTTCAGACTTACTTTGATTTCCTTTCCAAGTTATACTTCTCAAGGTTCTTTGAAAAGGCAAGGACAGATATGCCAGCTGCATGGAGATAAGTAATATCACTGTTATGGGATTAAGAATTTGACTTCAATTAAATGTTTTCTTTTTCTTCTTTTTTTTTTTTGTTTAGGTTGCTTTGTCAGAAGCATAATCCATCCTCTCCTTTTACTGAGAATGACTGAGAACCGTAATCATTGCCTGCTGAACCCAGAATGGGTCTTAACACTCTGTGAATACATTATCTTGCAATGTTGGTTTATTCCAACCAAAGACATTTCAAGTGCCTGTAATTGATTTGTACATATTTATAAAAGTATATTCAGAATAAGTCAGAGGATGCACTTGTTCCGCATCGTAGTGCGGCCGGAAACTTTCAGTCTTGACCTGTGGACATAGCCGAATGTTGGTGTAGATATGTTTAGTGATATGGCTACATATAGTCAGAGCAAGATATTTTTTGTCTAGCTGCATCTGGGCAGGTTAAGATGCCTTTGCAAGTGTCTCAAACAAACCAACAGATCTTTGTTTGTTTTGGTTTTTTTTTTTGCCCAATGATATGTACAGTGTGTTTGAAACAGTATGCACCTTTGATATAATACTGCATTTCCAAAGCCACCAATCTACTACATGATTTAAATGTGTATTTGTGTGGCCTAATACTTTCTTCCATTTGCTCCTTGCTTGCAAGAAAAGATATCAACATTTTAGGGTTTGGGTTTTTTTGAAAAAGAAAATACATATTCACATTTTAATAGTGCTGTATTTAGGACAAACTTGTGCTTTTATTCATAGTAAAAAAAAAAGAAATGAAGAAGTGAAGTCCCATTTAAAAATGTTTCTTATCGAAAAGTGCGAAGTTTGATTTTGGTGGGGTTTTTTTTGTTTTGGTTTTGGTTTGTTGTTTTTTTTTTTTTTTCATTTGGCTTGCTGAATGCCAGAGAATCAGTCAGCACAGAGACTACGTGGAAAGCTTTCCACTTGGCCTCCCATCCACAGCCCTCTAACCAAGATTGTGCATCAATGCTGCAGAGCAGCTTTCTATAAACTTTTTTTTTTTTTTTCCCTAGAAAGTGAAACTTAATAAAAAGATATATTGTATTAACAGTCTGTTGGGGCTCCGCACAGCCTTGGGCAAGTGCAAATGATGAAAGGAAAAGAAATCCCATAGTCTGGTGTAGAGCTTCGCTTTGGGACTCTCCATCCATCTCTGAAGGGCAGCTGAAAATGACACTTTTATTAGCATTGTCCCGTTTCCATTCAGCGCTGTCTGCTCAGGGGAAATGACAAGGAAAAGACCAGGGCTGTTGTGATTAAGGTCAAAGAAACCACACAGTAAAACACACACTGTTCTCTCTGTCCGTTCTTAAATCAGAGGGTTTTATTCAGTGCGCTTCTCCCTTTCCCATTCTAGCTTTTGCTTCTCTTTCTGGCTTCTTATTGAGTCTCCTCCTTAATTTTCAGGAGTCAGGGTTTTCTCGCAGACATTTCCACCACTGCTTTTAAAATCTCACTGGTTGCCTTAATTGACCTTTCATCTTGTCTTTCAGCTTTGTCAGGTAGTCTAACTGTAGATCAGCATATATACACATAAGCTTCCCCCCTTCCCCCTCTTCCTTTTGCTTTAAACTACACAAAAGAGGAAACCCAAGTCAGAATCTCACAGTCTCGATGCTGGCATAAAATTCTTGGTTTATTACCTGCAGACGCTATTGAGTGGTACCCTGCTGGTCTGTATCTGTGGGACTTCAGTAAGTTCACGAATCTTCAGAGCGTTTGAAGCAAAATAGTCACACTTCTCTTCAGAACACGTTTCCTTTATAGAATTTCAGTTACTTTTAAGTGGTATTAACTAACATGCGTTTTTCTCCGGGGATGTTAAGGCAAAGCTTTAGAGATGGCCTCGTTTGAAGTCTAGGGACAAAATGAAGCTTCCAGTTTTCTCCTGATGCTGCTGTAGGCTGATAGTGCTTCACTGGAATGAGACAGTGAAGTCAAAACAGGTAGACAGCTTCTCATGAAAACTCTCTGAGCTGTTCTAATTCACCCTTACCCAGCCTTCTGCATTAATACTGATTTCTAGAGTTGCCTACGAGGGGGGCTGGATCTGGGGACCAAAGGCAGGAATAGGAAATGGATTGGGGTGGTGTTGCAGATTCTGGAAAGACCTAGAAAAATCGCCCGACGTAATGTGACTCCTTTAAAAACGCCAAGCTGAGTCCTTTCCATTTCAGCAAATTAAAAATCAAACTCCAGATGTCCAAACTGGAATTTGGCTTGTTGGGGAAAACAGATGTATTATCTTTTTTTAATCTGGTTTTGCTGTTTGGTAATCAAAGGAGCCTGCTTTGCAACTGATCACCCACTGTTATCGAAGTACCCAGAAATACTAAGATTGCAACCCATGAATGCAAAAGAGAAATGTTGAAGAGTTGTATTTTTTTTTTTGGCCTTAGTTTCTCCCTTTGCAGCCCTGTATTGCAGCGGCGAGGTAAGGGCGGCCATCGGGTTGAAATGCTGCGATACCGAGGAATATCGGATTGTTCCTGGGCGCAGCGTACAAAAGGTAAATGCAGCCAAACAGAAGAGTAAAAACTTACTATTAAAGTTCAGATCATATTGATCTTTCCTTTTTTTTTTTTTGTTGTTTTCTTTTTCTTTTTAACTATGACTTGAATCAGTTTTGATTCTATATGTACGTGTTTTCTTGTTCTTAGAAAGCTGCCGTTTTCTTTTTGCGTTTTTTCTTTGGCATTACATAGAAAATCTGAGCCTTGGTTTTCGACCCTCTGCAGGTGATTGTAGGGTTAAGATGGCTTTTGTGTTTTGTTTTGTTCTTACATTTCACTTGTCTTGTTGCATGATGGTTAATAGCTGATTTGGAAATGACATTTCTCTCCTAGATTAATTTTGTGTTTGTACGATGTGCATATTGCTTTGCAGAATAAAAACAACGACGTTTATTCTGGTGTCTTTATTTCTACTGCCCAGTGGCACTGAAGGTTTCATAAATCACCTGTTGTGTGGAAAGTCCCCAGTAGTTTGGAACCTCAAACCCTCTGTGGAGCTGTGGTACAGCACTCACTTTACACAGCCTGGTTTTGTTCTGGTGTAGGGATTGTAGCTGGTGCCCATCGTGAGAAATGCCGAATTTGTGACCTAGACCCATCTCTCCTGTTGCTGGTCCCTGATGATGGTTGTGCCTTCACTGCCTCCTCCCCCTCCAAGTGCTCTGTAACTCCCTCAACTGAACCCAAACCAGATGCTGAGTCTCTCCAAATGCCTTGCAGGTGGCTGGAAGGTGGTTGGAGGACATATATGGATGGCTGTTGAAATGAAGATCATGTACCTTGTTAAATTCGAGCTCCAGTTACTGTGCAGCCTGGAACAAGTTGCACCTGCATGTTTTCGGTGCTTGAGCGAGTAGGAAAAACAGACTTTGCTTTGCTTTGGACGCTTGTTAAAAGCCTCTCTTCTCTGAAAAACACTTCAAAGCATCCAACTGGTGCCTGTTCAGATCTGGTGGCGAATTGGAGCATTGTTTAAAAGCGGATCTCTCTGACATTGTGTTGGAATTTTGACAGGGGAGAAGTGCTCTGAGAACTGGTAGGGGGAAAAAAAGTTATTTTAACAGACTGTTTGCCCTGAACGAGCGTGGATGGCCTGGGTTAGTGTGGACTCGGCTTCGAGTGAGTCTGTCACTCCGAAGCCGTCGCCTTTGGCCTCCGTCGAGTTCTGCCCGTCAGCCAGCAAAGAGGAAGAGAAGGGCAGTGGGACACGTATTCACTTGTTTTCCCTTAAACAAACTGCCTTTCGTAACTCGAGCGGCCACCGTTTGGCCGGTGCGCAGCTTTGTTCAGTGAGGTTTATAGAAGTGCAGCTTCCTTGAAGAAAATCCTGTTTTCGTAGCTTTTCTTGCATAGAGTTACACTTGAGTAAACTCAGAGGAGGTTCTGTGGCAAGTTCCCACTGGGGGAAAAGTACTTGGCACATGGATAATGTGACTGAATTAATTTTGTTCTAAAGTAAAGGTGAGCAACCTGCTGCCTGGAATATTTCCCAAGGCTCTTATATGGGAGAAGTCTTGTAATTTAGTGCAATCACCTTAAGTCGGATTCTTTCAAGGCTCCCTCCTGCCTCTTGAAGGTATGAGCAGCTCAGAACGAGGTGTTTTAAGCAGGTAAATGGGGGGAGGCAAAAAAAAAGGGCTGTTTTGCTGATACTTGCCGGTGTTGGAAGGGTGGGGTGAGCAGAAAGGATTCATTTGATAACATTAATCAGGCCGTTTGCTCATAACGATGATGTTTGTTAACAAACTGAAATAAGGGCAATGAAAAATGATGTAAAGCTCGCTCATCTGGAAAAAACGCCGGCGCCGTGTTTGCAATCAGATTAGCCCGACCGTTAGCGGGCTGCCGCAGATTGGGGTGAGACGGACCATCCGCCGGCAGCCCTGGCCTTTCTGCCGTCGGGCGCTTTGTGCCGAATATTTTGGCATTAACGTGAAATTGCAGAAAAGGAAGAACAGCTTCTTTCTCCTCGCTGCCACGGCTGCTTTCTGCAAGCAAATTGCTTTAGTTTTCTTTTGAAAATGGAGAGTCTCAGGGAAACGTTGCTCTCGAAAGCGGATATGAATGAGTAGGCTGGCAGCTGCTGAAATTCGGGTTGTAAATTCTCCTTTTCCCTCCAGCACTAGTCAAAACTTTGCTGATGAGTTGTCTGGCAGAGCGAGAAAATCATCTGTAGCTAAAGGTTTCTCTTAAACTCTTGTGGCTTTTTGTCTGCTGTTAACCAGCTATCTCGGTGACGTTCAAACTTTTGATTTCCGAGCCCCGCGACTGTCCTGGAAGATCCCTGAGGAGTGGCACAAACAAAGGTCCCTTTGTGACATCCGCTTGACTGGGTGTCCTTTCTGTTGGCTTTCAGGTGACCTTGAGGTGTCTATTAACCCTGGGTTGGGAACAATGCTGAAAAACCGGCAGCAGTGCCGAGCAGCAAGGCACGAGCTTTGCTGGATTGGGATTTTCTTTGGCACTGGTGCCAAGCGCTGGCCCAGTCCCACAGTGCTCTGCACCGGCTCTCCGGAGATCTGGGTTCCTTGCTGTGTGGCTTGTGTTTGTAGGTCTCTGTTTCTTCTTTAGAAAGGGCTTTTTCTGGCTCTGTGACTTTTACGGATACAGAAGTAACTTCTCCTTGGCTAGAAAATGCACCCGACTGACCACACTGCTACCGGGAGGGGAGGCTCTGTCCTAACCTGCAAGGCTTCCTACCAGAACCGATATTCCCTATTTACCTTTGGAAGGTTAAAGAAGCCGTTGGGACCTGAGTACGGANACCGATATTCCCTATTTACCTTTGGAAGGTGTTTCTTTACAGGATGTTAAAGAAGCCGTTGGGACCTAAGCACGGGTTTCTTTGTGCCGACTCTTACTGTTAGCACCTTGCAACATGATTCTCACCCCTTGAAATAAAATAACCACATAAAATGTAATCTATAGCTACAAAAAAAAAAGTTTTTCATAGGCCTTGTTCAGGAAGAAATCATTTGGCAGGACACTACTTTATCATTTTTCCTTTGGAAACATCCCTTCTGGTAATGACCTCTATTTTCTAGCAAGAGAGGGTTTTACAGGAGCAGCTCAGGTGAGGGTGAGTGGCTGAAAAACATAAATAAACCACCATGTCCTTGTACCTATTTCACCCCAGAGCCCTCTGAACAAAATAAAATTTTCTAGCAGGCACAAACGGGTCAGAAACACATTGTGGGGCCGGTGGCTGCTTGCGTCTCCTCCCAGCAGCACTCACCACAGCTCAGCACCCCAGGCAGGATTTTCACCTTGGAGTTTAATTCTATTTCCCCTGGACTCGCCCTCCCCTTGCTGTGGCAGGAGGGTTTGCTGAGCAGCTGGGGCCGGGTTGCTCGCTGTGCTGTTGTGGAGGGTCCCAGGTGGGTGGATTCACCATTTTGCAGAGTAACGAGGACAAGCTGGTCGGGTTTTGCTCTGGTATTTAGCTGGAGCCTGCCCCTTACCCCCAGGAGATGCCTATCACCCCTGATTGCTCCTCAGCTGGGCAGTGGGAAGCTGTGGGGCAGTCACCACCCAACATTCCCTGCTGCTCCCTTCCAGCAGGGAGACTTGTCTCCTCAGGGGACTCTGAAGAGATAGTCCAGGCAGTAAATCAATGTGTTGGATGCAATGGGTCAGCACAATGTGAGTAACCCCTTGGAAGGGAACAAGCTGCACTGGAATGGCTGGATTCCTCTGGTCTTGGTGAGTCCCTGTCTGCTGTGGGGAGGGTTATAGGGTGGGGGCCTGAGGGGGTATCTCTAGGGGTGCCTTTGCTCTTGTGGGTCAAAACTGGTCTTCAAAGTGAGCTTGAAGGGGTTTGAGGCTGTGGTCAGTGGGCTAAGGGCTTGCTGGGGGGCTGAATGTGTCACTGGGCTTTGAGCTTCGTCCTCCTAAAACCTGGTTGTGCTCATTCTGGCCCAGGGAGGGAGCAAGTGGCTGGAAAATCAACATTTCCAAGGAAGTCCACATTGAAAGCAGAGCTAATGCAGGTGACCTGAGACAGCCCAGAAACCAGGAGAAACCAAGAACTGCTCTGGGTCAGGAGATGGGAGTCTGAAACTCCTGCAAGCAAATAATTCATAGCACTGAGACAAACTGGAAACTGTCGGCTGGGGAAGGGAGTGGGGCTGCGTCCTAAGGGGGGGCTTTGTAGGGTGAGCTGGAGGCCCGGAGCGATGGGCTGGGGGCTCTCAAGCTAAACTGGGGGGATGCTGTGGTGGGGGGGCTGGGCTGAGCTCTCCCGATGGAGCACCACTAGATGGTGGCAGGAGCTCAGCCTTTGCTGGGCCGGGAATGGGGCTGCTCCCGGAGCATCCTTAACGCAGAGCTGGGATCTGTGCGGGGCTGGGAGCGGCTGTTTGTCCTGCGAAGCCGTGGGGTGGCGGACACACGGACCCCTTTCTGCCTCTGATCCTGCGGGGATAGGGCAGGAAGGGGAAAATCAGCTCTGGTAAAGCTACATAAATAGCAGCGAAATAAGGATGTAAGGGGTCCTGAGTTCTGTTCAGGGCACGCAGGGTAGGAGGGTCTCCATGTCCATCTGTCCGTCTGTGCTGCCGTGGTGTCCACATGGAGCAGGTCCAGCCGGAGCCCTCTGGGGACTCAGGTCAGCAGCTGGTGCTCTTGGCTCTGCCTGGTGCCTTTTCCTTGGTGAAAAGCTCTATGGTGGGGACCCTGCAGCCCTCCCAGGGTGTCTGTGACCCCAGAGGGAGGTGGGAGTCAAAGGCTGCATCTGATGGATGTCAGATCTGTGGCTCCTGAACGTGCATAAGGAGCAGTCTTGCAAAGGTAGGCTGCTTCTCTCTGTCCTCAGAGAAAGGTTTCCTTGGCAGTTGCTGTGGACTTCCTAAAATAGTGGGGAGTCGTTTAGGAAGGGATGGAAAACTGAAACAGCAGCAGTTCTCCAGCTCATTCCCAAGTGGTCTTATAGTTCTTTTGGACTTTATCAGTGCCCAGGTTTCATGCTCACTCCGGTAGCTTCCAGAGAAGTGGCTCCTCGATAGGTTTGGTGCAGCAGAGAGAGTTCAATATCTCAACGCGGTTCTGTTCCCACAAGTCCTTCCACATCTGCGGTTTCTTAGGGAAAGTCTGGGGAATTAGTTCATTTTTTCCTGGGTCTTGCTCCCAGGCAGGGAAAGAGAACAGCAGGAAGTTTGTAAAGAATAAATTGGACTTGTAGATGTCCCCTGTGGAAGCGCAGCCTGGTGAGCGGAAGGCTTCCCAAGCAAAGGTCAAAGCAATTAGACAAGCCCGTTCCTGCTGTCCGTTGAAGGAGGTGGTGTGGAGATTTGCCTTTCTCCGTGGTGAGAGTCGTAATCCACAGCCCCCCAGGTCTGGTGTTGGTGCTGATTAACAGGCACAGGGTCTGTCTTAATTCAGAATTAATCTCAACAGTGATATCAGGAGGAGAGAGGTGGTTTTTCCAGCAAGGTGGCTCAGATCCCTGCTGGCAGCAAGACATTGATATCTCTTGACCAGGACCCAGCTCCTGTGCCTAACTTTGCCCCGAAAGCAATGGGAATTAGGCACCTAATTGTTCTTTGGAGGGTTCCAGCTTTCCCCCACCTCCTATTTTAAATAAAGCCACAGTCCCTGTGTTTCCTGGCTGTAGTGGATGAGGGAATTTTTTTCCTTTCTCCCATTGCTTCAGACCTTGCTGGAATGATGCTGCTGTGCCGTGGCACGGCTCCCGCTGGCTGTCAGCAAGAGAGGCAAACTTGGGGCAAACCTCTCTGCACTCGGTGCTCCAGGAGCGCAGCCTGCTCAGAATTATTTATGATGCTCCATCACGCATGAATAAAACGGTTTGTAGGAATACAGGAAGTCTTCATCGCAGGAGATCTCCCCACCCTGGGCACGCTGCTCGCTTGAGGATGCTCTGCCATCGCCGGAGCATCGCGATCTGCCGGGCGTCACCGCAGCCCTTCTGCGGGGGGTTTTGTCCCCCCAGTAGTTTGTGTGGAGGAGGGATGTAGAGCGATACAAAGCAGTTTTTCAGCAGAGAAGGTCTCTCCACCGAGCCGTTGCCTGGGCATGACTGTGCATGCGTAAAACAAACCAGCGTGGGGGGAAGCCCGTACCCTGCACACAAGGCACTTGTCATCTTCTCAAAGCCCAGGCACGGCTGGGGGCTGCTGTGGGCCCTGGTGTCACTTAGAGCAGCTTGAAAGCTGCTGTCTTGGAGTTGGCTGTCTGGAGGAAGGAGTCCTCTGGCATCCAGGGGTTGTTGGAGCCCAGCACTGCTGGGACTTGCCTGCTTTTGCTAAGCTGGGGTAGCAGAATACGCTGGGGCAGATAATGGCCCCCTGGAATGGTTGCCCTGACAAAGTCAAAACGCTTAGGGAAGCACTTCCCTGTCATTGAGAACTGGGATCGGAGCAAATCTCCTGAGAACTGGAGGGCCAAGTGTGAGCATGCACTGGGTAATACAACCTTGGGTTGATGTGCCAGATCCTGTAGCGTGCAGCTCTCCCCTTGAGTCATTTGTGGCATCACGGCAGCAGATACAGCTAAATTTGAGCTCGAGTTCATAGCTGCCCAATAATGAAGTCCAGGCTGCTATTTCTGAGGCTGACATAAAGAGAAAGCCAAACGATTGATTTATTTGCTCTCAAAGCCACAACAGAGAAGATTCCCCCCTCAGCAACATCAGAAATCTCTTGATGTCTTTGGGTTGGTTTGGGGGTCTGTGTTTGGGGCTTTCTGCCTTGTGTATCCAGGGGGGTTGTGAACAGCGGGGAGGGCTGCTGGTGTGGGAGGTCATCTCCTGTGTGTGGATGGATGGAGAGATGGGGTGGGACGTGCTGTGTGTCAGATGGGAATGGTCAGGGTCGTTGGTTACTTTTTGAGGTGCTTTGGGGGGCTGTCATATCTTTGACAAATGCTGAGATGCATCGTAGCAGGGTGTCCTGACGTGGGTGCTCTAGGACCCGACCAAGAGGACTTCTCCATGGATGAAAGTATCTCTGGTGGGCTCTCCCTCACCCACCAGAACCATTAAAAAACCAGTAACATCTTTCACCTTGTACAAACCTCGCCCATCTTCGTGCCTTGGCGCTGAGAGACTGCGGTTTGTGTGTATTTCTATTAAAATTCATGACGCACGATAAAAATTGTGGCGCGACTAACCACTGTTCATGAAGAACGGGAGACTGCTCTTTCTGGTCGGAGAAATGCTTCCCAGAGCTACGGGTGCATGAAGAGAAAGCAGGTTTGAATAAGAAGCATAGCTGTACCCCTCCAGTTTAAGTTTTTAAATGAAAAATAATTAACTGTCCTGTTCTGGCAGAGATATGAGCTCAGGTGAATCTCAGAGAAACCCTGCCATCGGTTTCTGGAGACCACCTTATGCTTCTGCTTCAGCCTGTCCTCATCTACAAAGAGAGGATAAAACCTCTTGGTCCTGATGGTTGTGATGCTAGAAAGAGCTTTGGATTGGAACAGGGTCGATACTCCCAGCGAGGGAGAGTGTGGATGTGAGGCTGCTGTGGTCGTAGGTGGCAGTCTCACATCTCTCTGTCAACGTTTGTTAAATGAGAGGTGGTGTTTTAGAAGGATTTCATGGAGGTGGCAAGGTCCTCGAGCCTCCCTGAGATGGCCAGAGAGAAAGGCAGGGTTCGATGCTCCACCCCTCACACCCCTCATATTTTGGGTTAACGCTGCTGGTGCTCAGGACTCTGCACTGCAGCTTGGATCCAAAATCAGATGTTCGGAGCCCTCTCTGCAGGAATTCAGAGCACTCCTGGATTATTTCAACGTTGAAGGTTGTAGCAAGAGGGAGGGCTGCAGCATTTAACTTTGATTTGATTTCTCTTTCTTCTTGTGCTCTTTAAGACCTTCAGGCCCACAACTTTCCCTCCTACCCCCTGGGACGTGTCCATCTGCTCATCACTTATCTGCAGCTGCTAGACAGCTGGTTTTGCTCCCGTCCTTGGCAGCAGAAATGGAGCTGGTTGTGTTGACAGACATCTTGATAGCAGAGCAAAGACTAGAAGGTGCCCGAGAGCGAAGGTCTCCCTGTGCTTTCCTGAGTTTTTCCTCTTATTTGCGGCCAGGGCATTTCCACGCGACAGCACCAGAAAACCTGGTGCGTCCGTTGCCCATCCGTGCACTGACCACCCAATGCCAGATGTGCCCCTGGGGTGATGTGTCCAGGTACAGGTTTCCTTCTGAAGGTGTCATACGGAAATCCAGACTCCAGCCCCTGCAAACAGCTTTCAGAGTGATCCGGACACGTGCGCTCGCCTTCCCCCCAGGGATTTTTCTATGGATGGGCTTGATCTAGCGTTTGGGAGTCTGTAGAACTTTACAAGCTTGGGTCTAAAATGTCTGAAGATATAAACACACACTGGCAAAACTGTTATTTCAGGGGCCTGAGCCATGGTCACAAGCAACTGTAGTTTCTTTGAAGAGCTTTGGCTCTCCTTTCCTGATGGGGTGGGGGTGGGGTGAGGCTATCCCAGGTCATCTACTGGTTTGCCTCCACTTACAAAGAAGAGTGAGACTGGGAACACGTAGTTCGAGGTCTGAAGCTGTTGGGTCTTGGGATGTCTCATCGCCTCCTCTAAATAGCAATACTCCCCTGGCTCTCCAAGGTTTAGCACCCTCATCTTCTTACTGAGGAAAATAAGCTCTTTGCTCAAGAAGCGAGGGCTTTTATCTAGATTAGGGTTGAGAAGACTAAGCAGGGAAGGGAACTGCTGCCATCTGGCACTTGGATGAGCTTTGTCTATGCTGAATCTTTTTGTGGCTTGGGGTTAATTTGTGTTTATTATGCTGAAAAAAAAAAAAGAGGGGAAAAAAATAATCGCAATGTCTGAACTGGTTGTCCCAGAGCAAGAGCTTCTCAGCATTCCAGCTGCTCTTGACCTTCTGGTAATAGCAGAGGCTCTGGGTCGTTGAAGAGCTGTGAAGTGATCATCGTTATTGTTGTGCTGATGATTGAGAACCTTGAATATGTCACTTTGGGCAAGGCAGCAGTGCTGGCTCTTCGAAGGAGCCCAGGAGCTCCTGGTCTGGACAGGAGTTTGGAGGATGGGCTCTGCGTTGAGTCCCTACAGAGGCTGCGTGAAGGTCTGATCCATCAGTGGTTGATTTCTGAGAGTTTTCAATGTTAATTTTGCTAAGTGGTGGTGCCTATTGCTTTTAATCGCTCTCAGGTTAAATCCAGTGACTGCATTTGAAAATGTTGCTGCTCTAATCCTCCGGCACTTCCGTGTCCGTTCTCCTCTTCCACCCGGTATCATTGAGGTGCTGAGCAACACCATGGAAAGAGCCCTACAGTAAAGGGAAAGCAGAGCCACATTTCTCAATGCTGCTTCTAAATTTTTTGCAGTTTTTAGGTCTAAACTTCAGGTTGTGGCTCATCTGCACAGCTCGTCTTTTCTTTCTAAACTGCCCTAAACATTTGATGCTCCCACCTGCTCTCCCTCTGCAGCCTCTTCCTCTAGCTCCATTTTCTTTTTCCTTAAGAAAGCTGCAGTTTCTTGCCTTCTATTTACCTTCATCAAACAGTTTGTGCTGTTATTTTCTTGGCCTACCTCTGCTGGTCACGATAAGAAAAATAATCCTGTTTGTGCCGTTGAAAAAAAATTAAATAAAGACAATTGGGAGGAGCAGATCTTGGCTTTCATGGGACCAGGTATCACCTGCAGCGCGAGGGCTGGGACTTGTGCTGCCCTGGCTGACTCTTTTTCCATTCCTGCCCTTCTGCCTCCTCCCACAGTTGGTTTGTATTTAACATCTTCCTTTCGTGAACACATTTTCCATCTGGGCTGGATTATTTAGGCATTCCAAGGAATGTTTTAAGCTGCATCTCCCCTCCCCCTCTTCCCAGGAAACAAATATTTTATGCAAAAGACTTCACTGGCCCCTTGTATAGTGCTGCTTAATTACCTCACAGTGAACTGGGGCTGTTGGATATGGACAAGCCCACGAGCTGGAGTGGAGCCAGCTCCACTGGCTGAGCACCTGGGTCTGGATTTTTCTGCCCAGTTGGAAAAGGGAAAATCCTCAGTTCTGTCAACTCTTCTGGCCCTTTTTAGGTGATCAGAGAAAGAAGGGGAGTGTTCATCAGCGAGGTTAAAATCTGAGCTGTACCCACCGCTGTGCTGCTGGGGGGTCTTGGGGCAGCTTGGCTGGGAATTAACGCCGCTTACCTGGGGATATGCTCCGGGAACAGACCAAGGGAACGTCAGGATTTTAATGCCCGAATAAATCCTTTAGATATAATCTAAACCCAGGCTTGGTTTCACAAAGCCCTCGGCCACTCTGCTCCCCCGCTGCGGTGGGAGGGGGTGGAGAGCTGTGTCCCCACGAGCACTTGGAATTGCTCGGCAAATTCTGGATTCCGTGCGGCTGTGTTTTCTGCCAGGGGAGTGCCGAGCGAGTGTATCATGCTGGAGCAGGTCAGCCTGACTTGCATTACCGTCTTTTACTGAAATGACCCCAAAATGTTTGATTATTTCAACGAAATGAAATGGAGTCTTGCTGCCAGTGTGTTGCATGAGGCAAGTTGGTTTGGTTTTTTTATTGCCTATTTTATCCCATGGATGCAGCCTCCCAGCAAGGTCCACCCTGCACTGCCAGGCAGGTACCTCATTAGGTCAGCTTGGAAAAAGAAAATGAGTGTTTCCAAAATCAGAAAGGTTTCCTTGCACAAGTGAATGAAATCTTTGATTTAAAATTACTATTTTTTAAATACCAACTTTTTTTACTCCAAATTGGAAAGAAACCTGTGGTTTAAGCCTCTCTATGGCCAGGAAGTTTCAGATTTAGGTCAATTTTAGCCCATGCTTAAGAGATTTGAACTGCAAACACAAGACTTCACTTATGACTTCTCAAAAGAAGGATCTTTTCAGTTTTATGACTAGAAAAGGTTCCTGAGCTGCATCACAGCATCACTTTGAACTCTGGGAAGGTCCAGATCATGGTGCAGCCGGTGCTAGGATTCTTACTCCTGCTTGGAAAAACACCTCAAGCCGCTCTGTCCTCTAAATAAAATAGAATTCTTTTCAGCTTTAACAAAGTTAAAGCGAGGAGGGTAAAACAATTTTGCAATTAAACTAAACCTAGGCTGTTGTGCTGTGCATGGAGTTTGCTTCTCCTAACTCAGAGTTTAAACCTAAATTTTCTGCTCTTTTGAACGCCCTAAATTCCTTCATCCTAGATAAAGCCCACGATGAGAGCACAGCTCGCCAAGGACACGTCCAGTCAATGAATGTACGCAATCCAAAAAGGAGATGAAATTATGAGGATTTATTTGTTGCCCTCCCCCTCCCATCTGCATTTGTTTCCTTTTCAGGCTCTGTCGAGCAGCAGGTAACAGAGCCTAGAAATTATAATTTATTTATCATTTTAATCCTGGAAAGCTGCAAATTTCTAGCCTGCTTGAAATGCAACACTTGGGTGCTGAGGCTGATGGCAGGTTGCAGACTTGCTTTTCCCTGACCCTTACCAACAAACATACCCATTCCCTGCACCAGGCAAAACGAAAAGACTCTGAACAAGAGGGTTTAAGCAGCTTTATACAAATAGGATTTGCACCAGTTTGTTTCTGATAAACAACCCCTGAGTTCAGCTCCTCCTACTCAGCCCAAATAGCTCCAGTGGATAGAGGTTATTTTGTTCCTCCTCTAAACAAAAGGCACCGTGAGCTCGACTGGCAGTTTATTGTGAACGTTGGTAAAGGTACCCAGGCTGGCATCCTTCTTTCCCTGCACCTGGCACTGAGATTTGATGGGGCTGAGGCTGCCAAATAGCAACAACTTGATGTCGGGTGCTGAACTTGTGGTCCTGGAGCAGTGGATGATGGAGTTGGGGAGCAGGAGGGGCAGGATGGAGGAGCCTGAGGGCACCCAGGGCTGGGGGTGTTGCTACTTGTGATATGTGAAACCTTTCACCTTTTGAAGCTACGTTCAAACCAGGAACGGGCAGCAATGGCTGGAAAGGCAGTGCCCAAGGTGTGAAATGGGCCAGTGAGCTTGGCTTGTGTCCTCGTGGCCCCACGTTGTCCCCCAGAAACCCCCTCAGCCTGGTGCTCACAGCAGCACGTCCGTTGCCCCAGGGCAGCTCCACCAAACAGGTGTTAATCCCAAGGGAAAATTAGCAAATAACCCAAGTATTTAATCTAGTGACACTGGCATGTGCAAAACGTACTCGATACGCTCCTGTAATGACTGATGACTCCTCTTCCCAAGGCCAAACATACTTGGAGCTGGGCTGTGGCAGGGATGGATGGGGTAAACCCCTCCAAAACATTCATCTTCATGTCACAGCTGGATGCTGGGAAATGTTTGGAAACCATCAAGAGCGTGAGTCAAACTGACTCGTGGCTCTTGGCTCTGACCAGGCGCTGGGCTGGCTTCTCCCTTGCTGCAGAAATGGTGCAGAGGGGGTGGCTCCTCCAGGAGAGCCGGGACCTGGCAAAGCGCTTCCCAAGAAGGGGCTGGTCCTCATGGGCTTTCTCCTTTCCTGGTGGTTCACCTGTGTCCGTCTGTTGCCCCCTCTATTGCTGGAAGTGCTCGGCTGGTGATGGATTAACCCCTCTAGCATTGCTGGGTCTTCACGTCCCATCACAGATCAGCTACTGGAGCCCCAGAGGGGATGTGACTCTGCTACACAAAGATATCTTCAGGAAAAATTGAAGAACACCCTCCCAGAGTTTTGACTCTCAAATCCACATTTGAATTGGCCGTTTCCCAAACAGTACAAAGAGATCATTCTCCATAAAAAAAAAAAAAATGCTCATTGATCTTTTTTTACCGTTAAAGCCTCTCAAGGCAATAATTTTCCCTGTGGACCAAAGAGCAGAAAATTGTCCAAGCCTTTGTCATCCTGCTGGAGGGAAAGCAAAGGGTAGTTTTCAAGATGACTCCAGAAAAATGTTTGGCAGCTTTAACCTCTTGCTAAACAACTTTTGGACAGCGTGTAAACAGTCTTCTAGTTTTATAAACACGGCATCCAGATAGTTGAGTGGAAAAAAAGCCGAAGCCATCACATGAAGGAAGGGAAGATGCATTGCTTCCGGCAGCGTAAGTATTTTTTTATTTGCTCAGGGTTAAGGGCTTGAGTTTGGACATATTTTGCATAGGAAATCTGGGAGGAGAGAGAGGTGACACTAGCAGGGGAAAGCACCTGAATCTGGAAAAATATGAGACTATAGAAACATCTCTTGATGGCAAACCCCACATACATTTGATATCCAAGTGCAGGGGGAAGAGGGTTCTATGTGAGATTCTTTCATTTATCCTTAAGAACGACGCTCGGTAGATGTGATTTTTGTCGTTATTATATTGCCCCATTTATCCTGGAGTTTAGTTCATCTGCAATTACATCTTGCAGCATTTCACAAGGCCCTTCAGCCCCGTCTCGCCACTGTGTCAGAGCCCAATTGAATCAAGCTTAGGGAATGGGTAGCCTTTTGTTCTTTTAAAATTGTATTTTTCAATTTGGCCTTTCTCCCCAGAGACTGACTGCTCTCCTCTCGCTGCATTTGGTGGTGTCTTACAGTAAGGCTGCTTTGTTTCCTTGTGATTTTTTTTCAAGAGACAAAAATTGCATTAGCTTTGTGCTTCCTTTAAATGCCATCTTGAAATTAATATTTCTTACAGTCAGCTTAGTTCTTTCCACGTAGTGAGGAGTGCTAACCTGAATCTGACGCTGACATTTAAGATTAATCCTCATCATTCCTGCCCTATCAAGAAAAATCAGCCACTCCTGTGCTGCTCCTCAAAGCAAGAGTTTGATGAGAAGCAGAGCTTGGGCCTAACTCAGTCTCTGGTTTGAATTCTGTGCCTGTTTTGGGAGGGATAGATCTAGCTGAGATGGTGGGTGCTCCGAGGACTTGCAATGGCCATGGCTTTGTTCAGTCCTGCCAAGATCTGGGTTACCGAAAAGATTTTTTGGGGTAATGAAATGGTTAAACCCTGGAGTTTGCTCTGAGAAACAAAATGAATAACCGTCCTTGAATTTGGGGGTGTTTCTTCTCTGTTTATTAGAGAAACAGTAACTGTGGGGTAGCTGAGCTGCCAAGAACCCCGACCCCAAGACCTGTCAGATGAGGAAGACTTCCTAAACTCCAAGGTTTCATGCGGTTGGGTGTCTCAGGTGGAGTATGAGAGCTCTTGAATACAGGAGCGGTGGGGATGTCTTGTGGAACACCCATTTGTGGAGGTCTGCAAGTGTTTTGAGCAATAACCCTCTTTTGAATATCCCACATTGGATTGCTCTTGCCCAGAGCGGATGTTCCAGTTTAGGATGGGAATCCTGGGCAAAACTCAGGACCAGGAGGGAGTTTTCTACCTCAGGCAAACTGCGATGTTAATCTCCCCATCTAAGCCTGAGTCCAGGAATAGAGGGGTCGACTGCAGGGCTTTTCAAGACACATTGCAAAGGACAGCCTAAGTGGGCTGGTAAGGGAAAAGTGTAACTAGATTGTATTCTTCCAGTAAAACCAGCCACTCCTTCCTGGAAGTACGAAGTTAGTTTTATCAGTAACTAATCTGAAACCAAATGTGTATGTGTACGCACGTGCAAAGCGGTTTGGTGATGGGTACCCACACCTGGGGTGTCAGAAAACTGAGGGTGAATGTCTGTCTCTTCAGATATTTGATGTAGGATCTCCTGCACGGCAGTTTATTCCATCAGGTTATTGGCTCGTGTGGGATGGATGTTCCCTGGCTTTTGCGTAATGCATTGAAAAGCTTTAGTTTCTTTTTGGTATAGAAGTGAGAACGTTCTCAAATCTGAGTTTTGTGGGAGAGAAGAAACCGTTTTCTTTCATGGTCTCACGATCTGAAGTTACTTGTTTTTAAAGTAGTGGACTGTTCTAACACACCCTTAACATTAGATATCAGAAAGTGTATGAATGGAGTAAAAAAAAAAAACCAAGTTCCCTTAGACAAAAATCTACTCGCTTGCAGTTTGCACACATCTGCACTAAGGGAAAAATGCCGGTTGGCCGGGGATCCGCTAATGAGTTGAGCAGAATATTTCATCGGTCAGAGAGCTGCAGAGCCAGCTCCAGCCTGCCGAGAGCTGTGGGGCAGGCCTGGTCCCTTGGTCAGGATTTGGTGCTGGGTGGGCTTGGTTTGCAGGCGGGTGTTTTGAGCATGGAAACTGTGTGCGTTGACGAAAGCTGAGCGTTGCCGTGAGGTTGGTTCTGTAGCCGGATGAGACTCTTTGGAGGGTGTGGAAGCGAATAACGCGCCGGGATGGTGCGTTACTGAGGGATCTGAGTGTCCTGGACTATCGCACCACCAGTGCTGAGCCTGGAAGTTACTCTCCTGCTGCTCCAGGTGGTCATGGTGCCTTTGCATCTGCTCATGGGAAGCATAAACCCAACCCCTCCGACCTGGCAGCGCTTGGTGTTTGCTTTGCACTGGTGTAACAGGAGTACACGCCAGCACATGCTTGTCTGCTTTTTTTTTTTTCCTCTGGCTTTGTCCTGTGTGCTATAAATAACCCTGATGAGGAGCAGTTGATGAACTCTCCGTCCTGCTGACAGAAGTGTCACAAGTGCAAAGGTTGGGGTTTATTTACTCAGGACCACGGTTGCTGTGCAAAACCACCTTCTGGGCCAGGATGTGGCTCTGCCCAGCTGAGCTCCCCTCTCCTCCGTGGCAGCGGGCGAGGAAAGGAGGGGGTTTGTAACGTTAGTCCATGTGGGAGCATGTGGCCCATTCCATTGGGATCCCCAGGGGACAGGTATGGTGGTCTCCCACAAAGGTGAAATGGCCCACTGGATGAACCTGAAGAGGTGGAAAGATGTCCGTGTCTTCCTGGCACGGTCAGTCCTGCAGGCTGTGCTGACAGAGCTGCCTTATCTCCTGGGGCTTGGCACAAACAGCCTTTTTTAAAGTGGGGAAAATTCGATAATAGGCTGGATTTGGCTCTCTGTGTGCCTGTAGAAATAAGACGTTTAACCTGATACCTTCTTAGAAGATGAATCCTGAACTATTGAAAGTACTAAACTTTCTCCAATGGCTTTTCTCTTCGGACCAGGGTTTACATCCCAACGTTGCATGGATGAGCAGTTCCCACTGGTGCCTTTTGGTGCCAGCGAGGACGCTGCAAATTGGCCTTGGGTTGCTCCAGCAGCCACAGTGTCCTGGGGTGAGCTCAGGAGCACACTGCTGGGTGGGTGAGCATCCTCCTTCTAGCCCAGCTGGAATGGTCATGACCAAATCCTTCTTCCCACAGGACAAGCATCTGTGTTACAAACCACTACCAGAGCTGGTATGGACCAGTACGAAGATCGTAATGGGCACAGGAACCACACTGACTGCTCCTGGCAGAGACAAGGCTTCACGCAACCTTTGGAGTCTCAGCTGTCGGCTGGATGGGCCAAGATAACTGGACAGACTGCAGGTAACTGGTCCCTTGGATGGTGACATTAAGAACTTGGCTCTTGGCACAAGAGAGGTGTGTGTTTTTCCCTTTATCCTGGATGAGATGCTCCATCCATATGGCGACGTCTCTTTGGAGGAGGCCTCGCGGCCTCAAATTCCACAGGAGTGAGCAGAGGGGAGGATCCCAGCTCTGGCAAGGGTTTCTCTTTCTGCTGCTTTTCCATTATTTAATATTGTTGTTGGAAAGGTGAACCGACCTGAACTCGCCGGCTTCTTGCTGTACAACAGACTTACATATGTATGTAAAGAACAGGCTCCAGGATGAAACCTGGGGACAGGCAGAGGATTTTAGGGCTGGAAGCACCTTGTCTGCCAGGTCCTGCTCAGCAGTGAGGTCGAGCATATTGGCAGGACTGAGCACGCAATTGCTGCTTGGAAAAGTACTGACGATGCTCAGTTGATTTGGGTGGGAAAACCTCCTTATGCAGAACGAATGCATGAGGCGAGCAGTCCCATTCCCGTGGACTCTAGGTCACAGCATCAGGCTCCAGGTCTGAAATGATGCTCCTTCAGTTGGGTTTTCAGACATGGGCCCCCTGGCAACACTTGATTGTTTAATGTTGTTAGGTGTTATCACCCTGCTGAAAGCATGAAGAGAACTGATCCTTTTAAAAGGAGGAGACTGTACCTAGAATGGGGTCTGCAGGGGAAAATGCTGAGGGGGAGGTCAGGCATCGCTTTCCGCTGCCTCCTGTTGACATTGGCAAATTGGCTGCCTCTCTCTGATTTCTCTGTGGAGATTTACTACCTGGTGAGATCTTTGGTTAACACAAGCTTATCATTTCTGCAAGGCCGTGGCTGCGTGTTTCCTGGTGCAACTTTACTTGGTATGGCTGAAGTAGTTTTTAGCTCATGTCAGCAGTCATGAAGTGTCTTCCCAGGGAAGATACCAGTGTTTGGTCCTGTTTTGGGTCTTGTGCTGTGTGGGTCTGTAAACCAGAGTCAAACCCTACTGAAATCAGTGGAGCTTTGTGCTGTTCTTGGGGTCCATGTATAAAAACACATTACATGAGTCAGCCTTTGGAGTTTTAGGAGCAATTACACAGGCCTCCCGGCATCTGTCTATTGAGGAGAGCTACCTTCTATTCATCAACGTAACACGGTGTTTGTGGACGTGCACTTGCATGGGATGCAGAGGAGGCAAAAAGTTCTCATGTGCTCTTTTGGGATTATTTCTAACACAGCTGCAAAATGCCCCCATATCATGTTCCTCCTACAGGAGGTGTTGCTTTCCCAGCCTGGGCACTGCACAGCACAGAGGCTGCTGTGGGTCTTCTCCTGCCTTGGTCAAGGAGAGATATGGGGGCAGAGGGAGAGTTTGCTGCACGTCTGTATTGGAAAACAGCCCTTTGCTCTGGGAGAGGGTCTGAGGCTACTGCTGGGGCCTCATCAGTCCAACGCTTACTTTTCCCAGGCATTTCTCGTGCAATCTGTCTCCTGCAGCAGGTGAAAGGTCCCTGTCTGGAAGAGTCGTTCATCATGATCTTTATCCAAGCGCTTTAATCGGTGTCCTAAGCCTTGCCAGCAGAGTGCCTGGAAGGAGTGACTGAATACTGGATGGGGAGCTGCTGGAAGGAGCAGTGTGTGCGAGGGGCAGTTTCAAGGGCAGGATGAGGATGGTGGGGCAGGGGGTGGCAGGGCACAAGTGGTGACCTCCAGCTGGGCACGGGCGCGGCTGCTGGCAGGGGTGAAGGTGAGGGAGGAGACCAGAAGGTGCAGGAGCAGCCACGTTTGGTGTGGCACCGCAGCCAGACTCGGAACTGGGAGTCCCGCAGGCTCATCCTGCTCGCAGCGGTCCCTGCCTGGTGCTTTATCCTAGGGACGGGCTCAGGGAGGGGACCCGAGGGGCCAGACAGGGCTGCGGGGCGGGGGAGTTTCCCTAGGTTAGAGCACAGCCCTGCAGGGGACGGGCACGGCCAAGTCAGTGCCGGTAAATCCCGTGGGGTGAGAATACAGCGGGAACCCCCCTTCGTGCTCCTCCCCGGGAACCACCAGTGGGGATGCCCCGCGCTGCCTGCAGCCGAGCGCCGCTGCTTCCCTCCCCCGGTGCAATCCCTCCTGTACAAGCCCGGTGCGGCTCTCCTCGATGCAACCCGCCCGGTGCAACCCCCTGGTGTAACCCTCGCCCCCCGCAACCCCCAGCTTTACGGGGCCAGAGAAGGCAGCGGAGGAAGGAAGAGCCCCGTCCAGCTCCAGCTTCCTCCTCAAGCCCTGCCTCGGTGCTCGGTTCCCGCCCCCGGCCCTCCCCCGGCTCTCCCCGTAGCTTGCACCCCGCAGCCGGNCCCAAATCCCTTGCGCATCCGATCCCCTTGTGCACCCCCTCCACCCCTTTGTGCACCCCATTTTGCCACCCCCTCCGTGGTTTCCAGCCCTAAGCCTCCCCCCTCCCCGCCCCTCCCCTGCATGCAGCCCCAGGGCTGCGGGAGCCGGGGCCGCACACCATGGGCACCAAGCAGACCAAGGGCTGCCAACCGGGCGGCGCTGGAGAGAGCCCCCCGGCCCAGCACCGCAAGAAAGTCCCCCCCAGGGAAAGGGGGGAGTTCCTCGCCTCCCTCGTGGTGAAGTCCGGCGAGAAGTTTGGGAAGGGTGGTGGCAGCAGCTTGCCCCCTTACCACCGGCGGATCTGCATGATCCAGGACATGCTGGTGCTGGTGAAGCAGGGGAAGCAGGAGGAGGCCACCGAGCTGCTGAGGCACCTGCGGCAGGTGAGGATGGGCAGGTTTCTCCCGGGGGGGGGCTGTCTGCTTGCGGTGGGGGAAAGGCAGTCTCGGAGCAAAACACAATCCGAGGTTGAAAGCCTGCTAGCAAAGAGCGGGAGCACGCTCCATTTCTGCGGGTCTCACTTAGCGTGGCGTAATTCTGGGGAAGTGGCGGAGGAGCTGCAGGGTGGTCATGGTGTTGGAGAGGGGAAAATAACCCCGGGGAGGTGCTTTGCGTTGTCTGCAGCGAGCAACCCTGCCGGGTGCGCTTTTCTCCTTCCCTTCATTGCTTGCGCTGATGGCTCTGGGGTTTGCAGCATGCGCAGCCCACTCAAGGAGGTTCCCACTCAAGTTTCCAAAAGTTTGGTGTGTTTAAAGCAGATCTGTAGAAGCGCTGAGGCAATTTGCGCTGGCAGCTTTTGAGGATCAACTCTTCTCTTCCCGGCTCAGAAATACCAAGAGTTGGCAGCTTTGCTTTTTTATCTTGTTCTTTTTGGCGAACAAACACTTGATGGAGTTTTGCTAGTGTTGACCGGAGCTTGTAGCAATGAGCACGCGAGATGCTGCGCGGGAGCGAGGAATTAATTGTATGGTCTCAGGGAATTAATTGTACCAAGTGTGAGACCTTTCCCCTTGAAAGTCTGTTTGAACTGGGCATTAGCTGGGAAGCTGCACTATGGAAAAGTTGCTGTGAGCAAACAGAGCCGAAGCTGTATCCAGCAAATTAGCATTTAACCTTTGCTGGTGATAGACGGTGATAAAAAGTCTGAAGTGCTGTGCATTTTCAAGGCTCTGAGGTACACAGGGCTTTGAAAACCAGCAGGATTTCCATGAAAACTGAAAACAGACCTGTCTTCAAGCTCCGATTTTCTCTGATGAAATCAGTTCTACCACCTGAGACAAAGTTGCTCAGATCTTCCCTGGGTATCAGGAGCTGCTTTCTTGCCCCAGAGATCTACTTAGTGTCAGTCTGTCTGGGTGAAAACACAGCTGGTCCAGAGTCTGATGGCTTTTTTTCTTGCTTGTTGAATTCTCCCCCTATTTTCTACTCCTGTTAGCTTTGTAACAAGTGAAAGTGTTGTTTGGGGCGCGTCTCTGACCCTTCAGCCTACCCAGAGGAACGCTGCCAGTTTCTCGGTCAGCCGGGGTCCCTTTGCCCAGCCAGTTTACATGACTTGCCTATCTTTATAGCAGTCCCAGATAAGAAATCTGAACAGTTCTGTATATGTTTGTGTTCGTGTTCCTTTATAGAAACCTCTTGCGACTTACTCTCAGCCTTGAGATAAGGTGCTTTTTCTGAGATAAACGTGTCCCCTCCCCAGGAGTTTGGGGTCTGACTCTCTGGGACAGTGACATCTGCATGGCCGCGTGGCTTGAGCTTGCGGCCAGGAAAACTCTGTGGGGCAGAAGTGGCCGTGAGCTGGGCAGCAGATCTGTGCCCACATGTTACGCCCTCTGAGCCATGCCAAAGCTTTATCGTTGCACCCACAGCCCTTTGGAGCTGGCAGGAAGATGGCTGCTAATTTTAGAAGGTGTTTATATTGAACACTCCCCCACACCCAAATGAATCCCAGTGTCTGTGAAGTAACGTGAGTCGCTCCCAAGTTCCCTCTGGCTTCAGGTGCTGTTTTGTCTCGGTGATGCTCTGGACCATCCTCTCCCTCCTGGCAGGTTGGCCGTGCACCGTGTGAAGGAGCTGGGATGTGTCACAGTCACTGCTCTAATGACAAATCTGACCATGGGGACATCCCACCCTCTGACTAGGGGACGGGAAAGCTGGAAATTAATTTTAGCATGCTGGGGAAAGCAAGGAACTTGTTACAGTCAGATAAGTCTTTTGTGAGTGAGTGTTTCTGAAGAGCTTGCTCTGATAAAATGTATTTTAGAGTGTCAAAATAGGGAACACTTTGTCCTAGATACTATAATAGGCTCAAAGCACATTTTTAATGAGTTGGTGTTATTCTTTGCCTTTGGGTAGTGATTGTGGGATGCCCTACTGAACAAATCCTGATTGCTGTGGTTTTTCACGGGCTGGCTTTTGGGAGGTGGTGTTTTAGGGGCACACTGGTGGCCGCGAGGGATGCTGGGTTTGTTCTCAAGGAGCTGCGGCCGCAAGGCAGTGAGAGTCTTTGAGAGCTGAGCTCTGGCCATGTCCCAGCCTGAAAGTGAGGATTTGGGAGAAGGACAAGCTCCCTCCTGCAGAGAGGGATGGAGAAGTGAGCCTGGTGAGGCAGAGACCTTTTCCCGTGAGCTAATTACACAGTGTCCACCGCAGAGGAGCTGTGGTGTTGGCTACTCCATGTAGTTGCTCATGTAACGTGTGATGGTTGCACTGTGGAGTTGCTCACGTAACATGCGATGCTGCTTGTGCTACAACACTGGGGTTTTCAAGCAAACCTAGAGACCTGATGCCCAGCTCTCAATTGCATGTAGACTTTTTAAATTTTGGATAATCCCAGCCCTTTAGGTCACTGGGAGCCTTTTCACTGACTTCATCAAGCTTTGAAGTCAGCCCAGCGTGCTAGTGAAGGGATAGGTGACAGCATCCCAGAGTTTGAAAGTGCTCCGTCCTTTTTTTTTTTTTTTTTTTTTTGAGCAGTATGAACATGGTGCCACACTTGAGGCCGAGCAGCTTTTCAGCTTTTCTTAACAGAATGTCCTGCCCAACCTGCCCGCTGTAAGATGAGGTCTGGGGGCTTCACCTCCCACCTGCCAGGACTCCCACGAAAGCTGTGTTTGATAATCAGCAAAAGGGCAGGGCAGCAAAACCCTATTCTAAATGTTCTGCCAGGGCACGGGCAGGTCCTGCCCTTCCAGTCCCACCACTGGCACCAACGTCCAGCGTGGCCTTTTGCATTTCATCAAATTTATCCATCCTTCTCCCCTCCCCTGACATGGGAACACTGCTGTTTTCTTTACAGGCTCTCATGAGGATTAATTAGTGTTTCCAAGAATGCTTGGAGGTTGCGAACAACTGTAAAAGCGTTAAAGATACGAAGCGCTTACGAAAGATAAAAACGGCGAACAGCAGACGGACGGCTTTGCTTCGAGACTGCTCCTCGGAGAGGTCAGAAGCGGTCTCTGGTACAGAGGCAATTCGATCCCACCGCCTGCCCTCAAAATAACATTGCTGTTGTTACTAGGTGCAGGAGCTGGCAGTGGCTATCCGAAAGGGTACGTGCTCCTTTGGCACAGGCAACCTTATTTCACAACAGGTTCTTTAGCTAGAGATACCAGTTGCTCTTTTCTTCTGCTCTGGTAACGCCTGGAGCTCAAACTCCACGCTACAAAATTAAAATCCCCTCTCCAAAAAGCGCTGTCCGCCGTCCTCTTTGGAGGAAGGGTGTTGTCCCGTAAGCCATCCTCACCACTGCTACATGCAGGATGGTTTTGGTAGGGAAATAAACTGAAATAATGATCATCTTATTGAGGCCAGAGTTTGGGGTTGCGAGAAGCTTGCTGGTCACCTGGACAAAGTTGGTTGCCTTTCGTAGAAGTAATTCTTGCGCTGAATAAACTTTGAATCCAGTTTCTCTGCTATAAAGTGGCTTCCTAGATTTACCTGTCAGCAGCATCTTTGTTGTCCTGCAAGGAGCTGCTGCAGGGCCTCGCCCTAGAGAGGGTGAAAACTGAATTAATGAAGGGCGTCCAGCAGTTGGAGGAACTTGGGCTCCTGCTTTCAGACCCTGCACCCCATCTGTGCTGGCTGTCAAGGGTGGGAGAATTGCAGCTCCTCTGTGCTGATGAATTGCTGTGTCTGATACCACCCATTGCAGAACAGGATAGGCTTTAATATTACACAGTAAATCACTTTTTTTTTACTTTTTTTTTTATGCACTCTTGAGTTTCAGTGGTTAAAGCAGCCAGGCGCTGTCAGTATATTAAATTCTGGGAGTGTCTCTCCTGCTGGGGAGAGGATTTGTAAAACAAAGCATGTTTTCCTCCTCTCTGCTGCCAAACGGATCGTTTTCCCAAGTGAAATGGTGAAGCGCTTCCCAGCACATTACGTTTCACTCGAAGAATTTGCCATTGGTTATGGCTTGACGTGGAGTTTTTGCTGGGCTGTTGCTGCTGCTCCGGCGGAGCTGGGATGATGGGAGAGGGGAGGGGGAGGAGGAGGAGGAGGCAGCATCCGCCAGCTCTGGGCATCACCTGCACAGGGCAGGAGATGGAGAACAATTCCAGGAATTGAAATAAAATTTTTAAAGGGGAAAAAGAGGGCAATTGTAATAAAACCTCTGGGCGCTGAAGATGGCCAGAAGCCAAGTGGCAAGGTCCAAGGCGCGGCAAAGCTGCACAACTTGTCAAGTGGCTTCTCTACTTGCACCGCCTGGAGGGTGAAGGGCAAAGATGAGGGGTCAGGATCCCAGATGGGGAAAGACACCACAATAACTCTGATTTGCAAGAAGGAGCAGGGGGCAAATGTGCTCTGATGCCCACAGAGCCGTGTACACCCTGCACCTGTGGTGCAGGCGGCCGCCCCTTTGCCATGGACAGCCTGTGATCCCCAGGGTCTGTCCCCAAAACATATCCCTGCCATGAGTGCAGGCGTCCCCCTGCCCTGTCCAAAGCTGACCCTGGGGTTTTGCAGCCAGTGGTTGGGAGGGAGCAAGACAAGATGTGTCCTGATGTCCACCCCAAGAGGTCAGCGATTAAATCCCTGTTGCTTCCGAGCAGCTTCCTGGTGCTGTGGGGATTACGTGGCACAGGGATGCTTTATTAATTAATTTATGGGTATCTCCATCATAAGAGGGGACTTGCCCAGGAGGAATAGTAAAGAAATGGCTGATGTAGAGACAGTTCACTTTGGCCTCCTGTGGCCTTCTCCCTGCTACACCAGAGCAAAGGGCTGAGTGATAAAACTAGAAAGCATTTCTTAGAGGCAGTCCTTCTGCTTGATGAAGGTTGATAAGTGTGTTACGTGGCAGCAGACTTACCCCAGTTGCCCCTGTGATTTATGTCGTGCCGAGCCCTTCCTCCCTGTCCCCTGTTTCTTCCCCCAGTGCTGGGGATTCTGCACTTTCCAGGGGGGCAGGAGCTGTTGGGGAGAGTTTGGCACAGGGCTGTGAAGGTGATGCCTTCACCATACACCCTGAGGGTCAGGAGTGCTTTTGGAGTTATTTATTTCCCCAGACTACACTCAAGAAACAGAGATGCTGTTACGTAGCTGTTCCCCATCCAGATGGAGGTGTTGTCAGGTGAGTTTGCGATGGTTGCGCCGTCTCTGGCAGCTCATCAGGAAGAAGGGGATGATTTTGGTGCCGCCTTGTCTCAGATTCAAACTTTATTCCTGAAGGATGCTGATCCCCGGCTTTTCCCCAGCTTTGAAGCACACATTTCAGCTCTGCTGATGCCAAAACTGCTTCCACATCCCTCCTCAGCCACGTGGTTTGACATGCTTGTGGACATCTAGAGCAGATCTGGGGAAGCACTGCGATCTGGTTGATATGATGCAGCTTAGCCACAGCGCCGGGTGCTTTGTAGCTGGACTGTGCCTCGCTGTGCTCGCTTCTGGCCCCGTGCACGCCGCCGTGGGGCATTATCCCCATGGAGATTGTCCTGTGACCCTGGAGGTGCTAGAGGACCTTCAGCATCATTTCTGTCATGCGAGCAAATGCCTGGTCCCTCCTCCTGAGCACTAAGACCAGCTGATGCATTGGAGGTGATGGAGGCTGGGGTTTCTCCGCTCCTTGCAGCCTGTGAGCAGGAGGGCAGGGATGGAGAGGTTTGCAGCATGAAGGTTTTTGGCCAAGCAAGAGTCAACAGGGAGCAGGGGTGGTGGCCGAGTGCTCTGCCTGCAGCACTGGGCACTGCAAGGTGGAAGTTGGGTAATCCAGCTTGTGAGCTCGGTAGGGTGGCTTTGGGATTAGCACTTGTTTCCTCTGGTTTGGGTTGCTGATGAAACCACCAGCGGTCTCCACTTTATTTTTAACCCTTAGGCTGCTGGAGGTTCTGACAGCAAATGGCTGTATCTAGCCGTGGTGGGGTGTCTTCTGCCCCAAATGGGGACTCTTGGTCTCCTTGTCATGCCCACTAACCCTGTCCTGCTGCAAGCTGCTCTCTTGCAGCATCTTTTCTCCACTGGTTTCTCATGCCATCTTCTTCTATTCTTTTTCCTTCCCCCATAGACCTCACAGGTGGATGCATCCCGGTGTCTGCTTGGCATCCAAGCAGCCTGGTTTTAATTAACCCCCTGGAAGGTGGCTGCTGCTGCTTCTGCTAAGGAAAATGTGTCTTTGGGGGATGGTGAGATGCTGGGAGGGAGGAGAAAGTCAGGCAGTGCCAGCGAGGGCAGAGGCGGTACGTGCTCGGCAGCGTGGGCTCAATCCCTGGGGCCTCCCTGTGCAGCCGTGATGCTCACCCTGCTGCTGGCGTGGAGCGGAGCGGGTTTTCTCTTCTAACAGGGATGTTCCCCCTGGGATTGGGGAATCACGCACATAAGAAATCAGTGTTTCTAGTGAATGCATTAGTGCAACACATGCGATGCACCCAGGCAGGTCCTGCTTGCTGCAGAGATATTAGTGAGAGAGTCTGAGCAGGGGTGAGGTCCGTGTTCATATGTCCCCTTGGATCTGAGGAGCTCACTCCATGGCCAGATTTCCAAGGGTCCCCAGCTCAGCGTTTCTGGAAGCGCTGCTGGCTGGGAGGGCTGCGTGCCCGTGGAGGTGGTGGCTCCCAGATGTGCCGTGTCTTGGGATCCAGGAGGTGATGCAGCACGGGGCTCCCTCATCTGAAAGGATCAGAGATAAAACCACTGGATCAGATCTTTGTTTCCTTCCTCTGGACCTGCAGAGCTGGGCTGAGCTTGGTTGGGCTGGGGCACCGGGCAGCCGGCTGCTCCTGAACAGAGGAGGAGGTTGTGCCTGTGCCCTCTCTGGAGCGTCTCCAAGGTGGGAGAGGTTAATGGTTGCAGTTGGCAAGCCAACCCCTATTCAGCACTTTTATCTGTTTATATAATAGCAGGAATGTGTCTTTTTTTTTTTTTCTTTCCCCAAGGCTGCTGCTGCTTTCACATCTGATGTGAAATGCAGGCAACTCAGGGCTCCAGCCCTCAGATGGCCCAGCATGCATATTTTTCCTTTTTTTTCCCCTTTCTTTTCCTTTTTATTTTGCTTCGCACCGTGAACCCCCTGTGTCTGAGGATGTCTTGTCTCTCTTGCCAGCGCGTGGGTGTGACAGCTGCGCGGGGGGACACCTCCCTGCAGATCCCAGTGCTGTGCCTGCCTGGGCAGAGGTTGTCAAGGGACAGGGATACGGGGCGATGTGCTTGTAGTTCAGTACATTGTAGCTTCTTGATAGTTTTAGATCCGTAATAACATTCCATATGTTGGCAGAGTTGATGACCACGGCCTCTTCTTAGGTAGGCGAGATGGTTACAGGGTTAATAGTAACGTCATTCTTGTACAGAGATCCAGGATTTTTCTTTAGCATTTAACTTCTTCTGTAGGTCCTAGCCAGAAGCCTAATGTGATTTAATGCTTAATTCCCTTCTTTCTTTTGTTTATCTCAGCCTCTTTCTCCTCCAAATTTTG
Source organism: Baryphthengus martii (assembly GCA_013396935.1). Classification (NCBI taxonomy): domain Eukaryota; kingdom Metazoa; phylum Chordata; class Aves; order Coraciiformes; family Momotidae; genus Baryphthengus; species Baryphthengus martii. The sequence continues at coordinate 88,011 of VWZK01010347.1, read as the reverse complement.
AGGAAAAGACCAGAAAATGGTAAATTTAATCTTCCCTCTAAAAGCAAATTATCCTTTCCATTCTTCCCCAAGCAGAAGGTTTCAGCTCCAGTTATTCCTGGCTCCGACCTTGCTGCTTTGCGAGCAAGAGCTGCTTTGAGCTTTCTGGTTTCCTCAGATCTTTTCAAGATTCTTTACCTTTCAGACTTGCTGCCTCTCAAAGTCACCAACGCTTTCTTTGTGTGAGGGTTTGATCGCATGGCATCATCAGCTCGAGGGAGAGCCACGGATGCACACCAGAGCAGACGAGAGGGAGCTGCCTCCTTCCTTGTGCTTTTGGATATCTCAGTGAATCTCACTCCTTAGGACTTTTTTATATCTTCCTAGAGGCCTGGCTCTCTTGCCATTGCAGAGCAGGACTCAAGTTTCGCATCGGTGGAGGAATTTCTTTAGAAGATGTTTCAGGGGTTTGCTTGGGTTCCAACAGCCTGTGTGTCCTTGTTGGCCTGTGGAGGCTTTCCTGGAGGTCTGCTGTTCACGGGCAGAGGGTTCAGCTGCTGCTTTCAGCCCTTTAATGTCCTCTTTGCCTTTGAGGTTGGTCTCTGAGAAATTGCAGCAGCATTTCCAGGGCTGCTCTGCTGCAGACCTGCTCCCGTCCTCCGCTGGTGCTGCTCCGCCTGCCCGTCCCCGTGAGGTTTTGCAACGTTTGTGGGTGTGCTCACGGAGGACAGAGGGTTGCGTTCTTGTGTTGCACAAGAGGTTATATCTGAGGCGCTGTCCCTAAACTTCTAATAGTAATTTAGATGAAATGAACATTAATTAATTAAAGGAGAGTCCAACCCAGCCTGCCTGCACTCTAAGCAGGACCCTTAAGTGCAGGGGATGGGTGTGCGTGTTTCTTTAGAGGATGGGAAAGTGTACGCTGAGTTTTTCACCTCCTTGCTTTACGTTTAGCTACAGAAAACGTGAAAACGAATGCTAGCTGGGAAAGCAAAAGGATGCCGGGTTAGAAAAGGTGCGCTACCAGCTTAGGCTGTAAGGTGCAGAGCAGCTCAGCCAAGCTAGGGGCAAGCACTGGCCTCTGTCTTCACCCAGCTGGGGAGATGCTGTGACACCCACCAGGGTTGGGACCTTCAGCTACACAGAAGGTGAAGCACCATTCTGTAAACCTCAGTGTGCAAAACATGCCAAGGCCAGTGACTCTCCCCTCCGCCCCTGCCAAGGCATAACGAGCTCAGAAAACGATACTAAAAAACAACAATAACACCTTTAAATAGTTCTCGTATCTTCATCGCTCATGGACAGAGATCTTCTTTGGGCAAGGGTAGAGATCTCTTTGGGCAAAGGCAGAGATTCCTGGTGTTCGTGTGACCGAAAGGGCACAGGGCTTTAAGCAAATCTATGCCTGCGAGCCCCTGGTCCCATGGCCCATGGGTACCACGCTGGGAAATGCTCCCAGAGCTGACTCTTCCTCTCTCTCTGGGGACTGCTTAAACTGAGCCCGCTCGGAGGGTGACTGGGAGCTGGAGAGCAATTAATTACTATCTTGTTCTGCAGAACTGTTCCTTCGCCCCCATCCTCTTCAAGGCCAGGCAGATCTTTTTGGCACAACAATTAAATCCCAGCAAGGGAAAGCAAAATCTGCTGAGGAGGGAGAGCAGATGTACCCTCAGCCTTTTGCAGACTATAGTGGGAAGTGGCTATTTTAGCCCGAGATGTGTTGAGGGTTTTTGCTCCTTCTCCTCTCTCTCCATTCCCATGCTGCCTGCAGAGCCAGTCCCATGGAGGATGGTGTTTGTGGTGGGTCCCAGTATCATCTCTGTCCATGCTTTGAGGCAACCCCATCTCCAGTGAGAACTGGAAGACAGGAGGTTGGGGAAGTTGTGGGAGATGAAAAATGTGAGGGTGAGAGCTTTAGGTTGGACCCGAGCGGTTCAAACCCCAAAAGGTAAGAGAGCGCACTGGGGCAGAACCCCAACTCCTGTGCAGAAGGGGGCATGCATCATACCCACCGCAGCATCTACCGTGGGTTTTGGTCATGTTAAAGAAGCCCCAGGCCCTGGTCCAGCCTGATCTCACCAAAATTGAAGTAGTGAAGCACAAACCTCTGCAGAAGCAGGACACAAACGTGTACAAACATCCCTGATGATCCCTTCTCTTGAAGGTCCCTGTTGACCCGTGGTGGCATGTAGACAGAGCTAGCAAAACTTTGCTTCATTCTGGTGTTCCTTCATATATTTCCATCTGTTTGGGTAGAGTTGTCCCCTCTCCAGGACTGGAAGAAGAAAGGATTGGGGAGAAATCTCTCTCCTAGTGGCTGCTGTGAGTTTCCTGGGCGAAGGCAGAAGGTGTGGAGCAATTTGGGATGCGAGTGTGAATGACCTACATCCATGGCAGTGACCACAGCCAAAATCAGCAAGGAGGAAATCTTGATTTAAGCAGCTGCCTTTTTTTTTTTTTTTTTTTTTTTTTTTAATGGGTAGGATTTTTGTTATTTTTTTTTTTGGTCATTCTGTAAGAAAGGGGATGTTTTCCTGTTTGTTTGTAGAAAGCTTCTTCTGCTTGGTGTAATCGGATACTTCCTTTTCTGAGCAAGGAGCCTGGTGGATCTGGGGGAGTTTATTTAGGCAGCTGTTTGGCTGGGTGATTAATTTTGTATGTTTTTATTCTAGTGGGAAATGGTGAATTTTGGGTTTACATGATGGATTGTATTTTTTTTTGTATTTCCGACTCAAGTTACATGGAGATGAAAGCGAGTTTAAAATGCAGAAAACTAGTATTTTAATGTTGTTTTGTCAGTTAATAAAGTCAAAATACGCTGGATATTTAGGGCAGACAAAGTTAACATCTCAAAGCGTATTTTATATTTAAAACCGGTTGATTCATTAACTAGAGCATTAATTGTACATAACGAGTTACACTTCTGGTCACCATAATTAGTGATCTTGGCCTCTCAGGTTGCAGTTTTACTTGCAGATTGGAAAACATCCATTTCTCTATCCCGCCCGTGATTTGTTCATTGACTTGTTGAAGGCAGGTGTTGAGCTGGATTAGGTGAATTAACTGAAATGAAGATGATGATGATGTTTTTTATACTTGTGAGAGAGCCAGACTCCTCCAAAAGTTGTGTTTGTACTTCAGTCTTTTTTGGTTGGGTTTTCATCGGTGACTTACCTTAAAATTTTGGCAGCTGGTGTGTCCTGCTTGCCTAGGCTAAGGTAAGCTGTTTAACATTAAAGCGTGACTGTCGGTTGGCGTCACCTTAAATTGCTTGTTTGAAATGGGTATCTTAAAGTGAATGTATTTAATGTTTAAAGTTATTTTAAATAGCAGTATTAATTGAATTTTAATGCCATTGAATTGAATCCTTGTGCAGCCCATTCCTTAATTCTTCCCTAACAAGGCTGGACATTTACTAATCTCTTTGCTATACCAAATACCTTTACCATTAGGATTCTCAGAAGAGACTGAGCAACCTGGGAGGATCCCACCCCTGTAGCTGCTGTGCTTTGTTTTACCCCTGGTTTGGAGGCACCTGCCAAGGTGGATCCTCAGAGGAGCATCCAAATTCCCTGGTTCCAAACAGGGAAATTACTATGAAAGCCTTCAGGAAAGATTTTACTTTCCCAGCTTCTTCCCTCTTGGCCAAGTACCAAATACCAGATCTCAACCCAGAACAGCCTCTACTCTACCTAATGGTTAAAAATTTTGATGCTGGAAATAAAACCACACAGGCATGGGAGAAAACATGGGAAAGACATAATTTGTCCCCTTAACTCTCCCAAACCTGCTGACTTTCCTTCTGTGATATATTCCTGTAAGAAAGGGGCAAGATTCTCAGTTCCCTGTGGTGCAAATCACAGTGCTGAGTCTTGGGGTGGGAAGATGGGAGGCTTTTGGAAGAATCCTGCAAAAAGTGGAATTAATTTGCCCCAGCTGATGATCTCATCCATTACCTTCCCAATCAGCATCCCGTTTTTCTGAGGGTGTTTTGAAGAGGAAACCCTGGTCTTGACAATTCCCTGCCTCAGGCTGCCTGGCAGCCTCTCATCTGGCAGACAAAATTGGTGTATTATTATTATGTGTGCCATTACCAACCTGTTAGGCTCTATGATGGGAATTACTGCCTGCCCGGCAAGCGGAGGGGGGGGGCCTGAACAGCAGGCTGCGCTTGATGGCTTTGAAGAGGAATTAAGAGCATCCAGTGTGGCCCTGTTTATTGCAGGTACGGAGCTGTGCCTGCTGTCTTCGCCTCCTTTTCTCGCTGTCGCTGGGTGTGAGGCTGCACTTTTCATCCTCTCTGCGGATTAGAAGCGTAGCTCTTAACCATATGGCTAAGGACCCTTAAAAACACTGAGCATCGCCAGTGTGGGTGGTGAAAAGAGGCTCCTTTCATGTCTCTTGTGGTGGGGATGTTATGTCTGCTTCACAAAGGGCTTGGGAAAGACCCCGACCCAAGCGAGCGCTTGATGGACACAGGTGAAAGCTCTCTTTCTGCCCAAAATGAGAGAAGACAGTGTGTCAACCGTGCCGTGGCTGGTGCTGTTCCTAGCGGGGTGATGTAGCCCCTGCTGAAGGTGTTGGGGACTTGGTGTTTGGTAAGTTGCTTTGTGTCTCAGTTGCCCTCTGTGTAAAGTAGGAGTGTGCTCTGGAACCACATCCGTTGGGGTGCGCAGGGACTGGTGTTAGGGAAAGCTTCTCTTCCCTGGGGCTTGCTAGTGCAGGCAGGCCTGAAGTATTCAACTGAGGTGTTTCACTGATTTGATTTAAAGCAGAGGGAGGAAAGGGTGTCTTTGAACTGTATGTGCACAACATCTGCTTTCTGACATCTTTTTGAGTATAAAAATCCAGTCCTTTCCACAGGCGAATGCTAGAAGAGGCACTTCTACTCTCTTGCGTTGTTGCTTTAGGACCAGGGTGTCAGCAGCTCTGGGAGCTCCTAGGACTCGGGGTTGTCCTGGCTTTTAGGATGCATGTATCCCTGGAAACCCCCTGGGTGCATCATAGCCAGCATCTGTGCAGCACCCAGCACGGCAGGTCCCTGATCCCACATGGAGACCGGCTTCTGTAACTGTACCACGAGTTGACTTTCCAGTACACGGCCCTGGTCATTAACTGCAAAAAAGAAACAGTATGGGTGCTCTGTCTGACCTTCTGCGTGAACAGCTTGGGGCTGGTTGGTCTTCCCTCTGTTTTCCTTCCCACTCCGTTGCTATCCAGAGAAGGAGGGTGGAGAATTTGGCATGGTTGCAGGGGACGGGGTCAGCCCGTCTGCATCAGCACAAGGTTTGGCTCCAGGGAACGGCTCCATCCCTGTCCAAACAGATGTAAAGCAGTTCTCGGATGAGATTAACTCCCTGAAACATGGTAAGAAATCTCTCCTTGGGGTGCTTTCATCTCTTGCCCATCAGCTGCTATTCTCCACCAACACAAAGAAAATTAATAAGCTAAACTCCTTTCCTGCCAGATATTTAAAAAAAAAAATCTTTTGGTGTTGCCACGTCATGTAAATCAACCATATTTTCTAAAAGGACTTGTATTTGTTTATGTGCCCTCCCTTCAGAGGAGACAGTTCTGGAGCAAAAATACAGAAACCTGAAATAATCCCAAAGGCAGGTTTAGGTCATTTCACGATGCTACCTCCAATGATTGCAGAAGGACGAGAACGACATCTTGCTGCTGAGCATCACGTGCAAAGTCCTGATGGGACCCAACACTGACCAAGCTTCGTCTCTGGATACTTCATCTCTGACTGACCCATCCGTGAGCCGGTGGGATACTGCAGGGCTCATGTGCAGCTCAGCCGCTCCAGGCTGTGCTGCTAATTAAACGGAGTGTATTGCACAAAGCCATAGAAGAGTTGGGAAAAGGAAAAGCTGGTTTTGTGGTTGGGTTCTGGAGTAGCACCTGGGGGTTACACACTTGTGCAGGGCACACCTGGAGATGTGGGTTTTTGGCCTGACTCAGCTTTTACTGTTACAGCAGCTGAATGTGGCAGTGAGGCAGTGATGCAGAGGGAGGAAGGTGCAGGTTGCAGCAGGACCGTGGTGCATGGGGAGAGATGTGGCTTCGCTGCCCGACGCTGGTGGGATGTGCTCAGCCCTGGGCAGAGGTCGGGGGAAAACTGCTGGCAAACCAAAAGGGGCCGGTGTTTGGTTGAGATCAGCTTGGCCAAAAGGGTTTGCAAGGGCTGAGCTCTAATAGAAGAGCAGAGGGAAGCAGGCAGACAGGGTCTCATGGTTCCCCTCTCGCAGCAGCTGAGCACCTTGCGGTCTTTGCCTTCATCAACCCTCCAAATCCCACGTAACTGGGGAAAGCATCTCTCCTACTTTTGCTGCAGAGAGAATGGAGGGGAAGAAAGGCTGAGCATTCCCCTGGTAAAGGGACAGAGCCTGCTGGAGCAGGGAGAGTCCCTAGAACAGGGACAGTGGCATCTGGAGGTGGCAGAGCCATGAGCAGGGCTCGAGGCAGCTGCTTCTTATCTCTTCATGCAGAGGCACGTCGTGGAAGATAAAGTTAAAGAGGAAAGCGATAACACATATTGAATCTGCTTGTCAGCCTGCCGGCCCTCAGAAGTAGGTTTTCCCAACCTATTTACTTGTCAGTGGTGATGTTTGGATCAGCCTGTAGCATCTTCAGTGAGAAACAAGGGTTTTTTCTTCTTGTTTAATGTCTTGCAAAAGGAAATATTCCTTCAAGAATGAATTTCTGACATTTCCTGGGGGGGAAAAGAAGGTCCAAGACTCGTTTGATGTTACCGTGTGTTAAATACCTCCCCCAGCCTGCTGTGAACGCTGTGGTTTATCCATAAGTTTTAGTGTAAGGCTGTAGGTGTCTGGTCCACCATGGGCCAGCTGCTTCTACACTATTAGTGTAGACTATTAGTCACGTCTCAGTGCTGTCTCGATATTGAATTCAGCTGTTTTATGGCTGGTTAAGGATTTCAGCCCAAGGTTGTGGATGTCTCAGTGGGACCGTAGCAGGGAAGGGAAAGTTCGTCTCGCTGGTGAATGGGACTGTGCTATGAGCTCATCCTGGCTTTGCTCTTGCTCAGGTTGTCACCTTGCATCAAGTTTCAGCAATTATTCAGCCCTGCAGTTGTATCTGGAGGACGATATTAGGAAGTTGGTCCTGTGTCCTGAAGGCTTCTTGGGTTCTTCTTTCTCCGCTGTTAACTTCAGGAGAAACCGATGGTCAAAAATATTAGTGTTGGCAGTTTTGAAGTTGAAAAATAAATGTTCCTGGCTTGTAACACCAGAGCTGTGGTGGAACTTGCAAGCCAATGATTTTGTTCTAGCACCTGTGGAAATATCTTTTGGCCATAGAGTTTCATGGGGTCTAGTTTAGTTTTCCCTGGAAGGCTCAACCACCCGCGGAGAAGGACAAGGGATTAGCAGGATACTCCGTTACCGCTGGCATCTCAGGCCTCTGCTTCTGGCTGGGGATGCTTCCTGGCATCACATTGTAAGGAAGTAAAGAAATAGCCCAGGGCATGGAGACAGAGGCTTTTCTTGCTGGGTGCTTTGCTGATGTTCCTGCGAGGTTTTGGCTGTCCCTGCAGACTACAGAAGCAGAACTGACAGGCAAGTTTCCCAGGCACAAAAACCACTCCAGAAATTGCCTGCTTGTGGTGAACAAGCAAAACCCAGCGTGAGCCATGGGGACACCTGCCCTGGCTGCTGGTCTGTGTTGGACCCTGTTGGAGATGGTGAGAGTGTTGGAGGTCAACAGTCTGGTTTGGGGGGTGAAATTCAAAAGGATGCTGGGAGTTGCTGGAGGACGAAAGGTCTGTGGCAGGACAAATGAAGGAAAACCCAACAGCATGGACTAATAACAACCTAAAGCTATGAGAGCTGGGATGGACGGACTGATCTGACTTACTTATGCTGGATCACAGTGTTGGAGGATGTGGTTTCTCCAGCGTGGTGCCTGAAGATGCCAGTGTGCAGCTGACAGCTTGAACTTTGTCACCTCCAGTCCCACAAGAGCCAGGTTGGGACAAGGTGGGAGGAAGTCAGGTTAGACAACGCGTTAACTGAAAAACTGCTTTGTTTCTCTGTGGATGAAGACTCCAGAGTGCTAAGATGAAGGACCTGAGGGGTTGCCCTGACCAGCTGACCTGTTGACCTGTTGGATGCTACAAGCCTTCATCATCCCCGAATCATCTTCTGGAGGTTTATGTCAGCATCTTCATTGGAAGCACAGGCTCTTCTGTCTGAAAGAATACCAGTGCCAAAAGTCACAGAGTGGAGCACCAGATGTCCTTTCATCATTTTAACCCTCACTGTCACTCTCCAAGAAACCAGCCCCTGGAGCCTGTTGGACCCCTCTATTTCTCAGTGGAAACTCTTGCTTTGGCTGGATCCAGACTGGATATCTAATGGTTGACTCAGTGGTGCCTGTTCTGTGTAAACAGTGACTCTTTGGTGGTGCAAAGGCTCTACCTTCCTGATGAAGGAACCTATCTGTGTGAAGCTGGGTATTTGGGAGATGCAGATTGACCCCAGATAGAGGAGGAGGAGGCCTGGTGCTCTGGACCTCACTCAGTGAAGTACTGTGAGCCACAGCTCACTGCTGGCACCTCTTTCTTCCTGTGCCTTGGCCTTTGACCGTGCTAAACTTGTGAGAACCAACTGTGCAAGTACAGGCTTTTACCCTCACTGCCAGCTGTGCTCCCATGGGTGTGAAAGTATGGAAGAGGAGCTGGCACAGGAATCATGATCTCTAAACTTCCTCTGGAGCTGCCTCCTGCCTTGTTACTTGGACTGACTGGTGGCCCTTTCGGTCCTCATTTCAGACCCCACCAGTGGAGGTTGCGTAGAAACCATCAGTGGAAGGAAACTGCTGATCAGGTTGGGAGCGAGGAGAAGCAGAAGGCTGTGCTGCAACCTGCATTGCCTCAGCTAGAAGTGCAGGAGCTCTGCTGTGACTCAGCAGTGGAAGCGGCAGGTTTTCGATGAAGCTGTCTCCTGCAGAGTGAGCTCAGGGTGTGGTGGTTATCGCGTACGAGTGCCGGCTGATAGCGCGCTATCCTCTGCTGGGCACCGCACCGGCACTGCTCCATCACGTGCTGCGTTCCCTTCGCGGAAGCTTCCTGGGCAAAGGTACGTTTTCTGTCTAGGTCGTCCCAAGATTGTTTGGCGCACGCTGCCGGCGTCTTCGCCGGGATATGAAATATCAACAAGAGCAGCTTAATGGCCATAACTGTCAAACAAAGCAGAAATAGTCTCGTTTTTAATCAGGGGAGGGAGGACTCTGACACCTCTTATTGCTGAAGGAGCTGTACTGCTGCCTTTGAGCAGGAGGCAGCTCCTGGGTGGGCAGGAGGGGATGCATTTGCTTCTCGCTGCAACACCCCAGCCTGCCTGGCTTGGGGATACTGCTATGGGTTTGGGGATGCAAAGAGCACCTATTCCCCCTTGGAGAAGACCCAGAGCCTATAAACGGGTCAAGAGGCATGGAGCACAGCAGCAAGACTTTATTTGCTGTGTCCATTCATCCCTCTAATGAAACCTGAGATGAATTTCTCTTCTTGGCCAAGTGCAGGGGCTCTCTGGCTCTATGTGGGTTAATCTGTTGCATCCCAGACAGCCCCTGGGGCTCAGGAGGGAGGCCAGCAGCCACCACCCTCAAGCCTTTCTGCAGTGATGTGTGGTGAAATGAAGAGGAGGATCTTAACAGCACTTACTGGAAATGTTTGCTGGTGAGTTAGTGCGCTGGCTTTTGCAGGGCAGTGCACTTCTCGGACCAGCCCAGCCTGCAAATTGCCTGCGTCTCCCAGGCTCTCGTTGCCTGATTTTGTGCAAAATGCTCTTGCAGTGATTACTCAAGTAACATTTTGCTTTGGAGAGCTGATGTTCATGGTGTGTCCTGGCCATCGCTTCTTGAGCCGTACCCTGTGCTGCTGTGAAGGGATTGGGGCAGAGAGGGCAGTGGAGGAAAGTTTTGCTTAGCAAAAACCTGTAGTAAGTGCTCTACTAATGAAAACCCTTTGGCTTCAGTGAGACTTAAACGTGCTTATAGTTAATCAGGTATTTAAGTGGTTTTCTGACTTGGCAAGCATAAGATATCCCAAAGGAAGAGGAAGAGAGCAGAACTGTGGCCTCCCAACTAAAGGTGTTTGCAAATGTGGATGTTAAATGCAGAAGGAAGCAGAGTGTGAGTCTGGGGATGTGGCTTTAACTTGCTCTGACTCAGTTTCTCCGGTTTATTCTTCTGTTTTGCTCAGCCCTGGTGCTGGCTGCGTCCCACCAGGGGAGAGCAAGCCCCACCGAGCTCATTAGGTGGTCTGGGCTGGTCTTGAATATGTCTTTATGTAAATACACAGCACTAGAGTTACCGTGATTATTATGCAAAGCATAGATTATTCTTGCATGCAAGCGTGTTATGTATTGATTTGCCATTGCTTTGAATCTCATTACACGAATCTGCTTTATTAATGGACTTTGTCCACGCTTAAGATTAATTATGATGCTGGATTTGCAAATGAAAGAATTGAAATTCATGTTGCCCATATTAATTACTTGTGTGGTGCTGGCCTTCTTTGCAAGGCGTTAGAAGCTGTGCAAGCCTTGATTTTTATTCCATTCTCATTGCTCTGTCTTAAGTAAGAAAATGAGTTTGGTGCCCTGGGATTTGTTTGTTTTGCTCCATTGCTGGAAGCCTCTTTTAACTGTTGAGAAGGTACCAAGCGTAGAAAGAGGCTTTGTGCTTGGTGTATAACAGGCTGTTGTTAACTCAGAATATGTCTTAATGCAGAAAAAGAGCAGGGAGGTTTTATTTCAACGTCGAGTTCAACCCTATTTTCTCATCTCTTGCTTTGAGCTAAAATCTACCTGTATCTTGTGCCCTCTAAGGTTTTATGGTGCAAAATCTGGAATACGTGGCTTCTTACAGCGCCACCCGGTCGGATTCTTGTGTGCAATTTGTTCCTTTAAATGATCCTTTTGTAATGTTCACGTCATTTCACAGCAGGCACTTTAAAGAGTTAATTGAATATTTTTCTCACTCAAAGACGTCTCAAATTACTCCCCTTGAGTAACCTACTCTGGAAAAGAGCTGTGCTGAGGAATCAGCGACGCTTATTTTTACTAATGCCAGTATCAATAAGATCTTGGGGTTTATTCTAGCACCTATCTGCTTCGAAGGATCCCAAAGCGATTGTCAGAGCATTTGTTTAGCTTTCCACCGCCGAAATTCAGTCTCTTTGAAGTAGAGCTTAGCATTCGCCGAGCGGTAACAATACGTCCTTCCATAGCTAATGCAATAATAATCAACCCAGGCCTTGGAAGTGAAACCAGGTTTTAGATGGCGCTTATTGGATTGCAAGCTCTTTTTGTACGTGCAGTAACGGATTGAGTTCTTTCGGGCACTTAGTGGGGGGTGTTCCAGGAGGTTTCCCAGTGATAACGGTAACATCATTGTTGACGCTGCAGGTTCAACGCGACGTGCCTGGGAATTTCAGTGCTTAGGGATGATGTGGGAGTGTTTCCCGGCGGCTCAGCGGGCTGTCTGCGTGCTCGCTGCTTGGCAGCGCTGAGCATCGAAACAAAAAGCCCGTATCGGATAAACGCGGGTAATCCCCATCTCGGTATTTTTGGCGGCACCGCTAACTCAGACCTGATTGATCCCCTGGAATGATCAAGTTTCTTTTTCCATCATTGGATTGCAACAGCTCTCCTGGCTGAGGAGAGGACATCTTCAGCGTTTTGAATGTGTAGAAAAGCAGATAGGACTTTTCAACCATGATGAGCAATTCCTTCTGTGCTTGGGTGTGTTGGGATCGCCTGCTCCTGGGACCAGCTGATTACGCTGTGCTCAGAGAGGGCTTTTCGCCCATTGGGCAGCATTACACCTCTGTACATCAGAAGGAGACCCGTGTTGACCTCCTCCTGAAATCTCTCACGGTGGCAGCAGCTGGAAACAGGAGATGGGGCTCAAGTGGGCCGACACGATGAATCCTGCTTTCCCGCTAACCAAAGGCCGGTTCAATGGAATTAATATTGGAGCCAGGCAGCTCGTGCCATGTTGTGTTAATCTGTGAAGTGAGGGCAACTTGGAGAAGGTGACTGGATTAGAGCAGGAAAGAGTGAGAGGTGAGGACTCCCATTCTCTCATTTTTTTTGTTTGAAAAGAGAGTGGTCCCCTGTGCGGACCAAGTGAGTCTGGCTTTCCTGCAGGCTTGTCTTGGTTTCCATCACATTGGCCTAAACCTCAGCTCTAGGTGAATCCAGTATTTCCCTGTGTCCTCCTCGAGGTCCCAGCTGGGCAACCTTGAGGTCATTTGTGGACCATCTGGCCCAGCTGCAGACCATCTGTCCTCCTGTCCTTCCATCTGCTGCCGTGCAGGGTGTCCCACAGCCAAGTCCTGGGCCTTTCGTTACTGGAGTCTCTTCCTTCCTCTGGCACCGATTCCCCCAAACTTATAGGACCTTAAGTACCTTTGAGACATTTGCCCCTTTGCCATGGCTTAATGAGGCTGGCTGACGCACGGAGTTACCCGGGGAAGGATGGAGAGGTGGAGGGACAGACAGATGGCACAGTTGCCCATTTGATTCATTATTAAGGTTGGGCCATCTGAGTCAAGGTTTTTGGACTCTTATCAATTGTAGCATGTATGGGCAGACTCATCTGTAATTTCAAAGAGCAAGGTGTGTGATTGTGAATGCTGCTCTTCTACTGGGAACCATTTGCTTGTTGTGTGCCCAGACGCCGGGGCGGTCTCTGACAGGCAGTGGAAATTATGAAGATGAGCTGATTCCTCCTCATCTGACAGTGTCATCTTCTGTTTGGAAATCTCTTCCCCTTTCCTGCAAGGATTTCAGTTCTGCCTCTTTTTTTTTTGTGTATGTGTGTGGTAAATACTTGCTCTAGAGATGCGTGTATATTTAGGGCATGTGAACACAACTTGGTACAATATCTGCATGCACAAACAAAAGTCTTCAGTGCCCATAAGGTATCTATTGTCACCTTCCAAGGACAAGAGTTATCTGAGCTCCCAGTTCCCTCCAACAAAGCAGTGGGGGCCTAGAGCAAAACTGAAAAACATAGCTAGGGCTGATGGGCGATCAGCTGCCAAACAGATGGGGCTGTTCTTTGGCTGGAAGAGCCGAGTACAACAGCCATGCAGAGCTCTGCGCTCGCTCGGCTGGAAAACAAAGGTGAGAACAGTACGAGTGGGATTTTCCTGCTCCGGTTGCGTAAACAGTAAATGTCTAGGATAAGCTAATTAGAGGGGCTTTTCTTGGCAGGTAACTGATAAAGACAGCCACATCCAGAGACTGACTCAGCCCAGCTGCCTTAGAATAGGATGAATCACCATCTTCATGTGAACCGACAGCAGACTGAGCTTAGGTGACAAGTCTGCATCTTTCCCCGGTGGGAGATGAGATGTGCTGTGTCCTGCGAGTCCGTTTTCTGACAGAGATCTCAGGAGGCTTTTTCAAGGGAAAGTAGTTATTTTTTTGCACATGGAGTGTCAGGGAGAAGAGGTGCAGTTGGGAGCTGGCAGCACGATGTGGTCAAGGCTTGGGTGGGTGCATAGTCTTCATCCTGGGCATCAGCCACTGACCTGTGCTGGGGCAGGAGTCCCTGTGCAACCCCTGCTGGCTTAATAGTGAAAGGTACTAGTGACAGAGTTACAGGAATGGTAAATTGAAGTTCTGCTTCTGACCTGTGGTTTGGACACTCCAGTCAGCATCTGGGTTGCTCCAGCACACTCTTTTAGCAGACACATGAGGCTGGAAATGGCAGATGCTTGATTAAATTTGTCATATTTCCTTTCAATGCTTCACCACGGAGTTGTTAATGGGAGTTTCAGCAGCAAGAGGGTGGGAGTTTTGCAGGGTTGATGCATTAGCCTTTTTCTTTGGATTTTAGCCATGTAATCATGATGGGCTCTGGGTGGATTTTGCTAGCAGGGGTGAGGAGGTCATCAGAGTGGTCCTTTGGAGTCTACACTCAGCCATCCGCAAACGGGAGAGGCTGGTGTATTTGTTCACAGGTTCCTCCATGTCTGACCATCCTTCGACCTGTGGCTTTTTCTGCCCCCATGTTTCCTTTGCAGGAAGGTGGCCTTGGGGGATCACTCTCCTTGGGAGCGTTTCAGTGCAGAATAAAAGAGGCTCTTGCACCAAGGTCTGAGGCTGCTGGGAGGTTGCTGCTGTCACCCATCTCTCAGGGGAGCAGGAGGTGACAAGCGCCACCAGAAGCCATCTGGTGCAGTTTCTTTGTGGCCAGCAGGACCCTGGCTTGGGACTGAAGCCTCAGCTGGAGCAACGGCCCCAGGCTGGATGGGAAGCTGGGATGCAGGCAGCTCCCCCTGGTTTAGAAGGGATGTGTGAATAATATTTTGTGAGCTCAAGCTAAACGCTTGTGTTAAAGGCAGTGATGGATCTGAATTGTTTGAATTGTTCAAAGCAAATCCTGGAGTCGCCTTCCCCAGGTAGCGTTTCCAAGCATTTTCTGTACTGGGATCCCACTGGCTCTGTAAATCAAGATGAGATGGATAGCTAAGGCTATATATTCTTATTAAATATCCACAGGCACTTTTCTGAAGAAGCCTGTTCGCTGTGGTCTGGGCAAACTCCAATCGGGGTAATTGCATTTGCCTCCCAGTTTAAAATAAACGCAGCACATTCTTCTGCAAATCTCTTATTCACTGTTGTTTATAATCTGGATGGCGGCGTCATATCTCTGCCCATTAATCCATCTCTCCAAGTTTCTGTAATTCCAGCCTCCTGGAGGGGGTTCAAGCTGCCACCATTTATTATTTGAGTCAATCTGCCAGGGCAATGTTTACTTCTTCCCTGAAGCGTTGACTCTCTAACTGCACCCTCACTTGAGACTTGAATGAGAAATCGGTGCTTCCAAACCAGTATTAACTCTATTAAACAGAAAATACCCCACCTATTTAAGCTCCATTTCTGCATCGTTCTTGTGGATTAGACATAGCATTTTGTAATTGCAATTGCTGGTTTGTTGGGAGGTTCCCAGGGCATCTTCTGCAATGCCCCATCCAGATGTACCGATCCCACCGCCGGCTGCCTGGTCACAGCCAAGCCCCGTGTGGCTGCCAGACGTTGCCTACCCTCTTTGAAAGAGCAAACTTGGACATCTTTGCATTGCTGAAGGTCTGGTTTTTTTTGTTTTCCCCAGACTGGTTGGAACATCATTACCTTTCAGATGCTTTACTCCTCTCTCAACCTGTGAAATTGCTTCCTGTGTTAAAAAGCTGTTTAGGGAAGAGGAAGAGAAGGATGGACAGCCATGACTATTTCAGCCTTGTTTTCTTAGGATGTTTGGTTAAGAATGAAGCTGTTTATAGCTTGTTTATTGCCACGTATAAACACAGGGTTTGTAGGAGGTGTATGCGGGTGACCAGAGCTGTTGGGCTGCAATAAATGTACCAGGCAGATAATCTTCCCAGCAATGCACTTCCACACTCTTCGGACTTGTCTCATAGGAAGGGAAAGCAGCATCAAACTTACTAGCTGTGAAGCAAATACCAGAGGGCTCATCACATGCAAAACAGGCAGAGACTGATTCTAGATGCTGTTGCCAGCCGTGGCCGATTGCAGCCGGTAAATCCATAAATACCAGGGTTTACAGTGGCTCGCTAACCTCATAAGCCAACCAGACACGGGAAGATTTGTGAGGGTGTCGAACACCCTACGGATCAAAGGTAAGAAATATTTTGTTGGCTCGTTTTCAAGGGGGCACTTCATAAAGCACAGGGATTGAGCAGCTAAATGTGTCCTCCCTCAAGGAGAACAGTCTCGTAGCCTTTGAGCAGCCCACACTGCTGGCTTTTGAGTCACACCTCACATGCCTGTCTCTCTGAGCTGACCTTACTCACTGCCTTGCTAATGCTCATCTCGTGAAATCATTTTTCCCAGATAAGTAGCCTCAGATGATTGATTGCAGACAATATTA
This sequence comes from Baryphthengus martii, assembly GCA_013396935.1. Lineage (NCBI taxonomy): Eukaryota > Metazoa > Chordata > Aves > Coraciiformes > Momotidae > Baryphthengus > Baryphthengus martii. The sequence continues at coordinate 72,099 of VWZK01010347.1, read as the reverse complement.
ATCCTTCTCTTCCTTCGTGCCCGACCCTTGTTTATAATACCAGCCTCTCTGCTTGGAAATTCATTATGCTGCCCCGGCTGCGGGTGGAGACATAAGAAAGAGTTTTGGAAGAGGTACTGGCTGAAATAGCAGCTATCAAAATATTTATGTGTGGCTGTGATTGCAGGAGCTCGAGGTGATGTTTTACACAGTAACCTCTTTTGGACAGTCAGTAACTGCATTCGCTCCGTGTTAATGAAAGATAACCTGCTTTATCATATGATTTCTCACATGGAGCTGCTGAATTTCCCTCTAATTGCAATTCAATTTGCAGTGATAAATAGTTTAATAAGTGAAAATGGGCTTGACTTCCGTTGTTTATGGCTCCTTGCTGCTTAGGGGAGTATTACACGATGCTGCCTCTCATGGAAACACAACTTGGAGCTTCCAAAGCTGGTTACTCAACTGTTAGCGGTTGTCGTGCTGCATTTTTTTTTTTTGACAGGTAGCAGAAAGGGAGTGACAAGTTGTTTTACTTGGCACCAGGGAAAGACAAGCTGAGAGTACAGCTTCAAAATGCCTGACATTTTTTTTCCCTTTTCACTGTGAAACTGGCCTTGCTTGGGTAGTGTTAGCCTGGAGAAGTCAATGGTGAGTTCTTATTTTGAACTGGGTTTTGGGTGGAAGGGCTGTTTCTGTGGCTGTTGCTTGCAAAAGGGACCCAGGTTCAAGAGAGCATCTAACAAAGCATCAGCTCTGCAGGGCAGCAGAGCTGTCACCTGGTTTGGTGTTTTTCCCAAATAATTGAGTTGTCTTATGCCTTTCATGGCTATGGCTGAGAATTTTCCATTGCTGGCTGCCATGGAAGGATGAATTGCATCTTTCTACTGGATTTATTTCATTTACGTTTCTAATGCATTCGCTTTTTTGGTTGGTTTTTTTTTGTTTTGTGTCTTCTTTTTTTTTTTTTTTTAAATCTAATAGCTTTGCATTGCTACATTTGCAGAACCCTCTGCCTGTGGAGGCTGAACCTAACTAGTTGGTGGCAGGAAGCTTTCCTTCCCGTGGGCAAGGCGTCCCCAAGGACTGGCGAGTGGTTTGGCTTTCTCTCAGCCTCCTAAAGCTGGAAACAAATCAGATAAATTGCAGGGAGGTCATGGGTGACGACAAAATGAGTTGAGCAAGTCTCTTGCTTTGCTGTTCAGACCCAGAGTGATCTCCTCTGCCTACTCCTTTAGTCTTGCCTGGCAAAGCAAGGCTTTAGCTGATGTGCTGAGTAAGAGGCGTGATTTGGTAAGACAGACTCAGGGGCAGCAGCTCAAGTTGCAGGGAGCTGCCTGACATCAGGGCCAGCAGCTTCTTCCGCGGTGGCTCCAGGATGCAGAGATGTTCCCCTCCTCCTGCCACGCATGCTTCATGCCACACCTCCCCAAAACATCTCAGCGTGGTGGAGGGCTTTGGGTGCGCGCTAGAAAAACATGCTTCCAGCGCCCACACCAAGGTCCTGCCTGGCTCAAAAATACCATCATTTTAAACTCCTTTAGCTATTGACAATTACACTTTCTATCCAGGTGAAAATCCCTTGGAAATAGGGAATGTGCTGAAAAAGACGCCCCAAGTGACTGGAGCCAGATGCTGGGCGTTTTCTCCAAAGCGAGCGATTTGTGATTTGCTGCTGACAGCACGAACTGGTGCTAAGTTATTAAATTGCAGATGAGCTCATCACTTGGCCTCGAACAAGTTTCAGCCTTGAGTGGCTTTAAAATATTACATGTGGTGGAAAAGAGACAATGCTGGTGTGGCAGAGAGATTTAGGGAGCAGCTGAGAAAGACATCTGTGCATAAAAAAAGTGTGTACCAGGAGGGAGGAGGGAATACTTCATGTGAAAAATGTAAGCTCTCCCAGGGGAGAGGAGGAGAAATTCTCTGATTTATTGGTACTACATTTTAATTTTAGCTTAAGAGAAAATTGAGTTTGGAGATGCTTAAAGAGGAGTGGCAAGATACTAAACCTGGTTTGATCCTTAGAGATCCCGGTGTGTTGAAAGCTGCATGCACAGGATTACTTCTACCAAGCCCCAAAACCGGCTCCTCTGGGAGCACGTGGTGTTTGCCAGTGATGCCATATGACCGTGGGCCAAATCCAGCTCTTAACTTGGTGTTTGCTTAATCCTGATGTTGAGCTCTGCCAGACTGAGAAGGTAACATCCATGCTGCTGTTAGAAGAGGTGTTTTTCTCCTTGGAAGAGTGGGAGTTTCCTTTGGGGATCTCCCTGAGCTACATTATCTGCACAATTTCTATTTCTCCTTTTTTTCACTTTGCAGAGGAGCCTGAGCTCTTGAACCCACACATCCACGTGGTGCTGAAGTACACCAGGGGGAAGATGGTCTTGAACAACAGAAGTAGTTTTTCTAGCCTAATTAAACCCAACCATACTGCCTTGGTGGGCTGGCCTGGCCATCACAGTGCTGCTCCTGGGGAGCACAGCACATGCTCTCATCTTAGCTCTAGATCTCGATGCTGAGATTAATTCATGGGGGTTTTTTTAAGTGCCAACTTGGCAGAAGCCGTGGGATAGATCATAAATCGGTTCAGCCGCTTTAGTTTTCAAACCAGCCATGTTTGCAATCAGTGGGTGCATTGGGTTGAGTTTTGTGGCTGGTTGGATTTGTTGTTGTGGGGCTTTTTTAGTGCTCCTGGCAAGGGAGAACAGCCCCACACATGTGAGGATTTTTTTTAAAATTTTATTTGTTTTTTGAAGCTACCTCGGCTCTTTTTTACCAAATGGCAAGTTTGCAAAGCCAGTGTTAGGCAGTGCTGTGATGGTGCCCCTAAAAAGAAGAAGGAAACCAACATGCTGAAGACTTGCCACCTCGTTTGTGGCTTGAGCTGTGATTGGAGGCAATGCAAGATCCCTCTGGCTGCTACAGCCGGTATCTGAAAGCAGAATAGATTTTTTTGTTTGCTTTTGTTTTTTTTTTTTAAATGAAGATGATCATTTTCAGCCTGTCTGAAGTCACAGAGCATCAGCACCTCCAACCAATATCCTTCCCATGTGATTCCTGAGCTCAGGACAGGCATCCGATTCATTGCAAGAGGTCAAGGTGTTACTGGCTTGGATTTGTTGTATTAAAACACAGGGGACAGGAGAAAGAGAACTTGTTCATGTAAATTAGTAACAAATTGCATATGTAGCTGTCAATAACGAGCTGTAAACTGTGACCCTGGAACAGTCGAGCTGAGGACATCAGACAGAGGAAGACTGTCTTGGGGTACTTTGAATGCCCACCAAAGCTGATTGAATTGCAGGGTGTTGATGAGACTTGGGGACAGTCTCCACCCTCAGCCACGTGTTTCTGTCCCCATCTCCACCCTGTGTCTGACAGGGGTTGTGGATTTCTGGTGGTTGAAGCTCCTGAGCTGTATTTCTATTTTCCCACCTGGTCTTTATCTATATGTATATGTACAAAGGGAAGTTAGTCAGGTCTGTGATTATCTTTTTCAGTTGGTCTGATTTTTTTAGTTTTTAGACTATGTAAAGCCGCTTTCTTAAGGCCGTGCTCATATTTTGATATCCTGCAACCGCAGCTGTATCCAACCCTACGGCACTTCTACCTGTTTGGGCCAAAGCTGCCTTCTGGGAGCGGCGGTGCTTTGGCTGTAGCTCGTGTTTGAGGTGGGCTCCTTTCTCACATCTGCAGGGCTTAACTTCTCCCTGAGCTGCTCTGCTCAGCTCTGTAAGGGAGGTAATGCCCCTGCATGAGGCCTTCCTTTTAAATGTATCTTTTCTAAATGTAAGTGGTTGTGGGTATAAGTGCAATTTGTGTTTGTGAGGTGTCCCATCCCCTGACTGGCTGCTGCTGAGGAACAAAATACAGTGGAGATAAAATATTTGAAATAAAAGGAGTACGCTATATATAACCCTTTCCCTCCTCGTCCCTGTGCACTAACATATTTCATATAATGATGAGTTCTCTGCCAAAATTCCTCAAATTATTGTGTCTAAGTAGCGCAAATCCTTAGAAAATAGTCTTGGAGGGAACCTCAGGAGGTCTGATCCATCCCTAGGGTAGGATCAGCTTGATCTTGAACTGTTCCTGATGCGTCCTTGTCCAGTCTCCAATGACAGACAGAGCCTCCACCTCTTCCCCAGACGGTATAGTCCAGTGCTTCGGTTTTCCCAGACCCCCCCAGTTTATCCTCCTGTTTCTGTTACTGCAACCTTAGGCTCATTCTTTCCTCCCTACGCACAGCAGACCCAGAGCACATCTGTGCTGTATTTATTCTTCAGTTTCATGCTGATCGAGCTGTCGTATTCTCTGGAGTCATCTTTGATTTTATGCTGTTTGCTTGGTGGATTTACGGCTTGTGAGTGGCATGAGGGTGTTCATCCTGTAGCCCTAACGCCTCTTTGCAGAGCAGGTAAAGCAGAGGAGTACAGCTTTCTCCAGGGTGATGCACTCATATATCCCTTCTTTTTTTTGGCTAGTGGTGGGGATCGCTTTTTTCTTGGCTTCTTCATGAGGACCATCAGTATGGGCTAATTTTAAGATCCACGCTAGCACTGGCTTTTGTAGCACTTCTAATATTGTTTCCTTGCCCTGTTTTCTGCAGGATTTAGGAATGGAGTCAACCTCTCTGGATGATGTCCTCTATCGATACGCCAGCTTTCGAAACCTGGTGGATCCAATCACTCATGACTTGATCATCAGCCTTGCTAGATACATTCACTGCCCCAAACCGGTAAGTACTGTGGTTTCATCACACCTCCATAACTGTGCTGGCTTGGGAAACCACTCTGCTGGGAGCGAGGGGCTTCCTCCTGAGTGCCAGGACGAAAAGATCCTGGTTGCTGCTGTGCTTGTGTGGTTTTGGACCTGAGGGGACCTGCTTGGAGGTGGTGATTTGGTCACGCAATATTGAACTTTCCAACTGACTGACATTCGCCTAATATTAGTACTTTGGATGTTTGCACTTTGTTTTGCAAATTATTTCTGCTTTCTGCCACTTTGTGTTTTCTGTGGTAAAGACCTTACCCCATCGGGAACGCTGTCTGCCTCGCAAGGATAACAGACCGTTCCTCGCCCTCGTGCGATATTTATCACGGCCCCAAACGACAAGAGAGTCCTTGGCTGTGCCTTCAAGGCCAGGTTTCCAAAAAAAGCACCGGCTGCACGGGCTGCTGTTGGGGCTCTGACATGAGCAGGTTTCTCTGTGAGCACAGCCCCAGGCACACGTGGGCTTTTAAAACTCTCGGCCCCATTTGCTCCCTGGCAGCTGGAGCAGCACAAGGGCTTTGGAAGCTCCCAGGCTGGCTGCCTCTCTTCCACGGTAAATGTGACTTTGTGAGGTGGCCGCTGGCTGTTTGGATAGTTAAGGTTTCTTTCCCCAGGCTCTCTTTCACATAAGCAATATTGTTGGTGTCTGATTCGAGAAGCAGCGTAGGCTTAGAAAGGTGTGAAATGTCTGAGCGCTCAAAATACGCTGGGTAACGAGGAAGAGGAGTAAGAGAGAAGACCAAAAGCTACCAGACAGTGTTCATAGGAGATTTAGGTGGCATCAGATCTCTGGTGATTTTGATCTCTTAGTTTCCCTGTGCTTCAGCTCCTTACCTGTAATTTTGGGAGGATGGCAGAGCTCTGCTAAATTGGTGTGATGTGTCCTGGTGCTGCAGCCACGGTGACGTGTCGTGCGCCAAGGATCAGTGGGTTGCAAACATTCCTCTCAGAGGAAATACTTTTCTTCTGCAAAGCACCACGTAGGGCAAGCAGGAGCTGTAGCTGGTGATTCTCCCTCAACTCCTTTTGAAACTCAGGAATGGGCTTCCTCCTAGAGAGACGTTTCTGTCCATATTTCATCTTGTCTGGTACGTGTCAGAGTGTGGCGAGGGAGCGGCAGGCTCATCTATCATAGTTGTGTTTTCCTTCTCCCCTGCACATTGCTTGTCAGGAATTAAAGTTACATTTAAAACAAATGGTGCGAACTGCAGGAAGAGGCTGAGTGGTGTTTTCCAGTAAGCCCAAAGGAGGGTTTGCAGAGCTTCCTGGTGGGATGCCTTCGTTGTAACAGCTTCCCTGGGAATGTGGGAGCTGTGTGGCTTCCCTGAACTTGCTGTCTGGAACCAGTAAGCTACACTTGAGCGAAAACGGAGCCCTTCCACCCCCGTAACATGCGTTTGGCTCTGGTTGCATTTGTAGATGTGATGGAGCTCTGCTTGAGGGCCACCAGGAACCACCTCCCAACCCTTTCCTTCCTTGTCCTCCGAACCCTTTCCATGCCTTTTTGTCCTTGAGAAGGAGCTGCCTGGAGCAGCGCCATGGCATCAATCATCCGGGGGCACTGCGGCACGTAAGACTTTGTACGCTGACGTAACCTGGAACAGGGAGGAGAGGTGCAGATGCCCCGGGTGGGTACATACCTCATGTTTGTGGTCCATCCCCTGCCATGCAGAGGGGTGCAGCCCTTCCTGCAGCCCTCCTGGAGGGCAGCACTGTCAGTATCCCAGTGACATCTTGGGGGGAACATCTGAAGAAGACTCAGCTCCCATTGGGGGTCAGACAGTGAACCCCAGATATTTTTTGGGTGTTTCTGAAGGGGATATGTGTGTCTCCCAGCAGGTCCCAGTGAGCTCATCAGGCCTCTGAGTTTCTGCCAAGAGCACATTTGTTACACGCTGTATCCTTGCATTTTGTTGAGGGGGGAATTGGGTTTTTTTGGTTGTTCTTCCCTCGTGGAGACAGCAAACACCAAGCTTGCTCATCTGTTCTCATCTCTGCTGCTGAACTGCAAGGAGTTTAACCATCTTCTGTCTCCTTCTGATTTGCACATGGCATTTTTAAGTTTTGCTTGGGAAGGGACTGTCCATAAGTGTGATGTGCCCAGTGTGATGGGGAAGGAGTCTGAGCTGGGACGTGGAGGCATCTTGCACTTACTGCTAATGATGGGTCTTTAATTTCCTCTAGGAGTGTATGAAGCTATAGAGTCATTCACTGTGGATATTTTACTAATAATAGCCTCCACCAGTATTTAAAATTGAAAAAAAATGGATAGTTCTTAAAAATTAGGAAAATGGCTTTTTTGAAATATTTAAACGCTTCTTTAGTGCTGCTGAGGTGATGCTCAGGGTGTGTCTGTCTGGGCCACGTTTTGAAATTGGCTTTGGAAGTGCGTCATAAAACTCTTTACACTCAATAAACCGTGTTGGGAAGGGTGGAGCAGGGGCAGCAGCGTGCAGACATGGCTTGGGGACATCAGGGACCCAAATCTCCATCTCCAGACCAAGGGTGGATGTCCCGTGTCTTACAGCGTGAGCTCAAGATACAGATACCTCCCTGTGCAAGGATACTAATATATCCCTTTCCCTTTTCTTCTGGAGTATAAGATCCTTTCCTCCCTCCTCCCTCATGGGGCAATGAGATGGGAAACTGGAGAAACCTATTTTGACGGGCATGTTTCCAGGCGGAGAGGCCCCTTTCCCCTGCTGAGGTTACCCTTTTCCAAAGCATCGTGACTAAGCTGGTTTCTCCTCCACGTTTTGCCCTGGGAGACTAAGAGCGAGCCGTGGCCAAGTGTGCTCTCTGCTCTCCTCGTAAAAATAACCCGAGGCCGCTCCTGCGACGGCGAGCTGCTCTGCTGCCGAGTACCTGCTTTCCCATGTCTCCCTGCATGTTTCTTTTGGCACTAAATGCGGTGAAGAAGTTGATGCCGGTGTAAGCGCGGAGATGCAAACTCCTAATCCTGAATCGTGGAGCTTCTAGCCAACCACGGTGATAAAAGATGGAATGGCAAACCCAAATAAATCCAGCGCACGCAGCACTGAGGTGGTTCTGCTCACGGGACACACTTGCTCTTCTCCCCGCTCCTTTGCCCAGCCCAGGGTTTGCACCGCGCCATGCAGTAGCTTTGCTGCTGGAGCAGCTTCTCCGGGCCAGCAGTCCCTTAGGAGCTGCAGTGGGAAATGCTGACAGGTGGGAAGTGTTCGCATGAGAGCGGGAACAGCTGTCTTCATACCGCAAAGAAAATATCACCGTGTTCTGCCGTGCAGCGAGGCGCTCCCTCAGGGATCCTCAGTGGCTTGCAGACAGTTGCTAAGCCCTGGAGCATCCCTGGGAGATTGCTTCTCGAGGCAACACCCATGAGAGACTGCGTGGGTGATGAGCCCAACAACAGTAGGACAGTGGTGCAGCTCCTGGTCTGTGACTTAGCCTTACTTGGGCTTTAAGTGCCACCGATTGTGCTTTAAGCCCTTTTTTTTTTTTTTTTTTTTTCCACAGCTGAGGATGCTGGATGAAAAGTAATCTTCTTTGTGTCCCCCAAAACCTGCATGTCTTAGTCTCCTGGGCTGTTTTCCAGTTCCTCTAGACCTCTTCCCCTCCCCACAGTTTCTTTGACAGAGACTTGGCAGTGGCAGACGAGAGTAGGAGAAAGGAGCGTTGCAGAAGATTTGGCTTTTGCCCTACCTGCTGAAGGTATGCCCTTGCATCCCGTGGCACGAATATACAGGAATATGTAGGTTGAGGCAGCTGTGAACGTGCCCACATCCATATGGAGTTGAGACAGATGGGGCTGACCTGGACCCTGGTCCTTATCAACTGCTCTATTAAATACGTGTCCATGTTGTTATGGGGTCTCACTTTCCTTCTCCTTCCTAGAGAGAGCACTTCCCTGGCTTTCTCTACATTGCTTTTTTTCACTCAGCCTCTATTTATACCACCCTTAGCTTAAAGGTGACCCCTTGGTCTCTCCTCTGAGCTAACATAAAAGAATGGTTTTTCTGAGCTCTGGGTAAACACATCCTGGTCTGTATGGCCAGAAAAAAGTTGGCCTGGCCTCTCCACCGTGGCTGTGGCTCAGCACAGTTCAGTGGGTGTTTATTCCAGTGAGAAAATTCAAACCAGCAGCAAGGCAAAAAAAATGTAACTTGTGCTGGAGGAGCCTGGAGTGCTTTGAATGAGGGGAAGTTGTTTGGGTGAGCTTTTGTATGGACGTCAGGGTATGACGTCTGAAGGCTGGATCGTGTCTCTCCAGATGCTGAGATCCCAGCCTTCCCTGACGCGTTTGTGTTGGGGTGACTTTTGCATAAGGAGCCAAACGAAAACCTTCTTCCAGATCACTTGGAAGTCAGGGTTTGGGTTTGGTCCCATCCCTCCTTACAAACGTATAACACCATTCAACCAAAGCCAGGTGTCTCGAGTAGGCGAGGGGCTGGGATGTGCCTGCAGCACGACCACGCCGCGTCTCCAGAAACGCCGATGGAGCCGTGCGAGAGCGACCGCCCGGCTCTGGCTGGGGCTTTTCTGGGTTTGTGTCTGGTGGGGAAGGTTTCAGATCAAGTAACTGCTGCCGTTGCACGCGAACGTTGGGTTGTGTGGTGGCCGTAGATGCTGCACTCGGTATTTATCGCCTTGTGCAGCTCTTGTGAGCCTTTGGGGCTTATTATCCCTTAGAAGAGGCAGTTTTGCTCTTTAGGAAACGCTCACGTTGTGCAGCAAGTTTTCCATTGTCAGTTCAAGGGAGTGCTTGCATAGGATCAAAGACATTTGAACAAGTGTTTTCTTCCCCATGGCCATGACCTTGGGGACAGTCTTTTATCTTGCTGCCTCTCTCCAACCCCAGCCCCGTGGAAAGGTGCCAGGCGGGTTCCTTGGAAAGTGGCTCAGCTCCAGGCACCGCCCCACAGCCACCTCTTTCCAAAACGTGCTGCCAGGGTAAGGAGGCAGTTGGTGCTGCTGATGCTCTCGGCCTCGGGAGTGGTGTCTGTCTGTCCATCCGTCCAGGGTTGCCCCATGAACAGGGAAAGGGGACAAAATGCTTTAGCAAAGCCACGTGGCGTGAGATGACGGTGCCCCGATGCCCTGTGTCTTTCTCGCAGCCGCTCAGGTTTCCAGCGTGAGTTGTTCCAGGCAAAGGAGCTGAAAACACAAGCACGTAAGGAGTAAAGGGCCCCTGTAAAAAATTCATGGCTCTTCTTGCCAGCAGGAATATCTGGCCTTAAACTGTTGGAAAATTAAAACAGTTTCTTTTTCCACAGACCAAAGCCACATGTATAGATGACTGATGACTGTGATAGGGAATGAGTCAGGCTTTCCTCCAGTTTGAGGACTTGTTGAAAGTGGGATAAGAGCTGAGTGGAACTGGGGGAGAGGAGAAAGTGAAGCCTTGGGCAAAGGCCGCTTGTTTCCCTTGTGACCTTGGCGTGTTTGCTTGCACTAGCTCTTGCCATCCTGAGGAGGTGCCTGCACCTCTTGGACCGCAGCTCCACGAAGGAGACAGCTGAAAGATGCAATCCCATTTGCACGTAGGGTGCTAGATACGGGCCAACATCTCATATATATGTAAATATATATGTATACAACAGATACCATGGTCTTCAACTTCCCCATCAAAATCTGTAGTGGCGACAGCGATGTGTTAGGGAGGGCATTTAAAATCTCTTCTAAGCAATCGGTGTAGTTGGAGAGGTGACATGCTGGGACTGGAAGCAAAATGGATTTTGTCCTTGTACCTCTGGATAGAGGAAGATCTATTTTCTTGTTTGCTTCTGTGTCACTTGAGAAATACACGCTCAGCTGCATCCCTGGCTCAGATGTCTTTTCCTCTGTCAGCTCTAAATTGATCAGGTTTGCAGTATGGGTTTGATTACGGGAATCGTCACCCATGAGAACAAGAAAGTATAGAAAGAACAGGTGGGTGTTGTGACCTAGATGAAATAATTTGTTTCTGTTCCTTCTTCAGCCCCATGGTATAAGAATTTAACTTGCAGATGATGCTGGGTTTTTATGCCCTGCACAAAAAATGTCTTGCGTCTGTCTGTGTTGTTTCTGATGGAGCTGCGTTGAAGCTCAACTGAGCATTTTCCTTCTTATTTACTATTCTATGCGCTGTGACACGTGGCTAAAACTATATTAATAAACTCAGTTTATACAGGACAAATATCATAAGGATACTGTGACCACCAGCTCGATGCCTTTATCTTCAAACGAAGCACATAATTCAAATTATCATTCCAAGTTTCTGACATCACACTCATTTTTAGAGCAGTACGAGCTGAAATTATAGGAATGAAATGATGACACATTAAGGGATGCTCGGGCACCGTCTGTTGGGTGAGCTTCTCAGCCTCAATGAGTTTCTTGCCTTTCCCTTTTGCTCTTAGACGTGCAAGAAAAATGCATCTCGCATCTTGCAAAGCTCTCAGACTCCAGATGCAAAGCGCTACAAAAGCGCTAAGTATTATTTGTTCTTTGCTGTAAGAAACATCCTAAAAAGCTGATTTCTGAATGAAAATCCTGTAAACCCCCAAATACCTGATATAAAAGCAAAGGAGATAATGGGGATTCAACTAAGTCGATTGGATTCTGTATTAATGGCTCCTGTTTGGTTTTGCTTTTTTTTTCTCTCTACTGGTCTTGCTCCAAGTGTGAAGATCACTCTTTATGGGTAGTGAAGACATCTGCAATACATTAAAATATCTTGCAATATGAAACAGGCCGCAAAGCTCAGACGTCACTAATGACAATTCTGGTTATTTCCTAACTTAATGTCATGCCCACTGATCATCTTTTCTTTGCAAAAAGAGAGATATTCTCTCTTGGGCTAAGACACAGCAGCGTGCACAGTTCTTCATGCAGTCTGGAGGGACAAAGAAGATTTTTTCACGTCCCCAGCTACCTAACCGATACCATGTGGGGGGCACTGAACAGACAATCTGTGGTTTGAAAATCTCTGAAATGCCGCAGCACAGTTTGGGATGAAAGAGGCTGTATAAACGCAAATGGTTATTGGATAAGCTCACTGAGGCTTTTCAAAAAAAGAAGGGGGGTAAAAAAAAAGTCTAGTGTGGCCAGGGTGACTTTTATCAAACTTTTATCTTTTTAGGCTTTGTTAAACCCAAAATCTCAACGCCGGCTGGCAGAGTTGCCAGGCCACTCGCTCTGTTCCCATAATACAACCTTTCCTAACCACCGCGTAGACATCTGCAAACCCTTCTAAATGCTGCAGGGTGGATTTTGTTGGCTTGGAGATGGATTTTGCGATGCCTCCAAAATGTCAGGTGCCACGGGAGCCAGCGACCGATGTGCGGAGCTGTGCGTGGACAACTTCCCCTCTTCTGCCAAGCAGTTGAGAGCATCTTGGGTGACACCAGTTGTCAGTGATGGGCATCATCGTGTGGGTTGGAGCTGGAGCAGAAGATTAAAAAAAGAACCAGTAACAGGGCAGCTGTTTCACAGTGGCCCCATCTTTTCTCAACAAGCAGCAGTTGCCAAGCACCCAATGTAAACTTCGGAGCTGAATCCAAAGCTGAAGAGGAGGAGGAGACAGGTCAGCACAAACATTTTAATATCAAAAAGATAAGGAAAAGGTCTGTGGCTGCGTTTTGAAAGGATCCACCAATTCCTAACTATAGAGTCAGCTGTGTTTTTCCCACCTTCTTCTTTCTCTTCCCGGTTTGTTCTCCTCTAGAGTAAAAAAACGCATAGCAGATGACATAAATCCCCCATCTGCCTCTGCTCTTGACTCTCGTATCTCTCTGTTCTTGATGCTTCATGGCTGGACAGAGAAGGGGCTCTTCTCACCTTGCTTCTTAGTGGCCTCCTCTTCATGGTGGGCAAGAAAAAGAGCCATAAGAGGTGCTCTGCTGTTGGTCTGGATGAGCAAGATTCGTTTCTAGTGTCGGTGAAGTCTCTCGGAGAAGGATCTAGCATTTGTCTTATGGCAGCACGTGGGGCTCAGCAGCTCTGCCTTGACATAGAATTAAAAATACTTTTTTCTCATGAAGTACTTGGGGGTTTCAGGTTGTCTTCTGGGAAATATCTTTTTATCACCACTCACTTGCCCATCTACCCCATTTCCTGTAGTGAAGCCAGATCTCACCAACCTCTTCTGTAGACCCTCAAGTCAGTATACGAAATAGTTGTCAGCTGCATGCTCTGCTCCTCTGCCTGCAGGCTGATACCAGCTTTCCAACACCGTTATCAGAGGCAGCAGGTTTTGGTCTCTGGACGAAAGCGCTCTGAAATTTCAGAAAAATCAGTGTGTTAATGGATGGGAAAGGGGTTTGTTTCTCAGCCCTGTTGACATGATAGAGCGTAATGAGATGCAGAGCACGTAAATAGGGAGAGCACCTGAACCTGGGCCCTGAGCTCTTACTCAATGTGTTGCTCCACTCTGAAAAATGTCACCCAAGCAGCACGTCAAAGAGCCACTCACATGCAATCTATGCCACAAAACCGGTTTGGGTCAAGCAGACTCCATCCCTTGCTCCCAGAAAATCACAGGGTGGGGGATATAGTTCAGAAAAACTGTGATGAAGGAGGAATAACTGAAGAAAGCAAGGTTCTGGACTATTTTGTAAACAATACAATATGCTGCTTAATAATTCAAAGAAGCGTTTACCATCCTAATGAGTCCTACTGGTGCGTGTGGCTTTTTCCCACTGTCCAGGCTTGGTGTCACGTTGATCTTGCTTCTGCCAGAAGAGCTGGCCTGTGCCTGGGTGCTGCTGGTGCCATGTGGATGCAGACAACCTGACTGAGCTTCCCATGGACAGTAAAGCAGAGTCTGTGGATGAGGCTGTAGCTGCCCTGATTAGCTCTGAATCTTTTCTAAGGATCTTTCTGGCACAGCTCTGGCAGCCAAGAGTTGTGTGTGACTGCAGAGAAACGCTGACACAAAGGCAGGTTCCCATCCCAAGCTGAGTGTCCAGGACTGTCCCCCGTGCCACATGCTTCGCCTGCAGCCTCTTTAGCATCTCCAAGTAAATGTCCCCAATGGAAATAATGGATGAAGAAACAGTTACCTCATTAAACAGTAACAACATATTATATTGATGTTTTCTGGCGGTAATTGACATTTGAGTTCAGCTCCTTTAGCTTTTAATCAGAACATAATTTACCGCAAAGGAAGGAAGCACATCGATTCCCTGTCTCCTGGCAGGAGCGTTATCTGTTTACCTCAAGCACTCAAGAGTGTGTGGTAGGGACCTCTCCTGAGGTACAGCTGGAGGGGAGAGCTGGGTGACTTGGGCACTTGGATGGTTATTTTAATATCTATTTTGCGCCTGACTCACAGTATGAAGCAGGAAAAGAGCATCATCAGCATTTCACAGTAGAGGAAAGCGATGCCTGGCGCTGAGAAGGGCTGTGCACAACACCGTGCTCCTCAGGGCCGAGCCAAAACACCTCTGGGTCTTGGAAGCCCTCATATTTCCAGTGCTGATCCTGGAATTTGAAGAGTTACTCAAGTTTAGTCCATCTGCAGCATCACGGCTGTCTTGATGTAGGCTTTAGGCTGTTTCGTGGAGCAATGAGAAGTTTTGTCCTTTTCTACCAATTACCGAGCTCTACAGCCCCCAGGACAGAGTCACCTTGTTGGGCCATCTCTTTGACCCCTTAGGGGTTTGGCTGTGCCAGGTCTTGGAGATTCTTTCATCCAGCCAAACAGGAGATGTATTGGGGAGCAACACTACAGATTTGGGGTGGGTCAGGACCCCGCGAGGTGCTGATGAGGCCAGAGGAGTCCCTTGTGGAGAGAACCAAAACATGTACAACATGTCCTCCTTCACCAGGGAATCACCAGGGGGTTGCTCCTTCCGGAGGGGATGAAGCTCTACTTTCTCTGTTGGACAAAATGTAATAAAGAAATGTAAAGAGTCAAGGTCTTGCGAGAGGGAAGTTGCCAGCGGGATTTTCAGCAATTGCTCTTCATAGATGGCAGGAACTGTGATTTCTGGTCAAAATCCAGCAAGTGGTGATCTCGTAGTTCGGAGTATTTGGGGATTTGAGTAAGAGCTTTATCCCAGCCTTTCCATCTTCAAACAGTTTTGTAATCATTAGGTAATTTACTAATCCTCCCGGTTTCAGTGTCACTTTCCCTTTCCTCCTTTCCATCCAGCTTTCCAAGAACCCGCCAGTACAGCTCTTATGTCTGCGTTTGTAGTTTCACATCTGCTTGGAGCGCTTGATGAAGTGACCCTGCCCCCTCAAGCCTCAGTGCATCGCAGAGCTGTTGCTGGGAGAGCTTGACCGGAGCACAGCCTCTCCTATTAGCTCCTGCTTCGTCACTGTGATCTTATCACTTTTTTTTCTTTTAAAAAAAAAAGGAAAGTAAAATCTCCAGTTCCCTTGTGCCCATGAAGGCCCCACTGGTTAATGAGTTGAAGGTGAACAATTGCTCTGAGGGTTGTGCCCTGGCCCTGGGATCCACGTTTCTGTGCCCGCCCGTGGCAGGGAGCAACGGGGACTGATGCGAGGGGGTCGCTGCCACCCCTTCCCAGGCTCTTGTGCACGTCACGAGACTCCCAAGGG
Organism: Baryphthengus martii; assembly: GCA_013396935.1. Lineage (NCBI taxonomy): Eukaryota > Metazoa > Chordata > Aves > Coraciiformes > Momotidae > Baryphthengus > Baryphthengus martii. The sequence goes on along the minus strand of VWZK01010347.1, from coordinate 56,814 downwards.
TCATGGCGAGGGGCTGAGAGCCCCCATGGAATGACATAAATATTTGCAGTGGTGTCCTGGGGCCACTCCTGCTTTCTTCCAACAGCAGTAACAGCCTGGAATGGGGTTTGCTTCCCGTGGGATCCGGTGCGGTGCAGCTGAGACATAGGCTCTGCAGGAGACTTGTTGGGCTGGGAAAATCTCTACGTGCTGTCCGACATCTGGAACATAAATAACTAAATAATCTACTTCTGGTTTAACCCTGGGGTGAGAGGGGTACAAAGAACAGCGAGCGGTTCTTGCACTTAGCAGCAAAGGCGGGTGCTGGGCTCCGACCTGCGGTTCCCAGTGGGATGCCCCCAGAGAAACACCAGCTCCTGCAGGGTCTGACTGAATTGCCACTTTTGGACAAGGCAGGGTGGTGGGAAGTATCATGGACACTGTGCAAAGCTCCGTGTAGCCATCCCTCTGCAGCATTGCCCCCGAGCAGGGTCTGAGAGCCTGAAAAGCAAATAGAGAAGCTCCCTGGAGCTGCAGCGCTTGCTGCAGCCCGGGGCACTTGGGCAAGTAGAGATATCAGGTCTTTAGGTGAGGGACGATGCCGTCTGCCCAAACACCGGTGAGCTTTGCCTGCAAACTGCTCTTGGACGGTGGCAGTGAGTGATGGGGAGCGGCTGAACCCCACTGGGGAGGAGCTGCCGAGGGGCTCGGCGTCCCCCAAGGCTCTGAAACCGATCCTGCCTGTCTGCGCCTGTGGGAGGAAGGCGAGTGCCGTCGTCTACTGAATATACTTCAGAAGATGTAGAGGTTGGCACTTCTGACCCCAACACAGCCCCTTGGATGTTTTCCTGTCTCTGCTGTTCTCCACCAGCTATAACGATTAACGTGCGAGTCGGTTGTTTGCTGAGGTATTTCCAGGATAATGAATGGCTCTTTGGGATTTTTAGCTGCTTGCTTTCTGTTATGATAACTCCCTGTGCGTTTCAGAAGGATACAGATGCATTTGTTGTTAAAAGGATGGCCCAGCGACCCTTCCAGGAACAAACACTGGCATCTAAATGGCCTTCCTAGTAGTGACTTTGTTTATAGCACTGAAGTGGGTCCAATTTATTTGGCTGAAGATCTGACTGTGTATGTCAGGAGCACGTGGTGGTGTGGTGATGCACAAAAGCCTCCTCCATAGTCACAGTTTTGCCGTGAATGTCTTGGCTGAGGATGGAGTTGGTGGCATTAGGCCGTGGAGCTAATGGGTGCAAAGCAGGGTGCAGATCCCCTACCATTCCCCGCATTGTTTTGCCTGCTGCTCATTTATCCTCTGCTGTGGAAGCTGAGCTGGGTACCCTCCAGTAGCTCTCACAAAGGATTTTGATATTCTTTTCTGCAATTTCCCTTTATCTTACATGTTCCCCTTAGGGCCATCTATCACCTTGGGTTTTATTGCCTTCTTTAATTGCTTCTCTGAAGTCCAAGTGTAATATTACTCCAGGATCCTTTTGAATAACTTCCCAAGTTGCTGCGATCTCATTCATCTTGCGCTTCTGCCTCTCTTGATAAACCCTGTTGTACATTGCTTTTCATTTCAGTGTGTCAACACTGAATCAAGTACATCTCACTCTGGTCTTTCGTCCGAGCGGATGTCGAGTGTGGCTTATAGCGGTATCTCGGTTGCAAAATTGCTTTCCATTTCTTTTCTTTGTTTCCTCTCTCAATATGCTGCTGCTGCTGCAACGTCACCAGCTCCTAATTTGGGCTAGTTCGAGGCAGGGTTTAATTGCAGGCATCCTTGGTACTCTGTGATTGTCCTGGGTGAGCTCTCAGTACTGTGTCACGATGCCCAGTGTGCCCAAGGTAGACGTCCTCAACCACGAGTTTCTCAGATTTAGCAGTGGCTTTGTGGTATCAGGTTAGTTCAGAGATGGACTGGTCTGCCTGGTTTTTGGAGAGTTAAAGAGGAGCAACTCATTTACTCAGAGCAAAATAATTAACCTTGCTGGTGCTCAGTCCCTTACTGGTTATCTTAGGGACATCAGTATCCACTCCATCTCTGCAACCAGCATGCGATGGCAAGATGTGAGGGTTTGTACCATTGGTAGATTTTCCTGGAAGCCAAGAATTGGGGATTTTTTGGAACCATTATGTTAATGTGTGTACCATGCTCAGTGGTTGAGTATTTGGTTAATTTGATCAAAGCCAGTTGTTCCTCTTGGACCAAGGAGTTCATGGGACCTTCTGGAGATCAGCTGCAATAAGTATGGTGAGGAGCTATGGGTCAGGCTGTTGCCTTCAGGTCGAGACCCTAGTTATCCCTCTGGGCACCTCCTGCCTAGAAGTCCCTAGTTTGAGGCCGCTTACGGTTTGCACCAGTTGCTGACTTTCTGCCTCGTTGAGTTTTATATTGCTGTCAGCCAGGACTCCACAAAAACGTTAATTTTGCCAGACTTGCTGCCAGACCTGCTGCTGTCTGCCCTGGCACGGAGCACCTGCCATCTGCTAAGGGACACCTTCAGCCACTGCTTCTGCCAATGCGTCAGGCTTCTCCAGTGAGGTGGTGAAAACCACAAGTGCTGCTTATGCTACACGCTCTCAGCCCAGGACTCACAGCTAATGATGGCCGCAACCTTCAATTAGTCTTACGCAAAAAGCATTTTCAGTTTGGGGCCACGTTGTGCAGTAGCTGGGGCTGTCACTCCTGTTCCTGCGTACCTGACTTCATCACTGCAGGCCTGGGCACGAGCTTTGAAATTGTACTGTGTGGTTGGGTTGCTGGGTTTGATTTACTTCAGGTAGTGGGACTAGTTTTCTGGTCAGGAATGCTGATGAGAAATGGTTCCTCTTCTCAGCTCTTGCAAGATCTCCAAAATGCTTTTATCAAAGTATAGTTTATTGCTTTATAGAAGACTGGCTCTTCTTCCTCAAAAAAATAGAAGATTCTTTTCTTTACCTTTTATTTATGCTCCTTTAGGCAGCTGCTTTTACCTCTGCCCTTCTCTAAGAGACAGAATTTTTTGATGCTAAAACCTATATCCTAGCAAACCAGGAAGAAGGGAGTAGAGTTTTCAGTATGAGCAACGTTTCTCATCCAAAGGACATCTCGAGCTGTTTGGTGGATTTGCATTGGTTTTGTGCAACTTCCACGTCTGTGCATTTCTGTTCCTGTGTATTTTTTTACAATATTCTCAGTAGAATTTCCCACAAAACCACTTTGAGCTGGCTTTATATGAAAATAACTCTACATTAGGTGATTTGAAATAGGATGCAGTGCATTATTTGATGCTAGGCTTTGACTGTCTGTAAGCTCTGGTGAGTGGTCATTGTAAATTACAACATTGCAGGAAAAAAAAAAGAGTTTTGTCCAAAGTGGCGACACTCCTCTCCTGACAGAGAGCCTCCAAGAAAGGGAGCCAGCTGTACGTGGTATTTGACTGCTCTGCAAGGGTCTCGCTGGCCGTTCCCAGATCTGTGATCCGAATCCTGCGCCCCACGGACCCAGCTCCACCACCAAGTGACCTTCCGCAGTGAGAAATCAGGAGCTGGTTTGTTTTTGTTGTCCTTTCAAACCTCCCAGTGATACATGGATGACTTGAGAGGGGACGTAAGCAAGGCTTGGGAAGGACTCTGCAGTGGGCTCACTGCTGGAGCTGTGCTGACAGAGGGGTCACCAAGCCCAAATCTGAATTTCCCATGCCAAAAAAATACAGTTTTTTCTTTAAGAAGCCAAATGCCTCCTCTCATATAAGAGACCTTCATCCTCTTCCAGGACCAGCTGGTCTTTTCTTGGCCGTTTCATAACGTGAATTCATTCTGGGGCACGTCATTCCCTTACAAAAGCCATGTGAGTGTTTCTGCTGCTGCTGAGTGCTTGGCCCTAGCCTTGAGCAGGGGCAGGCACGGCTGCTGTGTGGCCCCATGGCTGCACACCTGGCAAAACTAAGGAAAGATCAAGTGGATTAGCTCCGTTGCAGTGAACCCTGCTGGGAGCAACCTCATTCTTATTAAAATGGCCTTTATTAAATTTGTTCCATTTCTCTTCTAATTTGAATTAAAATGGCCTTGGTTTATTTTCAGAAGAATTTCTGCACAGGGGTATTGGGTGATCAGATGGACCCATTTAAAGCCATATTGTCACTTTATTTTGGATTTTGTTTTCCCTCTGTGTGGACAAGATATATCACTTACATTCACCACGCTCGTATCTGCTTGCCTTTGGGCATCATCCACCTCATCGTTCGTTCGCCGCACACTGGGGCCTTTTCCCAGAGGAGTCTGAAACGATGGCAAGGGAATTGCAATATCCTTATGGTAATATTTTCAGAACGCTTTCCTGGAGAGCTCTTCCCTATAGAAGATCCCTATAGGGATTTTGCCGCGTGCGTTTTCATGCCTCACCCAAGGAACCCAAAGGCCGACCAGCTGTGCAGCAAGAGAGGTTTGGTGCTGGTGTGGATCCTCCTCCCCTGCCACCTAGATGGGGTTGTACGTAGGAGCAACCGCTTATGAGGGGATGATCTTATGAAGGTATGATCTCACACCAACCGGAGAGCTTCAGTGAGAGGGGGATCGTGGCTTTAAATCCTTTCCTACCTCCTCAGCTCCCGGTGTTGCAGGAGGAGGACAGTTTTCTGGAGAAAGCTCCATTAGGGCTTCAAAAGGAACGTCTGGCGGTGGCTTGCTGGGGCCAGGGCTGGCTGCAGCGCAGATGTCTGCATGCAACAATAGGCTGCAATTTAGCCCCATGCTTTGAAAGCAAGGAGGGAGGGGGAAAAAAAAAAGAAGAAAGGAAAGAAAAAAGGAAAACCAGAAAACCATTAGATGGCTTCGGCTCCGCATGACTACATCAAAAGGGAAGGCATCGTAAATTCGGTTTCTATTAAAGCCTGGGGCCTGGGCGCTGGGGAGCAGGATGCTGTTCTGGTGGCAGCAGCTGGAGAAAGCCATCTGGGGGCTGCAGGGTTTGAGTGGGCAGAGCTTTTTCCCAGCTGCTGTGTTGACCTGGGTCGTGAGGGGGTTCAGCTGCTCTGTGCTGGTGGATGTTGGACCCGGCTTTCACTTACTAGTTGCCTGAGATGTTTCCCTGTGCCTTCTCTTGTCGCCTTCCTAGTAGGTGTTTGGAGGTCCCTGTGGCCCATTGGCGTTGGCACGTGTTAGGGATCTCCTGGCATGTGAAAGTTTTGCACATAGGGCCATTTCACGGTGCTGAGATAACATCTCTTCTTCGTTTTGCTCTCATCTTTTCCAAAGCCCATAGTCCATCCCTACTTCAGTGTGGGTTACTGGGGATTCACTCTCCTTCGCTTCTTGCTAATGTCAAACTATGTCAAAGCCATTGAGGGTGATCTGTCCTGGGGCTTTCTAGAGCTTCTTTTGCTATTTTATGGCACTTTTATTTTTAACTGCTTAATAACTCTATTTACCAGTTTATTTTTTTTTCTCTCAGCTGTTTTTGTTTTTCTTAGTAGTTCAAATTATTATCCTATTGTTCTGGCTAATCACCCAAGACAAATAAAACAAGGAGGAGGATCTGGAAGGAATTTCTTTCATTCTCTGTACTTTCTGGGTATAAGTCATATTTTAAGGGTCACCGTCCACTCGTCTTGGCTGAGGGGTCTCCACACCAAATATTTCATATTAGGTTCCCAGGATGAGTGGAATTTCCCTGGCCTGCGGCTGCAATGGTTTGGGCAAGAACAGAGCTTTTTGTGCATCAGACTGTCAACTGCAAATCCTGCAGCGCCTGAAAAGAGGTCTTGCAAGTTTGAAGTTATTTAAAAGAAACTGAAAAGGGGGGAAAAAAATCCTAAAAATTATTTTTTATTTAAGTCAAAATCATGATTTGGAAGGGCCAATACGGGACTTCTTGCATGTTAAGATTTGCAGGACAGCGCCTTTGTTTTGTTGTTTTTTTTTTTTTCCAGAGATTGATCGGGAGTGACAGAAATGTGGGGCTGGGTAATAATGTGAGACAAAACCTGTTGCATCCTCCGACCCGAGACAATGGCTAATTGTTCTGATTTGGGTCAATCCCCTGCTGTGCCGCAGCAGGAATTCTTTACCACGGCTCTTTAATCATTAACGTTGGCCTATTTTACACAATGTTTGGCCCCGGTGCAACCCCTCCAGGGCTCTGCACGCCACCAGGGATTCCTGCTGGAGGAGGAGGAGCGGGTGATTCATTTCTTAATGAAAACAAATTAATTTGCAATCACATCTTTATCACAAGGCTTTCATACACTTTGCGTCCTCCTCCGAGCTCTCCGGCTGCTTCTTTTGGTTCTGTGAATACAAACCTTGCCCAGAAGTCGTTGCCACGCGGTGATGCAAGGAGGGACAGGCAGTGACGCCGTAGTTCTTTATCCCCAGCGTAAAACACGGTCCCGTTCATCTCGTGTTTGCTTTCCCATGGCGTCATCCCTCTGCTTCCAATTACCAGCCCTCCCTCCGCCGGCAGCGTGGCGAGGAACGCTTCCAAGGATCGCTCGTTTGTGGTTAAAGGCGGTGCGCAGATGCTGGGCGATACCTCACCCACAGGACGTGTCGCGGGGTGCTGGTAGACGCTGAATGGTTTCTCTCCTGTGCTTCAGGTGAGACGTTCAGTGAGGATAAAACAGGTCCTGCTGAAGAAACCAAGGTGGGTTTAGCAGGACGTAACAGGGGCGAGGGGGTGAGCCTGGCTCCTTGGCCTTTACCTGCTCTCATTTATCCCTGGAGATTAACTGGTTCCCATCTCAAGCACCGTTGCTCCATCCCTTCATCCAGAGCTCTCTTTTAGAGGCTGGAGCCTGGGTCAAGAGCCTGGTGGTCTCCAGCATGTGTTTGGGGCACCTCGTCTCTCAAGGGGACGGAGAGGCCTTGGTTTGTGCTGCTCCTCCTCGCTTTCCAGTTGAATGAGATCCCTTTGGCGCAGGGCTGGTTGCGGATCACAGATGGGGCATGTGCCATGAATCTCTCTCCCAGCTGAAATTTGTTAAGGGATTAAAATCTCATGAATCTCTCGGCTCCTCCCGGCAGCGAGCAGACCTCTCCTTCTACAGAGGGCTGGAAGCAGGAGAGACAGAGGAGGAACAACGGGGAAAGGGGCCCTTTGCAGGGAAGAGCCTGTGGTCTCAACTTCCCCTTCATCCCTCCTCCGTCCCTTGCTTAGCATCGTGCCTCATGGCCAGGAACCACGCTGGACCTCTGCCAGCTTGGAGGGCACACGGTCAAGTAGAAGCCAAGATGCTTCTTTGAGGTGATGCTTGCACCACCTGAGCTTACTCTTTGTGGGCTCCATGAGTCTTGCTGAGAGCCAGGGTGCTGCATAAATGAGCTCTGCAAGGCATGTCTTCTCCTCAGAGTTTTCCAGCTGAGCAGCCAAGATGATTGAAAAGAAGAGAGGGTATCATCCAGTGTTATTGCTACTTGCAGAGAGGCTTTGCCCCCTATTTGGGTGCTGCTCAAAGCAGTTTTGCTGTATGCGTGGCACAGGCTTCTCTCTCTGTGGATGGAGGAGCTGTACAGGTGTGGGCAAGGTCATGGCACTGAGAGCTTTTGCAAACTTGGTGTTTTCAGATGTGAGGCTGATGGATCCGTAGGGTGCTCAGCTGAGGGCTCATCACCAGCATCTTACCAGCATTTATTAGCTGGCCTGCAAGCATAGTGCTTAGAGAAAGGGCATATCCCAGCTCTATGAAAGAGGCTCTTTCCTGGCAGCATCATAAGCTGAGAAAGCTGAGCTCTCTGTGTGGTCTGCTTCATCTCCCCACCCCTGCGATGCTCTGCAGTTTTCCTCCCAGAGCTTGGAAACCAGAGTAACAAACACACGTGCACCATGAACGTCTGATGCTAGAAGTGACCGGGCCTTCCATAATACCACTGGTGATGCCTTTGCTAGAGATCCATCCTTATGTGTTATTTCAGAAATGATTGCCACTGTAATTTGGCTCAGGTGGTAGGACAATATGCTTGGTGAGAACGGCAGCTCTCGTTGCGTATGGCTTGTGCTTGATTTTTGTTCCTTCTATGGAAAGGCCACACAGTGTTCGCCAAAACCCAGTGCTGTGGGTTTCGATTTCTGCAGGCTGAGGTAGATGCCTTGCCACTCTTTCCCTCAAACCACAAAAATACCCCAGCCTTGTATTGACCTCACATAAGTGATGTGATACAGACTGATGTAGGTGGAGCAGAAAGACCTTTTGGTCGTTGCTTTTGATTAATTGCTGGAAGCAGCGAGAGAGGATGGCAGCAGCATCTGCCCATCTGACAGGGTTTGTGGCTTCTCTTGCATCGTGCCTGAGGATGCTGATGGTACAGAGCAGAGAGGAGCTCCGGCTGGAGAACAGGCACGATACTTACATTACAGAGAGGGTTGGCATCAAGGTGTGATGCTGGCACGGTGTTAGGAAGCCTACAGCTGTCCATGGGGATGGTGCTCAACGTCGTCGCTCCTGCTGGTCTAAGGCCCTAACCTCCGACTCTCCTGACAGCCCCGTGTGTGGAGCTCTCCCTGTTCACCCGGCAGTGAAGTTAAAGCTTTGCCCTGTGAGTGAGCTGGGCTGATTTTTCAGCTGACTCAGTTTTCAAACAAGCTCTTGGGCTCAGTCCCACCAGGGTATGCGTCAGCTTCAATTATTTCCTGATAGACTTGGATCATAAATAGTGAACAAGCCTTTGTTTAGCCCGTAAGATGAGCATCCAGCTCTGTCTTTGGCGCCGCAGCAGCTAAATCCCTTCTTCTGCACATGGGTTTTGTGCAACCCAGGGCAGCTCTCGTACGTCAAGGATCAGCCTTGGGGCTGCTCTGGAGCCTCCCGCAAAGCTCTCGGGAGGAACTGCAGAGGTTTAGGAAAGTACCTAAAAAAAGTGGGTTCTTGAAGCAGAGGTGAAGGGCTGTGATGGGAATGAGATGTGCAGAAGCAAGGAGCCTGGCCCCAGAATAGCGTGTCTTACGAAGGCTCTGAAATGGGCTGTTTGTTTATCCCAGTGCTAAACTGGAGCATTTATCTACAGACCAGTGTGGAAAAGACCATACTTTTGTGACTGGCTTGTACCCTCGCACAGTACCTGGGTTAAAAATCTTGTATCAGAGAGAGAAGATGGTTCCTGCCACATTTGTACCAGCAAAACCTGGTTTCTTCTATTTTCTCAGATTTTTTTTGCCACGCTGTTCTTGTGAATCATTTCACTTCCCTGAAGTGGCCGGAATAACACTGGAGATAATTTTAATTGTCTCTTTCAGGATTTTATTGGAGGCTATTTGCAGCACTGAATTACAACATGGTCACTACTTGCTCCACAGCATTTTAGCACCTTGTTTTCTTTTCGACAAGAGTTTTTCCACCTGATGCAGTGAGGAGTCGGACATGGAAATCCCCAGAGTGCTGAGGGGTGATGCTGTATCTCAAGTGCTGTTGCAATGCTTTGCAAGGGTAACAGCTGAAAAAAAAAAAATAGATTAACTGAAAACTGATGGTACCAGGCAGCTTGCTGTAGGTATTACACAAAGTTAAAAAAAATAGGATAGGTGTTAAAATTCATGGTGGTTTCTTCTCACATTGGGGATGCTGGTTACACAGATATTTCTTGCCACAGGGTTGCCAGCGGAACGGGAGAAGCACACCTGAGGTTTAGCCTAGGCTGATATCCCATTGAAATTTGCAGGATTAAATCCCTTATTTCAAGTTAAGTGTGGTGATAAATGAGGCATTGGAAAGTATGGGTTTAAATATGCTCTTAAACCCGTATTTCCTGGGAATTGGAAGGTGTGGCCGTCAAATACTTACGGAGCTCGGATGTGAAATGGCTTCCGACTCGTGCTGGTTGCGGCTTGTGCTGATACAAAGGTTTCTGCACACTCTGCTCTGCCGGTATCTGTGGATCTGGAGTTTCTACCTGAGCACCCACAATCACCTGTGACTCTGTGCCTGATGGTGAGGATGAGCATCGGTACCGTCGCTTCGTTGCCAGTTAGTACAGATGGAGCTGGGCAAGAACCGCCCCTCAATTAAACTGGCCATTGATTAATGGGGATAAACTACCCCTCGTTTCTGTCAAGACTTCGTATGTTACAGAGTGTATTGAACAGGGAAGCCAAAGACTCCCAAGTCCTACACTGATATTTCTGCTCCAGCCATCTGCAGAATTGCCCTTTCTGTCCTGGTTTTGCTTTGGTGTTTTTTTTACCCTGAGAAAAGCTGCTGTAATTGTCTCCCTGCATGCCCAGAGGTGATTTGTTAAAACCTCTATTGCTCCTTAGTTAATTCAATATTTATAATGTCTTTATAAGGCCGGTCCCGCTCTGCTGACTTGGAGGTGAGGTGGGAGAATACATTGCATAAATGAGGCTGTGAAACGCGGGGCTCGCAGCTCTGTCGGGGCCGCTCGGGCTCGAGCGGAGGATGCAAAGGCACCAGTAATTGGGTGTCCAGACAGAGAAGATGCAGCATCTTCCCCAGCATCCCTGCCCAGCTCATCACACCCAGGCTTATTGCTTCTTTTAGGGCTTCCTGTTCAGTTTCTGTATCTTTTCTGAGTTGTCTCACAATGCAGCAATTTCATAAAACCAGATGGATCCCACAAATCATCACATCTTGATTTTTTTTTTTTTTCTTGTTGTTCCTGAGATCTCCATCAGCTCACAAAGCCTCTTAGTGTTTGGTCTTCTGTAAAGCAGTTCTGATGGCACCGGGTGTGTAGTTTGTTGTGTCAATCTCTGTAAAACTTTAGTGCTGAAAGCTCCTCCATAGCGTCAAATAACAATGGTGCTGCTGCTGCGTGAATTGCAAAGAGGTGACCCCGCTGTGCACATCCCGGAACCCCAGCACAGCAGCCAAGAAGGGACCTTGTCATCCTTAACCTGCACCTCTGCTTTCCTTCTCCAGCAGCAATGTCCACGGGTGTGCAGAATGAGGTGGCCCTTGGTGGAACGCCCCATCCTTGAAGCTCTTTGTCACTCGGTGGGGTTTCTTTTTCCCCCTTCCTGTACAATTTTTTAGCAGGGTCCCTGGTGGCTTGCCAGCTCCTAGCTGGGGGCTGCTCTGGGGTTGGAGCATTGGGTGTGATGGCGATGCTGCAGACACCTCACCTGGTGACCCTCCTTTGTCTTTGCAGGAGGGAGACTCCCTCGGGGCCATGGAGAAGCTTTGCCGGCAGCTCACCTACCACCTCAGCCCCCACTCGCAGTGGAGACGCCAGGGCATCATGAAGAGGAAGCCACAGTCCTGGTGAGTCAGCTTTCAAAAGCCACTGTCACCCTGGTGAGTCACTGTCCCCTCCCTAGTCCTTGCATCCTTGGGGCCACCCACAGGCTCAGGAGAGCGGGAAGGGGCTTTTTCCAGGATGCTTTTGGCCGTGGTGTGCAAACGTGGGTGCTGGTGGGCGCTGCCTGTTGCCCACCAGAAGTGACAGGAGGAACAAATCCACCACGATGAAGGGAAGTGCTCAAAACCGTTAGCAAGGGCCACCAGGGAGCTGGGAGGTCAAAACCTTCTCAGGTCACCACAACTTCCAAAGTGCTCCGTTGTTTCCAATCTCACCGGCGTTTCCCTCATGCATGGTTGTCTTATCAGGTTGCTTCAAGCTCACCGAGAGGTGTTTTCCTCTTTTTCCATTTTTCTTTCCCCATTGCATCCCAGTTGCAGAGCCGAGCAGCACAGTAGTGCCCCAGGAATGGGAACAGGCTGGAAAACCTGTACCATCCATCATCCAAACATCCCCATACTGGCCTTTGGAGAGCAGGAGACAAACTGCTCCAAGACATCCTAATTAGCTGGTAATTATTGTACAGGCATGTGTCATTGTGCACACTGTGCTTGCTTGATGTTTGATTAAAAATATGGACTAAATGGTAAATTGGAGTAAAAATACGGAGTAAATGATTAAAAATATAGGAGTACATGACCCTGATCCCCTCCTCACCCAGGTCCTCAGCAAAGCATCTTGACTCCCGATATCCTGGATCCACGAAGCCGAAAAACTTGCGGGTGAGGCTGATGGGATCAGAAAGGGCTCCTTGTTTTCCATGATGTTACTCATTATATATTTATTATTTTTATTTAAGGAAGTGAGAAATACAAAAGAAGCCACAATCTGGCAGAGTCGGGATTTGTACCCAGGTGCTGGCTCATGATCCCAAGAGAGTTTTGGTTCCTGTTGTAGCAGATGCTGTTTTTATCCCTTTGTAGCCATAGTGGAGACTAATCCAGTGGAAAAATCTTAGTCTGAAAAGAGAAGAAGAGGAGAGGCAAATGGACCCAGGAGGAAAACAGACATTAGAGGATAAAGGATTGCATGGCCAAATAGGATTAGGAGCACATCTCCTGGAGATTGGACTCAGCCTCCTCGCACCTTGTTGTCCTTAGAGACCCAAATGTGGCGGAAAGCCTCCGTTTCATAGGCAGTGGTAACTACTTGTGCATGTTGAGAGTTTTTAAGGTGGATTGCTGACTAAAATTTGCTCTTTCCCACAAAGGAGCAGCAATAGAGGAAGCACGTTGGGGCTGTGTGCTGCAAGGCTGTACCCAGCGGGCTGGGCTCAGCGCACAGAGCCGGATAATGACCCAGGAGCTCGCTTAACCTCGTGGGGTTTCTGTCTTAATTAGAATAGGAAACGCACACCCTTCATCATCCCATCAGGGCGTTATTAAAGTGACGAGGATGTGACAGTGGGGAGCTCTTTACAGCCCAAAAAGACAAGAAATTCTCAAAAATGAAAAAATTGGAAGCAGGGCTTTGTGCCACTCTGCCTTTAATTACCAATCGCTGTCCTTAATTATCAGCTTGGAGCGGTTGTGCAAGCGCATCCGCATGCCAGAGATTTGCGAGGCTTTATCTTACAAGCCTGCTGTAACACTTGCCTTTCCTTGGAAGAGCCGGGAAATAGCTGAGGTTTTTCACGGTTTTAATAGGGAGGGGGTGAGGTTTCGGCCGTAAACGAGCCTTGACCGCACGGCAGCAACCCCGGGGCTGCGAACATGTGGCTCTGGCTCTGCCCCGGCGAGAGTTTGGAGGACGGGATTTGCCTGAGCTGCTGCAGAGTAGATGATGGATTTCCCTTTCCTTCCTCTTCTCCTCCTCCTCCTCGCAGTACTGACCAGGGAACATCCGCAGGCTGCGCCATGCAAGTGATGCTTTCTTAGACCATTTCTTCGTTTTCTTCGCTCTTTCTTTCTTTGCTCGTTTTGTTTTCTTTCTTGTCGGAGAGGAAATCTTCTGACTTTCCTGCGAGACAACTTTAGGGTCAGAAAGCGACCATTTGGAGTCATCCCCTGTCCTGTCTTGCAACCTGCCTGGAGGATCCATCTGCGGGAAGCACGTAACCCCATGCTTGGAACGTGGAAACCTGGTCTCTCGTCTCCTGCACAGTGATTCTTGACCTCGTGCTGGGTATTTTGGCTTTGTCTCTGGTTCCCTGCTGGTAATTAGGGATTGCAGCACAACGGCGGGGGCGGTGGGACCTGTCGTGAAGAACTCCCAGCCCGGAGCTGCGGAATTACTCAAAAATCCTTTGTTAATTAGAAATCTGTATCTTTGAGATGCATTGTGCTCCTGGGTCCCGTCTGCCAGAGACACGCTCGTTAGCGCGCTGACTCGTAACAAGCAGAAACACACGCATCGTAATCTGTGCCGCGGCTTCATTAAGAGGCATCGTTTCTTTGAGCTCACAGCTACACTCGTGTCTCGATGCTGTGCAGTGCCCTGTCCCCTGCAGCTGAGTTAGACGTGTTGGAAGGGTTTGGGAAGGAATTGGAGTTTAATTATCCCTGTGATCGAGAGCGGTGGGGAGTGCATTTGTAAGAGACGGATGCCTTAGTGCAATGCTGATCCTTCTCTTTAATTAAAAGGTTTCCCCAGTTGTGGGGTCAGAGAGGTCTCAGGCACTAGTGGGATGTTTCTCTCTTCTTGCTCAGGGCTGGCGAAGGGGTGGTGGCCTCTGGCAGTCGTTGTATTGCCACCTCCTCGGATGCCCACAGTCAAATTTTTCGTGAGATAACATCCCTTCCTCACAAAATGCCTGTTGGCATTTCCACTGGGCAGCGGGGGACGTAGCCACAAGCAGTGGGGTAGACCAGTCCCCCCTGGATCCTCTTGGTACGTCTGCCGAGACGTCACTGGCGCAGTGAGCGAGAGCCCTGCACGTGGGCACGGCTCGACCGAGCGCTGAGCAAAGCCAAATGGCTGTAATTAATCTCACCAGAAACGTGGGGAAATAATCACAAGGGAAAATTGCTTTTCTTTATTCTGCAACTGCTGCATTCGTTACAGGTGATAATTGGAAGCAGAGCAGCTGGAGGAGGAGGATAGGGACAGATGATAGAGAGAACTGGAGCTGATTTTTTTTTTTTGGTTAGTTGTGCTGTGGCCGGGCAGCCTGCTGCATAGGACGAGGCGGGGGTTAGTTAGTGCTTCCCATTTCCACCTCACCCCAGGCACCACCTTCAGCGTGTGCGTGGAAAGAGCCAAATCGAGGGAGAAGCTCTCAGCCCTGGCTGCCCTGCTCTGCTGTGCTGCCTGGTGCCGGAGCACCCAAACCTGTGCCAAATGACCTTATTTTTTTGGCATACTTTAAATCCGTCTGTCTCTCACTTGCTGCCTCCCTCTCCATGCCTCTCTCTGAATCTCATATATTTATATTAAACATCCACGATGAAAATCAACGTTTTGCCTGGTAGGGCAGCCAATAGCAGGAGGATGAAACCAGCCTGCTAAAGTAATTTGTACATCTCTGGCTCTGCCTTAGGGACACGATTACAGTCCAGCGTTTAACTAGCAAGTGTTGAATTAGCTCCTGGAATCTCCTTGCTCCTCCTGTTGCCAAGCGCTTGCCTTCAGCATGGCAAAAGTAAAACTGGTAATCAAAGCTCCGCGCGTCCGTAATTGCTTTGGAGCACGGGCTCGTGCGCTCCGTGGGGAAGGAGAAAGTGGGTTTTGCTGTGTCTTTCCCATCCTTGGTGAGTTGTAGCCAGGGCATTAGCTTTGTTTGCTGCTGTGCCCAGGATGAGTCAGGGATGCACCGGGGAGGGGATGGAAGGGTGGTGCCCACCCTGCTGGGCTGAGCAGCAGGCAGCATCTGAAGGAGTATCGACAACTGATGTTGTAACTTCAAATCGAGTCCCGTTTTACGTCAGGTAAAACCCTTTTTCAAATCGGGAAAGTTTGGCAGGCATGCCCGAGGCAGCACGCTGGTGGGGTTTGAGCAGAACCCCCTGATGCTGGAGGCAGCTGAAAAAGTGCTTTTCTCCCTTGTTTTGAGGATCAGCATAGCAATAACTTGGAGATATTTCACCTTTGTGGGAGGCAGAGCTCCCAGCTCCTGTTTAAAGCACCTGAACGCCAAGAGCTGCCCAGCTTGACTTTTCACAGACCAGTTCACCCCCTCCAACTGCCTCACTGCTGCTTGGTTGGTTTTCCATGGTGTGGAAATATGCCAGTAAAGCACATTTCACTGAGGAATAATGGTTCCCGGTGAGCTTTGGTGTAAAAATGCTTGGGATAGGGTCAGAAAATCCCTTACTTTGCTGCAGCAACTGTCATCTTATAGGATGGGAGAGTTTGGCGATAGTTCAGTGCCAGGGGACTCTTCCCATCGACAGGGCTGTGAAAAATGTCCTAAATGTTTCAGCCTGAGCAGAAATTCAACCTTTGCAAAAATGAAGGCTTTTTTTTCCCCCCTCTCTTTCCAGACTGTGCCCAAAGGGTGAGTGTTTGCATCAAGCAAGGATTTTATGTGAGAGGTAATATTAGTCTGAAATGGGTGCTTTGGGCTCCTTCATTATACCTGGGGGTCAGCCTGAACGCCCCTTGGCTCTCTTAAGACCCTCTGATATGAAATTGTTATAAATCACCTTGCAAATACCCAGCTGAAAGCGGAAACAAATAGTTTGGGACAGCGTTTGGAAGTGAGGAGGCTGCATCAGGCTGTGGCAGTTTTTACCCCATGGTTACCTGTGGGTTGAATATTCCCCATTGCACTTGGCAGCCAGATATGGAGACCTGTTAAAACAGAGAGAAGGGTGTTTGGATTTAGTGATGAAGTTAAACAGCCTTATTTTGTTGGTAGGAATGATCTTTTAACATCCCACTCCTGATTTTGTCAGGGTCACAAAACATTTCTGTCCCAGAGGAATGCTTTTGCCTACTTGCTTGTAATGCCTGCTTGTATTTCTCTACAAAGCCCTTGTGAAGCGAAAAAAAGAAAAAAGGGGGGGAATTTTCATGGTGGGGGAAGCCTAGTGCATGAATAATGTGCCCTTCCTTTTGAAAACAGAAAGAGAGTGAATGTTTGTGGATGAAAATCCTCCACTGCTGCCGGCAGCTTGTGGGCGAGTGATAGGAGAAGTTGTAGCTCCTGCAACAAACAGTCTCTTCAGAGCATCCAACACAAATCCGCTGTCAGTGGGAGGAGGCTGGAGCAAGAATTATGCAAATTAGGCTCTTCATTAAATCCCATCTCTGTGTGTGTGTGTGTGTGTGTGTGCACAGCGGGCGTGCTGGTAGCTGCTGCAGAAGAGCAGAGAATTTGTGAGCTGGAGATCTTTGGGACCCATCAGAGTGGGTGATTTCTTCTGTTAATGGGACTTTATTTTGCCCTATATCACATGGGCTGTCCCAGAGATCAAAAGGGACAAAGCAACAAAGTGCTGTCCGACATATGGAGCAAATGCTGCAATAACCAGCCTAGGATGTTGCCCAGTGCTGTGATTTTTGGGGTGTGTTGCAGATGACTCCTCCTTTGCAGCGGAAAACAGGCAGTTTCCAAGCCTCTGCTCTTCCCTGCATGACCTGAGAACTTGGTATGTGTGTTTGGGATGGAGAAAAGCAAAACTGTGGTTGTTGGTGGTTCTTCAGGCTGCCTGGGGATGGGAGGTGAAGCCGTCAAGCTTCATCAGTGGGATGCTCGGCCCTGGCTTGCGGGTAGGGTCCTACATCTCGCAGGAGGATGTGAGCGAGGGACAGAAGTGCTGCTGGCCGTGGTGGATCTTCTGACCTTTGCTGGGTCCTTTCACTGTGGCAGAGATCTGCAGCCCCATGGCACCGGTGTGGCCACTGAGTCTACAAATCCTTGTGCTGACATCCATCTCGGGAGTTAAAGACCTGCTGTGGTGGCTGCTGTTGGGTGATAACTCAAAAAGATGCATCACCCCCCAGGGTGGGACAGGCCGTGACCCTCCACAACAGGAGGCTGTTGGTGTTCGCCCTTGTCCTCACCTAGCCGCGTCGTCGCAAAGCTGCCGGCCACCTCCGGCCGCCAGTGCGTTGGCCGCGGCCGTGACACGGAGCACTGCTCGTCTCCGAGATGATTGCAGTCTGGATGCAGGCGGAAAGCAATTTGTTTCCCAGGGTAGGCACTAAACACCAACTGCTGTCTGCCTGTGCGCGGTGATTGTTAATATGAGCTCCGCTGGGGCGGTGCGGAGCTTTTCCCCGTGTGTATTCTGCACCATTAGAAATAGCATAGTCATTTACGACGTTATTTCTGTTAATTTGCCCTAAGAACACAAGAGAGGCCATCTCCAACCTTAGTGTACCCTACTCTTCTGATTGTCTGTATCAAGAGGGTTGGAAATTGGAATTTAATCTCTGCATATTGCTGTGGTTCGATATTCAAATCCCAGCCTGGCCGAGGCAGACCAGACTTTCCTCTGGAAATATGAAATGACCGCCAAGGTGTCTGATGTTTGATTGTCCCTTGTCACCAGGCTACTTGTTGGCCATGCAGGAGGGAGTCCCTGGGCAGCAGGTCCCACAGAGCCGTTTGATGGGAAGGAGTGTCCCAGCCTGAACGCTACCAACTGGGAATGGTGAGGGTTAACCACAGCAATTGAGCAATCCTCCTATAGTAGAAGGATGACTTAATGTGATGGGAAGACCTGGAGTGACACAGAAGTAGTCAGATGGGAGCTGAGATTTTGGGTGAGAGAGTGGAAAACAAGGGGAGGAGGAGCAAGACGAAAACCCACACCCTCTCTCTTGGCTGCTGTCAGAGATATGCTGAGTGATTTTGCAGCTCGAGGCTGTGGCCGCTGTGCCCCGACACTGCCAGACAGCTGCCGGCTGCGGTGCCACCTGCCGTGAGCATCAGCCTGCTCGTGGTGCATTCAGCATCTTGCTTATCTCATTGGGTCTTTTTGCCTGACCTTTCTTCTGAGGCATTGGTCTCGGACTGATAAAGTACTTTGCTCCATCTTATTAATCATAAAACCATAGAGCAGTTTGGGTTGGAAGGGACCTTTCAAAGTCATCTAATGATGGCCCCCCTGCAGGGAGCAGGGACATCTGCAACTAGAGCAGATTGCTCAGGGCCCTGTCCACCCTCACCTGGGATGGTTCCAGGGATGGGGCA
The DNA here is from genome assembly GCA_013396935.1 of Baryphthengus martii. Lineage (NCBI taxonomy): Eukaryota > Metazoa > Chordata > Aves > Coraciiformes > Momotidae > Baryphthengus > Baryphthengus martii. The sequence goes on along the minus strand of VWZK01010347.1, from coordinate 38,522 downwards.
TCAGCCACCCCTCTGGGCAACCTGGGCCAGGGTCTCACCACCCTCAGTGTAAAAAATTCCTTCCTTCATCTCTAAATCTCTAAGTCTAAATCTCCCTCTTTTAGCTTAAAACCATTGTCCCTCGTCCTGTCGCAACAGACCCCACTAAAAAGCCTGTCCTCATCTTTCTGATAGACCCCAAAAATGAATTGCCCCAGTAATGAGCGCAATCATGGGATGAGGGGTGGTGTTAACCCCTGTAGCACACAGATGGGGCTGGCTCAGCCCTCGTGGGGAAAATCCCAGGGATGCCCACGGGCAACGCCGGCGTTGTGCGCGGCTGAGGATGCCTGGCCCTCAAACGTCACCTGCAGCAGCTCCTTTGGGAGATAGTCACCTTTGGTTTGGTCTGGTACACGCAGCACTCAGCCAACATATGCAAAACCAAAGTATTTTTTCTACTTTGGCAGAAATGTTTGGAAACTGTTGCAACACCGAGGAGCACAGGAGGAGGCTGCCTTCCAGCTGCACCGCGATCGGCTGTTTGATATGGCGCTTGGCCACGCAAAGCACAGTAAAGGAGCAGGTTTGCTGTGGTGCAAAGCATACACCCTGGTGAAACAAAAAAGAAAAAAAAAAAAAAGCAAGCTTTTAAGGTGCCAGGAGATAATAAGGAGTCAGGAGAAAATATTTGGATGTGGGAGATTTTACAGGAGTGTGGTTTTTGTCACTGCTATCCTTCTCACCTCTGTCTCCTCCGAGGCTGTGGGTCTTTTCCTACCTCTGCCAATCTGGGGCTCTTTGGACTTTTCAAAGTTACTCGAGCTATGATTTTCTATCTTTTTTTATAGCTGGGGTTGAAACAACCATGATTTGACCTGTCAGTTGTTCTGCTCTGTGTTCCTCTGCATGATGCTTCTTCTGGGCTCCTTCCTTGGATGTGGCACTTAGTGACATGGTCTAGCTAGGTGGTGTCGTGTTGGGTTCATAGGCTGGACTTGATGATCTCGGAGGTCTATTCCAGCCTCAACGATTCTATGATTCTATGATTCCTCTTGAATATATTCCCTTTGGCACATGCATGACTGGAAGCACAGTGCCTTCTCTATTTCTGCTCTCTGACAGTCTGTGTGGCTTCAAAACTGCCCAGTCAGGGGCTCCTTTGTTTGTGGAACGTCCGTTTTCCAAGATACCTCAACCAGAGCCACCTATTGGGGCTGGTTCTTTGCATGGCTGGCCAGAATGTTTTTCTCCACGCTGACACCCTGACAGATGGGTTTGAGTGAGTAGGGTGGGCTAAGCCTGGGGTGAAATAGAGCTAAGCCGCTTCCCAAAAAAAGAGGCAGATGCTGGCGAGTGGCAGTGGATGTGCCCTGGCCTCACAGGGTGCTGAGCAGCTGCCCCATCCCCTTCGGCATCAGCCTGGCTGTCCAGAGCCGGCTTATCCCCGGGAAATCAGGACACCCCACTGAGATGCAGCTATTTACAGCCAGGTGTGCAGTGCAGCACTCGCTCCCCCCTTGCTATGTAGCAAATCTGATGAATGTCTCCTCAAAAAATGCTGTTTAACATGAAGACATCCCCTCTGGCGGGCCCAGCGTTTTGTGAGCATGCAAAAACCTGAGTGAAACGTTCTGTCCTTGTGGGAACGACGTCTGACATTGCAGAGAAGAGGATGAATAGACCAGCAATCATCCACCACAGGACAGCAGTGCAGGCTAAGCTGGGTGGGAAAAGGGGAAGGATTTCATCCAGTTGGAGAAAGATAGATGTCTGATGAATGAGAGAAATAATAAAAAAAAAGAGCTAAGTCATTTTAAAGTCAATAATGTACAGCATTAAGCAGCTTTTGCTTTAAACAGTGCTCTTTTAAGGCTAATGAGGTAGAGATACCAGGGTGTTAGGTTGTCCCTGGTGTGCACTTTACCCCTAAATCAGCGTGTGTGCATCAGACAGGGTAGGATGAACCTGATGGTGCAGCAAGGATGCTCTGAGCCGGCTCCTGGTTTTCCCCAGCTAAGCAGCCATTGTTACAGCGAAGCTTCGGCAGCAGCGAGTAGCAGGCTGGAAACAAGGAGAAGGAACAGCTTTTTCATCCAGTTCTCCCTCTTGAATGATACCAAAGGGTCCAAACCCACAGGGAGTTCAGAAAGGAATTAAGGACAGTTTCATTGGTGGCCATTAAACACTGTAGTTTAGGCTCAGCCGCTGGCTCAAGAAGTCTCTAAAGTATGGGAAGCTGGGAGGATTTGCCGGGGAGAAGTAATGGAATAAAACTTCAGATCCTTTACCTAAACATTAACTAACATCCAGCCATAGGATCTGGACTTGACAGACCTTGATGTGACCCAGGATGGTTATTCTTTTGATGCTTACCACTGTCCTGGCATTAGTGCAGTGCGGAGGGGAGATTTTCCAGGGCCTGCAGCACCCTACTGTTCACAGAGAGCTGCAGGAGCTTGCCCCAGGCTGTAATTCACTCAATTCATCCCTGCCCTTCTGCCTTGAGTTTTCTGCCCAAATTCTGTTGAATTTAAAGAGTCAGAAGCGCTGGAATGACCTTTGGCACGGTGAAACCAGGACCAAATGGCGAGCAAATGAAATGCCTGTTTGGCGGGGGGAAAGGTAAAGCACCGCAAAAGGCGGGGGGGGTGGGGAGAAAATGTTTATGAGCTCTGTGATTAAGAAATAATTCTGCAACACACTGTTTATGAAGCTGCCATCCTGTTTGTTTGCTGCTGCTGCTAAGGGAAATTTTCTTCTGCGCCTGTTGAAGTGAGAGCTGTCAGGTCTGCTCCCTTCGTTCGCTGGGAAGCGTGGGCATTTTGCACACCCAAAACACATGAAACGTTGAGGGTAAGCAGGTGGCAAAATTACCCATTTTGCTCTTCATTTCCCTTGAGAGTTGTCTGGCCACTGAATCGGCAAATTTGGGATGGAAGCGAATTATTTTTGCTGAATATCGCAGCGGCAGCTGGAAGGTGGGAGTGTTACTGGGCACTGCCCGAAACCTTCCCAGCCAGGGCTGCTCACCCTGGGGCCCTATTTGTGCAATGGAGCTGAAAGTACTGCTTCAATTTCCCAGATGCTCAGCGAGTTGAAATCATCTGGCTGAAATCAGATGTTACATCAAGCTGTTCGTTGCTGGCCAGCAAGGTTACTCGTGGGCCGGCACAGCTCCGGACAGTGTGGTGCTGCTGATACCTTACTGCCCAGGAGGGGTTTGCTGGGACAAGGCACAGCCGCTCGTACCTGGATGTGTGAGTGAGGGACGCTGTGCCCCTCCCAATGCCAAACCAGTGCGTTCAAACCCTGGAACAGGCATCCTGGAGAGGTGGTCGATGCCCCAAGCCTCTCAATGTTTAAGAAGCATTTGGCCAGTGCCCTTAATAAGAAGCTTTAGCTTTTGGTCAGCCCCAAAGTGGTGAGGCAGTTGGGCCAGATGATCGTTGTAGGTCCCTTCCAGCTGAAATATTCTATTTCTATTCTATCCCATCCCATCCCATTGACATCTAATGGCATTGTCTGAACAAAGGTGCATCCCAGCTCCTGCACCAACAGTGTTGAGAGCTTGTCCGTGCTTTGCAGCATCAACCCTTAAGCTCCAGTCACTGCCACCAGTAACCATCAACTGCAACAGGTAAGAGGGAAGCCATGCGGTTTGACATACAGGGTTGGTTTGCTGCAAATCCAGCACAGCTTCCACAGCAGTGTGGGGCCAGGAGGGCCATGAGCAACCACAACCGTGTTTCCCCTAAACGTCCTGTGTGTTAGCCAGCAAGCAGCACTCTGATGAAGTAAGAGAGTAGGGGAAAGCTGGGCATTCGCTCATTGCTTTGGCTCTGGTGATAGTTGGACCGGTGAAACTTAGGGCAGATGACTTGGTGATTAAACAGGCCAAAGCCCAACGCTGTACATCCAGAAAAGCCTTTTTGGTGGCTGATGAGGAGGCACAGAAAGCGCTTCTTCTCACAGAGGGCTCATAACCATAGGAAAGGAGCACTGCGTCCTTGCTTTGTCAGAAAGTACCGTGCTTGCTCTGGGACTCTTTGAAGACCTTGTGACATGGGTATGCAAATAGGCTATTAGGGGCTGAGGCTGGGTGTGAATTTGCAAGTTTTGAGCAAATTTGTGGAAAACAAAATGTAGACAAGTGTCACGATGCAGCCCTCGGAGCATGAGAGCCAGAGACACCGGCTGCAAAGGAAGAGAGACCTTTGTGCCACGCAGGGTGGGATGAGCATCCATCTAATCTGAAAAAGTCATCTTGAGGTTTGGGGCTGCTGGTTTTTATTTGGGGGGAGTAGTCAGTCAGGTTTGGCCATTTGAGAGAATGTGGCTCAGAAGCGAAGTCTGGTTCTGGCGTCCCGGACGCTTGAGGTTGCAGTTGTAATTTGACTTGGAAATAGGGAATTTTTCCTCAGCCACTGAGCTCACTGCTGGAGGCAGTGCCTCTTTGCTTACCAACAGCAAATGCCTCTTCAGAGGAATTTGTCCTTCCTGAAATAACTCCTGGCAAGGATGTTTTGAACAAAGTCATCAGTCAGCGTTGATTTTGGCAGGGGCACGGGTTTGTGTGTCTTACACCAGCTGTAAAGCCTCGCTTGGGCTGGTCAGAGTTGTGCCCTTGGGTCGGTATCTCCTGGTTCTGGGTGCTTTGCTGAGCAGCATTAAGGATCTCTCTACAGCATTACAGGAGATGCAAACCTGTGGTTATTATCCTTGCAACTGTTCAGCAGATTTGTGAGACACGTCACAGAAAAGGCTTCCCAGTTGTCATCCAGGTTTCTGTCCTGCATTAATTCCAATCTCTATTCCTATGACATATCCAACCTACTAAACCTTTCGATGTGCAACCGGCTGCCTCCCTGGCTTCACCCACGTCATCCAGCATCAGCACATCCCGGCGTGGTCCATCTGTCTCCCTTCTCTGTGCAGCTGAAGTGTAACTGCTGGTGAGCTGGGATGGACGGCATGTCACGGCTGTCGTTTTGCTGGTGGAGAGGTTATCCCTTTAGAGCTCCAGCCTCATCACACCTTGTTCAGTGAGAAGGAGCTGGCGTTAGCAAAGACCTACTTTTTAAGCTGTTGACACTAAACGGTAAATAATGCATGTGTATCGAAATGGCAGCCGGGTACGTGTTACAGGGCGAGCTCTCGCCTTGGAAGGGGCTTACGGTTTTCCATTGACTCGCTCTGTAAAATGAGCCCTTACCCTGGCCAATGCCCTCCACAAGTTGTCTGGGTTCCTCCAGAATTTAAAACAATTCACCCAAATCACAGAGTACAATTTCCACCCCCTGCCCCCGATGAATGTTGACCCTGACAAATGCTGGAATTGCCTTTGTTCTTCCCTTGTTGAGCGAATGAGCCGACGGCCAGCAGTAGTAGAAAATACCCTAAAGCAGAAAAATTCCGAGTCTGGGATGAGGTGATTTACAGCAGCAGGACATCCCTTCCTACCTGCTGCCTTTTCTGAACTTGCTCACACTTTTCCAGCTTAAAGGCTTCAGGTAGTCACAAGCAGTGTCTGTGATTTAAAATCTTCATATCAAGCCACCCTCCTTCTCCTTCCTCTCCCCTCCTGCACCTGGAGTAAGGAATAACCCAGTAGTTTTCCTCCCCTTAGAGGGAACATCTATCCCATCTCCTTGCATTTAGGTGCTTGTGGTCCCCTGAATATGTTTTCTAGTCCCATGTCTGATTAAAAAAGGCCTTTGAGTGTGAAAAGTGTGATGTTTATTTTTAATTATTTTTTTTTTAACAACTACTCCTCCACTTCCTCTGCTTCTGAGGGGGAGTGGAAATTAGATTTGCTTTTGACACATGGCTGCAATTATTTAAATCCGTCCTCACAACTTGGGCTGTGGAGCAGGGAATCAACTAGTAGAAATTGTTATGAAATGAGGGAATCAGCTGGTGAAATAATTAATCCCCACGCACGTGCGCTTCCTCCTCACCTTGGAAGTCTTCCAAACACCCCGTGATTATTTGTCTTGTCTAAAACTGATGCTGCCTTACTCCTTTTTTTAGCCAGTGAGGGATAATTTGGTCCCTTGCCAGAGGCCCGGCTGCTGCTCCCGCACCGGGCTGGTCTCCTGCCACGGCGCAAGAAAGCCATCGCTCCCCTAAGGAGCAGTGCCCATCTAATCACCACCCAGCCTCAGCGTGGCCGTCACCCCGGGCTACATTTCCCAATTAGGAGAATCAAGCTTTATGAGGAAGCTTTGATAGAAGCTTTGAAATTTATTTTTTTTTCCAAGCCCTTTCACACGGTGCGTCGTTAACGGTGGTAAATGAAGGTGTTTAGTGAGCTCATCCATCACTTCACTCGAGGCTTCAACTCACTGTCAGGGTGAGTTTCCACCTCCCACGCCCACTGCTGCTCTCTTTGAACGGAAATAATGCTTTAAAATCACAGTGCAAAGGAGACTGGCAATGGGAGCCCTGGAAGCACCGCTGCTCCCTGCTGTGGTGGGGAGGAGAAGGGATGGATCGAGGTTTTTCAGCATGGAGGTTTTGGGTGGTGGCAGCTGGGCATCAAGCACTTCAAAGAGGCACCAACGTGTGTTTGGGCTGGATCTGGGTTGTATCTTTTTTTCTTGTGAGTTGCTGTGGGGCTGGCAGGAGTGGGAGAGCTCACGTTGGGAAGGTTGGACCGGAGAAGGCTGTGAGCCCTGTGTGAGGAGAAGTGAGCAGCGGGGTGCGGGTCGCAGCAGGGCTGGGATGAAGCGTACAAGCACGCCGGCAGCCAGCATGGCTGGAGCTTTCCTGGCACGGGTTCCTATGTCTCAAGCCCAGGCGACCTGCAGCCCCGGCTGCTCGTAAGCAGGCGTTCCTACCTGCCTCCCCGGGAGCCTGGCTCTGAGGTCCCCACTCACTCCGTGGGTGACCCAGACACAGACTTGACTCATCCACTTCCAGTTTGACACCTCGTCGTTAGACATGGTGTAGTCCTTTGGCAATGAGCGATGGAGCGAAGAAAAAAAGCTCCTGTTGGCCATGGGCTGAGCATCCCGCTGGCACTCAGGAAAGCGCTCAGGAAAGTGCAGAAGGATGTTTTGCATCTCAAAAGGGGGCTGGTTGGCACCTCCAAGAAAAGGGAGACCAAACAGCAAAGTGCAGACCCTGCCCACGTTCGGTTCTCAGCTTTGGCTTTTGTGTATCTTGCCAACGTGCAGCAGCCTGTGTTTTGACACATCTCGGTCCCTGAGAAACGGGGCATTCAGCCCCAAGATTGATTTCTTTTGTCTAGCAACATGTAGTCCGGGGTGGCAATATGTTCCTCCAGGTGTTTCACCGTTCTCTTGTCCAGGGTTAGCACCAGACTGGGGAGCTGGAGTGCTGGGAGGAAGCTGTCCTCGTGTGCCAGCCTCCCTACATGCTCAGTCTCTCGTGAAGGTCACTTCTCACCTTGCTGTTGGGGGATGAGGATTATTCCTCGGCATCACCTTGGCTAAAAGAGAAATGCCCATCTGGCGTGAGTCCCCTCTGGCGTTCCCTGGGTCAATCAGCCCCTGGGTGATGCTGGCCGCTGAGTTCTCAAATGGGGCTCATTATCCTGAAGACGATGAGCTGGAGACTTACTTAGAAAAAATAATATGTGTGTGTGTGTGTTCAAATAATATGGACAGATTTGTTGTTGGGCTGATCTACCCAGCATCGCTTGCTCCCCTCTAATAGCCAGCTTGGAGCACAGCGGCATGAAACCTCAACCCTGCTGGGTACAGAAAACAGAGAAAAGGGCAAAATGTATGTGTTCAGAAAGCTGAATAGGAGAAGATGCTTGATTTGTAGTTTTGTTGATACAGCTGATAGCAGAGCCTGTCTTTTAGCAGAAAACCTAGTGGGTTCCACAGCCAGTCAGGGAAACTTCAGGGAAGGTTTTTGTGGTTTTCCTGCTTGACCGGCAGAATTTGCAGCGCCGCTGGGACTCGGAGAGCTGGGCAGAGCTGATGTTTTGCTGTAAAGAACAGCATATCGCATGACTTTTCAGTTCTGCCCAGCTGAAAAGGCAGTCTTGGCAGCCGCCTTCACCTCCAATATTAGCTGGGTCTTGGTCTTCCTGGAGGAGATGAATGCTGAAATCCCCAACATTAGCAGGGTAATAATCTGCCAAGAGCAATGAAGTGCGGAGGGAAGACGGGGGTTTTCTTTGGGCGATGAAAGACGCTCGGTGCCTGTTTTCTTTTGTTTGGCTTTTCAGCCCCACAAATGGTAGCGGCTGCTTTCTGCTGCCCCCACCCCTGGCTCATGGAAAGGGTCGCTAAAATGGAATAAATTAGCAAAGGTGCATAAGAAACTGTGCCCAGAGGGAAAATGAACCTCTGGGATGCAAATGAAGCGGGTTCAACCCCCTGCTCCAGTGAGCGACTTTCCGCTGTGCGTCAGAAGAGGAGGACGGGGGTACTTTGAAATCTTTTCATTGGAACAGAAGATGAAAAAAGCTACGAAAAACCCATCCCTTTTTCTTTTGAAGACACGAGCAGGGAATTAGGAGTGGATCAAGTTGTATCCTGTTATTCCTCATCTGATGAAAGCTGAGGTTACAATGGTCGCTCTGTTCTGCGGCGCTGAGCGAGACCCATTATTTTCTGCGCCCGGTAATGTAAAGCAGATTGCATCTCCCAGCATGGGGAGGGCTCGGGGAAGCCGTCACACACCGGTCAAGTCTTATTAGCTTCACACTGCCTGATCCCCAGGGGTTTTATCCCTCGGTGAGTCTCGTATGGCCCTGCAGGGAAGCAGGACGGTGGCAGTACGAGGGCTTTCTTGGTCTGTTTATTGAAAATCGCACAGAACAGAACTTTTTTTGGCTTGAGAGATGTGAAAATTGCAATTAAAAACTGGTAGCAAGGCCAGATGTCCGGTGAAAGGCGTTCACCTCGCCTGTCTCCTCATCATTTGGCAGCCGCTCTTGCAGTCAAGACCTTCACGCTGTGTAGCTCCTGCTGACAAAACTGCCTGGGCGCCCTGTGCGCTGTCAGCAGGGTGCTGGGGGGATTCCTACCCCCCTAGACATGATTGGAGGACACCAGCCCCATAGCAATGGGTTGCCGTTGGCTTGTCCATCTTCCACCCTGGGTGGGGGAAATAGGGTATGTGTCCCCAAAAGCAGCTATTTATTTGAAATGTGTCCAAGGTCAGGCTGAAACAGAAGTAGGTAGTTACCCTTTGATCCACCTATGAGAGCATCAGGACCCATGTCGGGATTCATGTCCTCTCTTTGGACACCAGAGGTGTTGGGATGATGGCAAGAAGGGCAGGGGTTTGGCTTGAAATGGAAGATGTGCCAAGGGTTGGTGGGACGAGGGGAAAACACGGGTGATTGATAGTCAACTCCTGTCTCTGGAGAAAGTGTCATTCCAAACAGGGTGAGGGACAAGCAGGGACTCTGGGAGCCAGGCTGGCGGCTGCGTCTTTTGCTCTGGCTCTCATCAGAGCAGAACAGGCAATAGGGGACCTCTGCCTGCCTAAACTCTTCCAAATGTGATCTGTGCTCCAATAAAATAAACAGTTTAGGGAAAGCGAAGCCCCAGGCACACACTTTGGCAGCTGATCACTCCCTAATTGCAGGAAGAGCAGTTGGGAGAGGGGTTTGTTTTTTTTCTCTTCTTTGGACTGGTTTCTGATGAGAAAACTGGGCTGGAGTATCAGAGTTGAAGCTTCTCTCCCCTCACCCCACCCCCACCAAAAATCCTATTTTCTTCCCCTTTGTATTAATGGAATTCAACTTATTTCAAGGAACAGGAAACACAACCTCTACAAAGGGCGAACCTCAAACCTTCATAGAAAGGCTGTTTGGTTTGATACGTGGAGGTCTCTGCAAACTTTACCTGGGCTTTTTGTTGTTGTTTGGCAGCACCAGGGGCAGATTCAAGGGCTGCCGAAGGGTTTTCGTGGGCAGAAGTAAACCAATGGTGATACCTTTCAAGCTGCCCTGCCTGGCTGCATGTGTTTCCCCTACTCTAAAGCTTCCCAGGAAGGGATGGAGATAATTAACAACAGCTCTTTTCGTCTAGCAAATAGACAAGATGTGTCAAAAGTCATTTCTTTTCCTCTAAAATTTGTGGACAGAGAGGGAGCAGCCGTGCTCCCCTACCCCACACAGGGGCTCACATCCAGCCTGCTTGCAACAATGAAGACAAAGCACTAAAGAAACCAAAGGGCGAGGCTGAAACGAAGGATTTCAAGCACCCAGCCACCCCATTTGTGCAGAAGGGGCTGGAGCCCCCGTCAGCACTGCCTTGCTGTGCTCCATCCATCCCCACGAGTCTCCCGTCCCTCACCATCACAGCCCCTTCCTCTTGCCCCCTCTCCCTCCCTTTCCTTTTTTCCTCCTCTTCCTTTTATCTGTTTGGAACTGTTTAAAATGTATTGGCAGCAAATTGTATGTTTTTATGAGGAATTTACTAGTGATTTCTCTTCCTATGGCCTCTTTCCTTTGGACACCGAGAACTACAGCCCAATTCAAAGGTCCTTTTTTCTCATCAAACCAGAGCAGATCGGCTTCCTTTCTCTCTAGTGGGGAGCTGCTCATGCAAGTCCAGTGGTTACTTGGGTATTTGCAATATACTCAAAGGCCCTTTCCAAGAGTTTTTCCAGCCTTTTTCACCCCTTTGTTAGAATTTAAAGAAAATCTTGTTTATTTCATTGCAAACTATTGTTTGTTTTAATGCAAACCTGAATGTTTTCTTGTTCTGGTGCAATTCTCTTCCAGGAGGTCATGTACAGAAGCTACAATCCCAGCATGTTATTTTCTTTTAAATTCTTGATTGTTTTTCTGTTGGCACTTGTGCAAATTGCCTTTTCTGCAAATGAATGTTATTAGTGGGGCGTCAGCTGCAGTGTCTTATTACGCTGGAGTAGAGTCTGTTGGCAATCTTTCAGCAGTTTCTCTGTAGGAAAATGCAGGTTTCTTGAGAGCAAACTGTATCTATCATAGGAAGGAGTAGATAAATACATTTTGTTTTGAGGAGGAAGGAAAATGGAATACTCCAACAGCAAGCTAGTTACATTTTTTTTGCAGTAAGTCAAATAGAATTATAATTATAGCAAAGCATTTTGATGGATCCCAAATGCTTATTTTTAGAACTTTTGTTTAGCAGGAAATTAAAAAAAACAAACTTTGGGAAAAATCCCTGTTCTGGTAGAATATCAATGATGGTTCTCAGAGAGAGCAAACGACCATCACTTCACCGAATACCTGGATCCAGCTGCCTCGGCTCCAGACCCTGATGAGGAGCTAGTTGTGCAGGATGCAAATGAGAGCAGGTCTTCTCTTTAATTATCCCTACTGAAGCTATTTCTCAAGTTATAGAATCATAGAGTCACAGAATCAATTGTCCGGGTTGGAAGGGACCTTCAGAGGTCATCTAGTCCACCCCCCTGCTGAGAGCAGGGACATCTTCCACTAGAGCAGGTTACTCAGAGCCAAGTCAAGCCCCACCTTGAATATATTCAGGGATGGGGCCCCAACCACCTCCTTGGGCAACCTGTTCCAGTGTTCTGTCACCCTCATGGTAAAGAAATTCTTTCTTATGTCTAATATAAATCTACTCTTTTCTAATTTAAAACCATTACCCCTCGTCCTATCACTACAGGCCTTTGTAAACAGGCCCTCTCCGGTCTTTTTATAAGCTCCCTTCAGGTACTGGAAGGTCGCTATTTGGTCTCCCTGAAGCCTTCTCTTCTCCAGGAGACTCAGGGGAGACCTCATCACTCTCTACAACTACCTGAAAGGAGGTTGTAGACAGGTGGAGGTCGGGCTCTTCTCCCAGGCAACTAGTGACAGGACAAGAGGGCATGGCCTGAAACTGCGCCAGGGGAGGTTTAGGTTGGACCTTAGGAAGCACTTCCTCACGGAAAGGTTCATTAGGCGCTGGAATGGACTGCCCAGGGAGGTGGTGGAGTCGCTATCCCTGGAGGTGTTTAAGGAAAGATTGGATGTGGCACTTAGTGACATGGTCTAGCTAGGTGTTGTGGTGTTGGGGTCATAGGCTGGACTTGATGATCTCAGAGGTCTATTCCAGCCTCAATGATTCTATGATTCTATGATTCTATGATTCTTCTGCACTCCATTTCTCCCAAAAGTGATGCTGTGCCCAAAATACCAGATGCCTTCCTCTATATGCACATTATTTTGAATATTTGGATGCTTAGGTGCATTTAGGGCCAGATCTGGATCTTCAAAGCCTGAGTGCAGCTGTCCAAAGCCACCATCAGCTCTCAGCACGTGATACACCCAGCAGAAAAGCCGAGGGCTGTGCCACAAGTAGGACGCACAATGGCATGGTGACATCTCGTCCCTTCACCACGCCAGGGATGAGACATCGTCCCATCCCCTGCAAGGTGGGAACCCGTCTGCAGAGTGCAGTTTGTGGGCTGTGTCCCTGCTGATCTGGGTTTGGGGTGATGTGGTGCCTTGTAGGCACCAAGGGCTGGGAGACACTGCTCTCTAGTGGAGGGCTCTTCGTCAAACCGGTCAAGATGAAGGAGGGAAGGTGGAAAGGGTCAGCATTCATCCAGGCATAAAAATGACTTTTTCTTGTTATTTGTATCACAAGCTTTTAGAATTTAATACGTGTCCATGGAGATATTGCACAAGCATGAAATAATTTAGTAAAAAAAAATATAAGCCAAAGATGTTTGACTTTATCTCACCGTCATGGGAAGGATTTATTGATCAAGATGTTTCTGATGCCAGCGATCCTTCCACTGCCACATCGTGGCCAAAGCCATGAGACCTCTGACAGTTCTCCTGGTGCAGGGGATGCTCTTGGGTGCACAGAAGTTACTCTTCCCATCAAATACCCGAAGCTTTGTGCCTAGAATAGAGGAGGAACAGGCCTGTGTAGCTTGGTGCGGCGCCAAATAAAATTCAGTGGGATTTGGAAAGGAAAGAAGTATAAACAAAGAGCTATTCCTGGAGCAGCCCTTGCACTTGGGCACGCAGAGGAGGGATTGCTGCAAGTATTGCACACAGCGCCCAGCAGCGTGCAGTGCTGGGGATCCTGCTGCAAGAGGGGAATTAATTTAGAGAGAGTGTTACCATTCCAGCGGTCCCTCCAGGTATGCTCTTAGCAAGATGCTTTAAAAAGTGCTGTGCTGAATCCAAGAAATAGCCCAGGTTTTGGCCTTCCTACAGCAATAGGAGATCCTGTTCAGGGATGTGAATCCCACAGCACATTCCCAGGAGCCACAATTATTTTTCAAATGACCAGAATAAAGGTACCTTTGATGATAGACTCGTTTAGGTTGGAAAAGACCTTTAAGATCATTGAGTTCAATTATTAACCCTTCTCTACAAGTCCACCCCTAAGCCATAGCCCCAAGCACCACCAGCTAGCTGGCTTTTAAACACATCCAGGGATGGTGAGTCAATCAGCTCCCTGAGCAGCCTGTTCCAATGTCTTGACAACCCTTTCAGTGAAGATATTTTTTTTGTCATGTCCAGTCTAAACCTCCACTGGTGCAGTCTGAGGCAATTCCCTCTTGTCCTGTCACTAGTTCCTTGTGAGGAGAGACCAGCACCTACCTCTCTACAACATCCTTTCAGATGGCACCCAGCAGGGCCAAACTTAGGAGCCAAATCTCCAGATGATGAGCTCTCCAGGCTGAACGATTTGCCCTTCCTACCCCCACGCCCCCCAAATCAGATGGCACTCACTGGAGGATCTGGGATTTTGATAGCAGGGAAGGGATGTTAACAACAGGGATGTCTAGACTTTATAAGGTGAAAACTGCAAACCTCAGCAAAACTGGGAAGGCTCTTGGAACGAGAAGAGACCAAAACAACTAATCCTCACTGGTACTTTCCCTCTTAACAGTAAAGCCTTAGGAATTTCTTATGTGTTTATTGGTGAGCTCTAAAGGGGCTTTAGAGTTACATATTTTTGTATTTATATAGTTAAAAGAAGTCCTTTTTAACCTGAATCTCTCTAAGGAGAGGAGCGAAATCTTTCCAAGCTGTTCCTTTGTAAAGGCGATGAAAAACAAGAGACTTTAAATCTACACAGTTACTAAACTGCTAAACTTTCCTATGGCAGTAAATGAGCTAAACCAGCTAATGACTAATCACAGCAGTGCGCACACACACGTACACACATGCTGGAGTCTTCGATGAAACTTAAGAATGCAGTAAAAGGTGAGCATGGACTGTGATGATCCCGTGTAGGAATTATATCTCTCTGAATTTAAGAGAATTTGGCAATTCTAGTTCTGATCCAGGCTCTGTCTACATTACTTTTTGGTTTTGGCTTTTTTTTTTTTAAACAAAAAAAATAAAAAAAATTCAACCAGGCACCATCACAAATCTGTTAAAAGGGTTTTTGGTTTTTTTTTGATCTAACTTAGGAAAGAAAGTCCTTTGCTTGCTGCTGGAGTAAGTACAAACATTTTTGCTCTTGGCCTGTAATGCCTCTCCCTAGTTTAAATAAGGAGCAGCTGCAAAACACACAGACACAGGCACATGAGGGTATTTTTTTTTTTTTTTTAGAGCCCCGTCCTCAGTCTCCTGACACAGCCTTTGGCCCAGCCTTTCAGAGTCCCACAGCCATTGCTGTTCAGCAACAGGCTGCTCACTTCGGATCCACCCAGCCAGCCTTGGCCGGGCTCCTGGCGATGCAGCAAAAGGGCCCTGTTTTGGTGAATGGACATAGACCCAGCCAAGCTCTTTTTTTTCTTTTTTGTAATTTTTTTTTTTTTAAAGCTTAACATGGCTTTTGATGTTATCATCGGGCCGTGTCCGCTTTGGACCTCCCACAAAGCCCTTGATCTCGCTGACATGCCATGGCTGGAGCTGGGAGGTCAGTGGGAGCTCTGGGTACACACTCCTGCCCTTTTAGCCGCTGAGAGGTCAGTCTGTTGTCATCGGCGGGTGTCCCACGGCTCAGGCCGTAAGAGAGAGGAAAGTTATTTTCATCTTCCCTGTTTTAGTCATCACTGTATTCTATTTAATTCACCCTTATTATTATATATACATTCTATATAAAATTTTAAAAATACATCTCCTATATTATGTGTTGTATAGTCTATATTATATATTCTATAATATATATTCTACATTGTGAAATACATAAAAAAAAAAGCTGGAGAGGGACTTTTTATAAGGGCATGTGGTGATAGGACAAAGGGCAATGGTTTTAAACTAGAGCGGGGTAGATTTATATTGGCCATTACGAAGAAGTTCTTTACTCTGAGGGTGGTGAGACTGGAACAGGTCACCCAGAGAAGCTGTGGAACCTCATCCCTGGAAGGGCTTAAGCCCAAGTTGGATGAGGCTCTGAGCAACCTGCTCTAGTGGGAGGTGTCCCTGCCCATGGCAGGGGAGTTGGAACTAGGTGGTCTTGAAGGTCCCTTCCAACTCAAGCCATTCTGTGATTCCATATTCTATATTCTATACATTTCAGCCTTCCTCCTCTGAGCTAAACAATTATAGTTTCTTGGCTCTGTTCCTCCTCCAAGGCTGGCGAAGCTTAACCCTTCAGTCAACATTATTACTAAGAGAGTACGTGCATTTGTTTATGCTCCTTCCCTCCATTTCCAAAAGATCTGTTCCAGTGTTTGAGTTTTGTCAGTTGGAGCAGGAGTAGAGATGTTGGAAAAGCTATTTCATACTTTGATTTGATACCACCAGTATTTCAGGACAAGGCTTTTACCTCAAGACTTCACTTTTTTTCTGATGACTCATTATGTTCAGTAATTTTTTTTGCTGACATTTTTGCAAATAGTTTTCTCACCAGTGCTATCATATAAATTTCTGCACTGTACAGAGCTGCCTCTTCTTCATTTTCCTTGAGCTATTCCTTTGCCCTCCAAGGAAGTGGCTCAATAGCCCAATTATACTTTATTACATGACACATCAGCATCTCACGTCCCAGTCTGTGCCGCGCTTTAGAGAAATGTCATGCATTCAAACCAAGAGGAAATCTCTCTCTTTTCATTCTCTTTGATCTAAACACCAATATTCTTGTTCATGGGAATATTTTCTGATCTGCAAATGCATGCAAAATAGCTTTTGGTTTAGCATGAATGTGTATAAAGCAGCATCCTGCCAAAATGTTAGCAGGAGTTTGGGGCATGGTTGTACACCCAATTCTACCATTACATTGGTCAAAATCCCATATACTGTTTCCAGTTAGGAAAAGAAAAAAAAAAAAGAACAGAAAAAAAGAAAAATCATCTGTGTCTTCCCCTATGGAATATCCTCATAAAATGTGTGGATGTAATCAAGTGGGTGTAGTTGAGCCTCCTCTAAAGCTTGTAGGGATTTGTTTAATGGGAATCTTCCTCTGGAGATTCAGGGCCATTCTGTGGCAAACTTTACGGCCCAGATAAAAGTTTTGACAGCTGTTTGTGAACATATCCTCCTCAGTTCCATGAGATGGTGCAGAATAGCCACAGAACTGTTTTTATTAAATCGTGCTTGGGCTTGGTTTGTTTGTTTCCCCGAGGGCCAGATGGAGCTTAGGCTGCTCTGCCCCAGTGCTTCGGGAGATCTCGGCTGCCTTTGCTGGAGCCAGGGTGAAAGGGCTATTTGTACAAATAATCAATCCGTTTCAGTAGGTATCAGCTAAATCCCTCACAAGGGGAAGAGGATAAAGCCCTAGCGAGAAATTCTCTTTTACTCGCTGGCAGAAATCGGAT
Source organism: Baryphthengus martii (assembly GCA_013396935.1). NCBI lineage: Eukaryota > Metazoa > Chordata > Aves > Coraciiformes > Momotidae > Baryphthengus > Baryphthengus martii. The sequence continues at coordinate 21,896 of VWZK01010347.1, read as the reverse complement.
GCGTGCGCCAAGAGAAGAAAACAAATGTGGAGCAATATTGAAAGCAGCTCAAAACAACAACAAAATAGAGCTGCTCTGAAGTTATCCCCATTCCCTCTTTGTTCTCTTCTTTCTTTCGCTAAATTAAAGCCACGTGAAAAGTCCCACAAGAAGGTGCGTGAAGGCAGGTGAGCAGCATCGCTCCGTGCTGGATAAAGCAAGGATCAATCTCCGGATGCTTATTTTATCCATGCTATTAAATGGTTATCACTTATTTACAGGGATACTATCTGCTTTATTTGACAGCGATATCCCACCATAACCAGCTCTGGAGCAAAAAACACTACTAGATAAGAGTAATTTCGGGTTTATTAGGTGGGAAGAGCTTGTTCCCGAGGCATCACCCCGGCTCCAGCCTCACTCCACCTCGCTCACTGGGGCTGCTGCCAAACGATGATGTGGTGGTACATATGGGACAGAAGTAGTTGCCAATGTATGAACATCAATTTATTATTATTTTTTTAATAATAAATGTACTATATCATTGGTTTCTTTCCCAGTGTTTGCCAAAAAATTGCCGGTAGAGAGAGCCATGTCATGTGAACAGCTGGTTTTCTGCCCACATACATAAGTCCTCGTAAAGAGATAAGTATAGATCTTGTTAACTGACTGTGTAGAGGTGTGTTTGAGGTCTCCACTAACCCAGCAAACCCACAAACTGCCACTCACAGAAGTGCCACCAGAGCGGTGAAATCCCAACAGCTCACAGCTTGGGGTACACATGGTGGGACCAGCGGTAAAACATCCGACTGTGCCGCGCAAGACACATTCCCACCAAGGTGCATTGGCACCGGAGCAGCTGCACAGCAGAGGTGATGGGTTTGCATTTCCAGCTAGAAAAAACCAAAAGGTGCCGGGCAGAACCGTTCCCCAGCTCAGGCCACAGTGAAAGGCAAAAGCGTTTCCACAGCTGGCTGCCCCGTGTGCCACCGCAGCAGCTGAGCCACGTGGGCTCACCAAGTTGACACAGGCAATTACCATGCACGAGGCTCCTTCCACCTCCTAACTCACTCGGAATAATTCATTAGCAACTAGTCCTCGGCAGCACTAGTCTGCCGACGGGTCCTCGTTGTAGATGTGTTTGATTCGCTGTAGAAGATAAATTGACCTGTGAAACTTCGGTCTAGCTCATGCTAATGAGCCTCTGTAGGGCCATCGTGAGCATTAATTTATTTATTTAAGGATGTCTCCGTAGTGCTCATCTCCTCAGCAGCTGGGCTGAAGGGACAGACTGGTTCTAGCCCACTGGAAATACTAGAACAAATCACCCAACCCTGGAGGCATCTATCCTACATTTGCTGTCTTAGGCTGAAGTTGTTCTGGCTTTTTGAGCTTCAATTTCCCCTCCTCTAACAGCTGAGGGGACAAACACGTGTCCTCCTGCACAAAGAGCTGCATAATCAGTACCGTGAGTCTTGTTACACCAGCACCGGCAATTCTTGTCCATCTAATCAAGGGCTTCCTCACCCTTTTCTTTGCACCTTTAAAAGCAGTTGGATAGGCTCTTTATTCCAGGGTTTGGCAGTGGCTGTAGAGAAGAACTCTGCACTCTTTCTGAAGCGTATTTTTTGAATATGGTCTCTTTGTTTCTGGCCATCTTCTGTCAATAAACAGCCTTGCGGTGTCTCTCTGCCTGCCCCCCTCAACTGCACAGACACACTCCTAGCCTCTAAAGAAGAGATAATTAGCCCCAGTTGAACATACTACCCTACGTAACTCATGTCCTTGTCGCCTCTGAGAGTGGCCAAGGAGTCCAAAGCAATGCCACTAAGTACAGACATCCCCCCCGCCCCATTAATATCCTTCTCCTTTTCTTCCCCAACAGCTTGAAAGCTGTCCTGATGGGGAAGCCTCAGGACAACACAGTGGACTTGTCAGGCATCCCGCTGACGCTGAAAGACTTGGACCGTGTCACGTCCTACCTCCAGCACAGCTCAGAGCACATCGACACGGTGGAGCTGTGCTTCACGGAGCTGACAGATGACATGCTGCTGCAGCTGCTGCCGGCGCTCTGCGTGCTGCCCCACCTCACCACCCTCTCCCTCAACGGCAACCGGCTCACCAAAGCCATCCTACGGGACCTCACCGAAACCCTGAAGGACCCCAAGAAGTTCCCCAGCGTCACCTGGATTGACCTCGGCAACAATGTGGACATCTTCTCCTTGCCTCAGCCCTTCTTGGTCAGCCTCAAGAGACGGTGCCCAAAGCAAGGCAACTTGCCGACCATTCTGGAGTTTGGCGAGGGTCAGGTGAGTGATTTGGAGAGCCAAGATGGCCTGGCTGAGAGCCAGGAGGACCTGCGAGCTGGACTGGACAAGACTGACAACATAGGCTCGCAGCAGACAGACAGAACAGATGAGTCTGGGGAGCTCCCCAGCTCGGAGCAAGGTGCTGCAACACCACAGACATGATGTCCGCTTCTGCTGCTCTTGGGTGGGCACCTTGAGCAAGGATGACTTAAAACTGAGACCTCAGCGTTGGAGGTCCTGGCAGAGGGTCGATTCACACGGTGGGATGCTTCGGGAGTCTGGACTGCTGCCGTCCTCCCGTACGATGAATGTCAACTTGTTTCTTTTCAAAGAACACACAAAGGTGTTGAATACTCGTGTTTTGTAAAGGCTGGCCAGGTGGGTTTAACCATTAGCGACGTGCTGTGCTTTTTAACCTCTCAAAAATGCATCTCCAAGGTGGTGTAATACGAGGTCCTTAGAAGAGCACAAAGGGGGAGAAGAAAGGTGCCCTGACTCTGCAGGGAAGGGCTCCTTTTCCTTAGCGCTGGATCAAGCCAGACCCCAGCTGCTCTCCCACACGACGGACAGCCAGCCATCGCCCCAAGGAGGACTGCCGCTGAGAGAAACCTGAAATCCCTTCCAATCCTGACTTCAGGAGTTGCTGATGAATAGCGTATCTGCTGAGATACAACAAACGTCTGGTGTTCCTCTTAATATCATGAGCCAGCCCAGAAGGAGAGCTTTGCTTTCCTGGTGCAGAGCTAAAACCCAGCCCACGGCGTGCCTGGATGCCGCTCTCACCCTCCAGCCTTACCGAAATCAAGCTGGCACTTGTGCCTGCCCAGTATTTATTCAGATGTAAAAAATAGTTTCCCAACAGCCGTGCTGCTGTAACAACTCCAGAGCTTTTCATGTGGCGCTGGAGCTTGCACCAGCAATGCTGAGGGTACTTGATGTGTTTTGGGGAGTGATCTGCAAAATCTGGGGCTGGGGCTCAGCTCAGATTCATTGCTGCTGTTGACAAAAGAGACACAATATCAAAGGGTTTATAAAAGAAAAAAAAAATAATCCTGGGGTTCATCCCTGTATCACTGCCACCGAGGGCTGGGAGACACAGCCTGCTGGGGATCTAAAGCCAGAAGGGGCCGTTGGGTCACTTGGCTGTGTCCATCCCTCCCGGACCTGAAGTGCTCTGTTTCTAAAATGTTGGTTGTTTTTTTTTTTTTCTAAGAAAGAGACATGGATTTGATTTTTAATTTTTTGATGGAAAATGGCTCACTCCAGAGCAGCAGCGCTGGAATGGGCACTTTGGCTTTTGAACCAGAACTTCATTTGATCCTAAACCTGGGGGAAAGCAGGAAAGTGTGAAAAACTTCCTGACATTCAAAGGACCAAACATGACTCGCAGTGCTAAGAGAGAGCCCTTTTCTATCTGTTCAAAGCCCATCCCCAACCAGCTCTTCAGTATCATTTTCCAGTGACCCTCTGGCTTTGCTGTTTCTGGGTGCAAACATAGTCAGACTTTTTGGTCGTCTCTTTGGCTCTGTTCATTTAACAGCACTGCACCAGGAAGCTTCTTCCAGAGGAGCTTCATGATGTCAGTCGTTGTTTCTCCACCGTGTGCAAGTAGATAGTTTAGAAGAAAATTCTGCTACTCGTTTTAATATATTTGGTAACGTTCAGTATGATTTGCATGTATCCGAGCCTTTTTTTCCTTTTTTTCCTTTTTTTTTTTTTAATGCTGACTCTTTCCAACAGGCATGAAAAAAACTTTGCAGTGAATAAACTGTTCTGTTTGAAAATAAAGGAGCTCTCCGTAATCAAATAAATGACAATGTTTAATAAAGACCTAGTGATGAATTTTTCCTCTGTAGAGGTCAAAATGCCCTATTGGTAGCCCAGAGCACCCCAATAAAAGCTACAACTGGATGGGAAAGCAGTGCTAATCAGGTCTGGGTTCTCCAAGGTGTTTTAAAAAAGAGTCACTGTAGCTGGCTGGAGAAATAAATAGTCCCATTTATGGGCTGGATTGTGTAGGGTGGGCACAGGGTGGACACAGAAGCAGCACAAAACGCAAGGTCTCAGCTGCAGCCCTAACCATCAGCCTATCCTTGGGGGAGGCTGGACTTCTTCCCCTTCCCAGGAGCCACACAGAGGGTGTGGGACAGAGCCTGTGGCACACGTGTTTTGTTCATGTGGTGCCTACACCCAGGGCAGGCAACGAGACCCAGGCAGCAAATTCCCTGTCACCACAGGCACACGTTACCCTGCTGTGCCAGTACTACCTTCCCCCCAAAGATCTGCTAACTCAACATATGGGGATCTCATCAAGAACAAAAAAGAAGCTCCAACAGTCTCTTCTATAAGAGTTCAGGCACCGGTTTGCTCAATACCTCAGTATCCAACACTGGGCTCCCTTCTCATGCACAGCTCAGGCCCCGCTGTCTGTTTAAATGATTTAAATCACAAGCTCCTTGCTGCAAGCTTTTTAATTTCTGCTGATTATTTGCACAGGAACCAGCCATCCTGGGCCTCAGCATCTGTCTGGACTCCCCAGTTTGGCCATGTAAATTCATAAACCAGAGGCACTTTGCATTTAGAGTGCTGCATCATTTATTGACGCTTTGCACACTCAACTCCCTCACTGACACAAACCACCCAGGAGGTTTCTGCTGCCGCATTTCCTCCCCAGCCGAGCTCCTACTTGCTATCAAGTGTATCAACCCAGAGATATTTTGCGTTTATCAGGTTCCTTCTGCAAGGGGCTACCAGCAGCTCAACTTTCAGCCGCAGAGGGCTAAATGCAAGGCTCTGTCCTCAGTGCTGCTGCAGATGTGTTGCGATTTGGGAGCACCTCACCCCAGCTGTCCCCCTCCACTGTGAAACACTGTGGGTGGCCCCTCACGTGATCGTCCAAGGCAAAGGACAAGCCTGTGGAGAAAGACCCTTTGTCCCCCAGCTCCGTGCGGAGGTTGCATCGCTTGCGCTGGCTCTGCTCCACTGGTGCAGACGGGCTGTGCCAGTATCTCTGTGCCCAGGGAGGATTTAGCCTTTCTGAGAAAGGGAAATATCTAGAAAGGGCCTTCTGCTGATAGCTTCATGCGTGTTGAAGCATGCACCAAATTACTGACTTCCATAGGAAAAAAACCCACAACTTTAACAGAGACAGTTACCGAGTATAAAAGCAAGAGGGGTTTTGCTAATCAGTCCCTTCCTCGAAGCATGGATTAGGTCAATTAGCCATTTATTGCACTTGAGGATGATGAAGAACCTGTGGACTCAGTAAAGAGTGAGGTTGTTTTTAAGAAAGCGGCGTGAGATTGCCTCCCTTCACAGATCATCAGCATCAAAACAAGCTCGGAGCTCAGCTTCCTATGTAATCAATGTTTTCCCTGCTACGCTGGGCTGCTTCTGGTCAGGAGCTCTTAAATGGCCCTGGAAGGAGTCAAGTACTGAAAAATCACTGCTGTTAGAATATTGAAGTTGACAGGTCATTTCTTGTCAAAGGGGGGAGGAAATGGCAATCATAAAATAAAAAAAGTCCATAAAACATTCAAGCCTGGTTTGGTTAGTTATCTCTGCCAGCGCCACACGGCTCTGCCTGGGCAGGAAAGAAACTAGCCTGTGGGAGAAGATTTATGCCTTCAGCAACAAAAATGTAATTGGAAATCATTCTGTGCAGATTGAAGAGCCCACAGTGAGGGGAATTGAAATAGTAGGTGAGGAATGAGAAAGGCATGAAAGGGCTGATGCCACATGTTGCACAGGGCTCATTCCAGCTGGGTTATTTCAGAAGAGTTTGCACAAGCCCTGTTTGGGTTTCGAAGGTTAATACTCATTTTAAATTAGAGTTCCAGTCCTGGAGATGAGGGAGCAGGTGAGAGGGTTGGTGATGGTAACCCCAAAGCACGGATGCCTTGGAAAGCAAGGAAGCCACAGAAAACTGCCGGGGACATCAAGAACCTCAAAATACTTTGATCAAAAGCATTACTTGCTGCTCACCAGTCCTTCAGAGGGAGCAGAAGCCTTACCCAAAACTGCCACAGAAGCAAGGCCAGAAAGTGACCTTTAGGACTCAGGGAGCAGTGGGGGAGAGGGCTGCCCCAGGCGATGAAACCACACTGGGTTATCACACTGCAGCTGACCTGCATTTGGGCACAAGTTTCAGCACTGCCCCGTGGTTCAAGCACACCTCGGGTTCAGCAGCAGGAGAGGAGGAGTCTCCTGAGCTCATGCAGGGACCTCTCGTGTCCTCAGCAACACGACTCCCCCCACGTTCCATTAACTGGGAGCACATTGCCAGTAGCTGCTATTGCCAAGGAAACCGATTGACCTTATTAGCAGTATTCATGTATTAATGCTTATGAGGGAAAGAAAAATAAAAAAAAAACAACTAACCTAACCTCTCCAGTGTAATGTTCCTAGGTGAGCCACAGACTTAATCTCTTCCCAACCTCTTTGGTACTTCGATGTTGTCCTGGAAACATCATGCAGCGATCCCACTCTGCCTTTGCTCCAGGGGCAGTGGAGTTTTTATCTGCCTGGGGGCTGTATTCCACCAGCAGACTACACACAGCAAGAGATGATCTTTCCAGCTCTATTAAATGTCTTTGGCATTAAATTCTGAAGGACAAAGGAAAAACCAGATCCGTCACTCACAGTCCTCCAACAGCCTCCAGTGATGCAGATTTCACCGCTTCACCCATCTTCATGAAATATTCTCAAATGCTCGAAAGCTGTAAGCAAAAGACCCGATGGTCCTGCAATATCAGAACCTGATGGGCTTTGAAGATTCAGCCTTTCCTTTCCATGCCTTGGGCGGACAGAGGTCTAAGATGGAGCTAAAGGCTCCATGGGGATGACTCCCCTCCCTCGTAGCACCCCATGACCAGCCGTCGCACACTGACAAGTCACGGGTTTGCACACACCCAGGCAGCACATCACAACTGCTGCTTATTACACAACACTAGCCAAAAAAACAAGTTTGGGTCCTACGATGTATTTACATGCGCATGGTCAAGGACAGCTTGTCCAGGAGGAAGATAAGGCGAGGGGCAAACTGCATCTCCCTGCTCCAATTACAGCCACACTCTCTGCTCTGAGCCCAGAGCAATAGCCTGGGCAACGCCACACCGAGCCACAACCCCC
>VWZK01010347.1:0-14455 GCA_013396935.1 Baryphthengus martii | reverse complement strand
CCCCCCCCCCCCCAAGACTTTATGATAAATGTGGATATTTGCAGCAGTGACTGCTTGCAACAGGAAGGTTCATAGCTGGGAGACACGGCTCGCTACAAGGCTGCCCACTTATTTCCCTCCACCACAATCCCCATTCTGCTTGTCCCAGAAAAGCTACTCCAAATCCACACAGGGACAAGCCCTTCCCACCAGGACCAAGCCCTGTGGGGAATCAAATCCCCTCTCCCTGATGCAGCCCGATGCATCCTTTGCTCTCACATTCTCACTCATTTTACTTAAACCAATCACATCCACCTTTAGGACAAATTACATTTTTTTTTTCCTTCCTCATCCTTCCTTTTATTCAGAGGAAAAACTGGACACCGTGTACACAGCAGGGAGTCTGGGCAGGGAAAAGGCTTTCCCTGCACTTGCTGAAGGACTGGGGGTTCCCTGATGCAGCCTCCTCTCCTCTCTGCCTCAGAAAAACCCACCTTGTGTTGCTCTTATTTTCATTTCTTTCTAAGCTTTAAGAAAGAAATATATATTTGCAGGGTTGCAGCACGTGGAGGATTTCCCACGTGCTCCCCTGGAACTCACAGCACTGCAGGAAAGAACCGAAATAAATTAAACCACAGGGGGTGGCGGGTACAGGCTGGGGTTTTTTTTCTTACATCTGTATTTTGCAGCCTCTGAGCTGTAAAGAAACAGATTTGTAGGAAACAGCTGTTTATGGGGAATAGGTGAATGAAAAATCATCAAAACTACTGCTAAAGAAGGTGGTTTTTCAATGCAAAAAACATGTTTTTCAAAGAAGAAAAAGCTGACCTACTTGAAAACCCAGAGAGCAGCAGGTCAGCTGACTCGCACTGACGTTAAAAATGTTTATTGGAAAACGTGGTGCTTGGAGAGTGTGAAGAGGGCTTCACAGGGACCGGGAAGGATTTTTACACTTGTCCTGGTAGATGTCCAGTGAGTGTCCTCCCAAGCAGATGCTGTTGTTCCCGGGTGCAGATGCAGCCAAACCCTTGAAGGCAGGAGTGTGCCCAGAGAGGAAGGAGCTACATCAAAAATCTCAATGGTAACTCCAGTATTCAAAATGTAATGTTTTCCTGAGCAGTCAGGTCCAGAGGAGGGCCACCAGCTGTATGTACACCCCAGGAACCTCTCCCTCCAAAATGATGAGTCAGGCCATGCATGAAATCAGGCCTTTTCCACAAAAACATAACACAACAGCTGGGGAGTGATTTTGGAAGGCTGTGAGCCAGGCCATAACACAACCTATGTGAATACTCTGATTCTTATAAGGGAAATCAACTCTTGTGAGAGTGCTTCAACTGCAGCTGGTTAAATAGAGAAGAAACCAGCAGGAGCTAAGGAAGGTATTTGCAGGATGCGGTTTTCCCAGGGAGAAACTCTGATGGGGTTGCAATGAAGGACACAACAAGGGAGAAGGTTGAAACCCAGGCAAATCTCACCCACAACATCTAGAATTAAAAATACATCTATATGGAAACCCAGCAGGCTAAAACTTCCAGCTGCTCCCATGCTACCTGAAGCCTGATATTTTTTCTCTTTACTAATAGAATAAAAAGTCCTGGCTAGAGGAATCTTTTGCATTATTTATCGGCAGCTCATGCTGGTGTGTTTAGCACTGGCCCTGGAGATAGTGAATAGTCTGCTCAAGCTCAGCTGATAGGGGAAAATGTCCATAGTGGCATCTGGAAAAGTAATTAAGTAGTGTCCCTCAAGGACTGCCTGTTTTGCACACAAAGCACTGAGCAAGCACAGGTAGAAACCAGAGGGGCTTTAGCTCCTGCTGGTCAAGGAGATCTGAACCGAAATTCCATTGCAGTTCAGATGCACGCAATTCTTTTTGGAATCATTTTCCTAGGTGGAGTGATAAGGCCAACACCAAAGTACTTCAGGGCCCAAGAAATAGGAGTGTCAGATGCCAAGTACTGAGCACTGGGGAGGACCAGCTTCTCGTGAGCACGGACAGATGGATAAGGCCACCTTCTCCTTCCAGCCCATCCATTATCTCCCACATTTCAGTGAGCAAATACTCCACCCAGTTGTGAAATTTCCCTTTTACTACAACCACAATAATAATAATTTAAAAAAAAATCTGATTTATCCTATTGTTTTGATGCTTATGGCAATGCTACAGGTCTTGGGCAGGATGAGGGCTCTCTTGCAGCAGACGCTGTAGAAAGATGACGGGCCCTGCCTGCGACCACAGGCAGCACAGCATCTTTCCACCACACACTCAAAGCTAACCACCAGCAAAAAAGGACTCCTGAGCGAGTTCTTAACATAAGACGGATTTGAAAACCAGTTTTCCTAAACTGTCAGGATTAATACTGGCTTTGGAACGTCTCTCAAGTTTTGCTGCACAATTCATGTGTCCTGCGCTAGCGAGAGCTTCGAGGAAAAGCCTGCAAGGCTCGCTCAGCATCTCTCAACCTCTGACTACTAAGCTGGCAGAGCAGCCTTCAGAGGTCACAACTAAATTGAGTAGATCTCATTGATTGTGCTATTAATTGCCTGCCCAGCAGAAAGCTGCTGCATGATGGATGACCGATTAATTTACAGCAGATCGTTGGTAGGAAGCTTTATTACGGAGAAAGGCAGCAACAGTTGGCCAAGCAGCAGCAACTACTGCTCTTCTGGTGAGGTGGTCAAGCTTATAACCAAATCTACTGACTTCCTCTTGTAGATGTTGTAATAACCAGTATCTGCAAGCAACAGCATAAAATAATGGCAAAAAAAAAAGCGCTGGACATCCAAAGCATGTGATTTATATTGAGCTGGGAATAAAAAGAGGGTGTTAGCTTATTTCTTTGAGCAGCCATAATCACTAAGCTGTTGGGGAGAGAAAACGCTCATTTTACTTCACTTGTGCTTTACCATTCACTAATATTAGTCCAGAATTTGTTCACAAGGATGAACTGCAAGAGCTTTGCCAGCTGGAAAGGACAGGAGGTACCCTGGATCCCAAGCTGGCACTGCAGGATAGGTATTTAGGAATACAGTGCTGACTTTTTGCGTGAAAACTGCCTAAGCCCATGGCTCAGTTACTCTTCATCGGTGGAGAACTGGAGATGCTTTGGTTATAGTCCCTTCTGGCAGTTTTGGGCTTGCATTTTCTATCTTCTTTTCTGTAGGTAACTACATAGAGAAGACAGATGGTTTTACCTTTGGCTTAGCTTATGGTTGCACATAAAATTGAAGATCTGATTTAATAGAGTCAGAAAAGATGCAACCTGTACACCACTGCCTTTAATTATTTGTGTGGATTTCTGAATTAATTCCCCAGGTTTTCTGCCTCCTAATAGCTTATTGATTCTGCAGCTGCTGTGCCACCACTTTTGCTATTTGATTAATTCAATCTGAGGAGAAAATAAACCTGCAGAGTCTATATAACATCCTTCAAGAGGGGTTTGCATAGCTGCATCTGGCAGGTTGGGCTGAGCAATCCGTTGCCAGCACTGCTCTTTAGTAACCCTGTTGCACGCTGCATTCCTCTGAATTGTTTAGCAGAAGCAAAAATAAGATTTTGAGGTTTACAAAAGAGAAGCACAAGGCCACTGTTTGGTACTGTACCAAGAGGGGGAGAAAAAAAAATAAAAAAAATCAATATATAACTCACTGACCATTTGGCCCATGCATTTATCACTGTTTTTTTTCCTAGGTGAAGCTGCTCTATTTCTGGCCCTCTCCACAGCTCACTGTGTTCTCTGCCAGCCGTGTCTCTCCCTGGGGGAATGCAGAGCTCCCCTAGATTTGCACCTTTGAAGAGGTGCTCTGCAATTAGTATTTTGCATCACAAGCAGCAGATGAAGATCTCTGCCAGCAGCAGGAGCACAAGTCATAGCAACAGACGCGCTAAACACAACGTGAACATCCCAGCTACACGATTAGACCTCAAAGTGTCTTAATTATAGGAAAACTACAAGAATTTCTATGAAAAACTACAGGATAAAGGAAGGGGCGCTGGCTACAACAAATACAGGAAAATCCAGCTGCATCCACCAGCAGAAGGGAACGAGCCTCCCTTTTCCTCTTTTGCAGCTGCTTCTTGTCTTGGCACTGCCTCCAGGTAAGACCTGCAATTCCAGCTTGTCTTATGTAAATGAAATAGAAGGCAGTAAATCATCTCTGAGCACCACATGCACCACACTCCGGTACCTGCTAACCTGGCTCTTCCCAAACTCCTGTTGGATCCTGCACCTAGAGATACAGGCAGAAAAATCTCAGAGGTGAACTGGTTTTCAAACACAGAATAAAAGGCATCTGCTTCAGACTGCAGTGCCTTTGCACATCCCTCTCCTATACAAGGACAACTTCTCCATTACTTTGTTGTTTTATTTCATCTCCTTTCATGGTACACACCTGCTTATTAAATTATGAATTTAAAGGCTAAGCATTTTTTCAACTGTTCTGGGGGAAGCTGTGCTTTCTTGCAAGCTCAGAGCTCCCCTCTGCCACGTGCGCTTGGAAACAGCACAGAGCTGCAGGCTAAAATGCAAAGTTTAAATTTCTGTGTGTCCTTCCCGTGTCTCTCTTTTCCAGGAAAGCCTGCCAACTACATTCAGCTTCTTTGCAAGAGATAGAAAGAAAAAGATAATCAGGCAAATTTTAAGTGGGAGATTTTCAAAAGAACAAAGCACCTACTCCTCCCCCTTCCAAGCAGCCAAAGAAGAAAGGCTTTGCAAGCGTGCTTAAGGCCAACTGGGTAAGACACATTCTCCCAACAACTGGCAAAAGTTACTGTAAAAATCACTCCTTTGTTGAGCCAGGAAAAACACCAAACCACCAACCAACACAAAACAACAAAGCAGCAAAACAGTTTAAATATTGCAACGCTCGGGGGATACGAGCTGTATTTCATTTCTAGGTCCAAACCTCAGCTCACGTCCGCGGTGCGTCAGCCCCGTTTGGTAAACCGGTGGCACAGAAAGATGTTTGCAACGTGCTAAATGAAACAAGTCCCCAGTGTCACTGGGAGAAAACTCGGTTTGCCATCTCAGAGGTAGTTAAACTCAACCTCCTGCACATCTCTCCTCAGTCTAGCTGGCTAGTGGATATTGCTTCTTTAAGTGCTGCTGCTACTCAGGAAGAGGCAGAAGGCAAGAGCTCTTTCCCCCACACCTACACCACACACGATGGAAGTCCAGCTTTAACTTAGGTGGTGCTTTTCATATAAACTACACCTTGCAGACTGATCTTAGCAGCTCGGGGTGGCACGTCTGCAAAATCACCTGCCTGATGGGCAGAGTTTGCTCCAATTCCACGTGTGCCAAGCCAGCCCCACATAAATTCAGAGTAGGTCACGTGAAAGGGATTAAATCAGCATTCGCCGACGGTAACTAGCAAGCAAGAAGCAAGTGATCAGTAATAACTGATAGGAAATAAGCTCCAGATCACAGCATTTCTGAAGCAACAACAAACACATGTGCTCTACAGCTCTTATATATTTAAATGTCTAGAGGTCTCTATTATCTTGTCCCTATTTTAATCTGTGTGTTCCTCCAAATCACCATTTCTTTTCCTTTTCCCACCTAGCATCAAAACTTCTTCCAAAGTATCAGACACTATCAGCCTTCTCTTGAAATCCCTCTGTGCACCAGGATCAGTATTTTCCCCATGACCATCAATTTTTTTGCTTCGATCTCCTTAATTCCTAGGAAAATCTGAAGGGTGTATTAGGCACCCACTTCTCTGAGAAATCATAGTTTTTTCTTACCTCCTTTAATTTCCTCTTCTACAGGGTGTAGGTGCCATCTCTTCTTCCTCTTGCAACTGTGACCTTCTGGCCTGCTAGTCCACAACTTCAAAGGCTCGTGCTTGATCATTGATCAGAAATGGAGCTTTCTCTCCTCACCTACCTCCCAAACCACCCAGAACTGCCCAAAAATTTGTTATTTCATCCCTGGAGCTTGCCACTCTGGAACAGCAGGAGAAATTAGATAAGGGCAGTATTATTTTCATAAAACATTGGATTCTGCTAACAAAAGAAAGTAAAAGAAAATGGTGCCTGAGCTATCAGGGGGAGCAGATGGACGTTTAAACCCAAATGGAGGTAAACAGCCTCACCTGGGGCCCCCAACGAGCACCAGCTATTTAATCAAGAAGGGTCAGCAGATGTCCTGACCTCAAGCCAAGCCCTGCATCAGTCTGCCTGCCTGCAGCCTCCAGGCTTGTAGAAAGATTTTATGTTTCTCTAACGTTGTTGGGCCATCCCTTCTTACAGTGACCTCCAGACTTTGCTTTTTGACAGGTGATCAGGTTATCGGGGGACAAGGGCCAGACTGATTGGATTCTGCTTTAATCCCCCAGAGTAAGACCTGCTCCTGAAGGATGAAACTAAAGGCTTTGGTGAAAAAGTCTCCAACTGCATCTGACAGTTTCAATCTTATTTCGTAGATACAGTTCTGCACAAATACCCTGTTTGAGCTGACCACAAATCTGCACCCAGTGACTGGGCTCCTGAACTTGTTCTCTAGACGTGCCAGAGGGAAAAAGTTTCCCCAAGTACAGTATAACTTTACTGCCAACTTTATACTTTCTTTTTATCCATTTCCTCCAACTTTCAGTTTCCAATTTCCTTCACGTATTCCCCATCTTTTGCAGCACCTCATCTGCAAACCCAATGACCTGAACATGCTGCTCGCTCGACGAGCGGAGTTCCCCTGGGAACAGAGCTCCTGTACCACGCACTCTCAAAAGACACAAGCTAACAAGTTTTCACACAACCACTAAAGAAACCAACCTCTAAAACAGGCTGAGCTTCACGAGGACAGCCACCCAGAGCAGAGGCAGCCATCAGAGCAGAGCTGTTCTTTAATCTGTGTCACCAGCTCTGGGTATCATCAGTTTTTCAAACACTTGTGGTGTCATTGCTGTTACCTCGGTCTTGTGCTCATCCCCATACCCTCGCCCCCCCCGCCCCCCTCAGTTTTAGCCTCTAAGCTGCTGATACACCGCCAAGTGAAGCAGTGTTGCTGCCATCTCCAAAGACCTTTTTGAAGCTTAAAAGCTGTAGCTTTGAAATACCTTCTCCTTGATGTGGTCTCCCATTTTGAACTACCAAACAGCCTGGCGCTGACCCAGAATCTTTGTACTGTCTCCTGCAAACACACAACATCTTCCTCCCCGAGATACAGAAGCGTAACAGGCTGGTTTAGAGATGACTTGATACAGATTAAATCAAATTCAAAGTGCACGTACCTTGGTACAGCCTCTTCCTATTACCTTCTGAAATGACCGGCATTTCAAAGCTCCCAGTTTGCACCTTGCTTTGAAACAATTCTCATCACCTTCACAGCAGGTATCTTATGTATTTCACATCCTGAGGAGCACTCAGCACAAAGATTTTATTTACTGCTATGGTTGAAGGTAATAAACACCCCATTTGACACAGTTAAGTCAAATTGCTTTATCCAACAACAGGCCAAATTGGCCTTTCCTTCTCTCCCACCCACCCCAGCCAGGCTCTGATCTCATTTCTTCATCCGAAATGAGGAGGTAATGTGGCTTCATAAAAACCCTGGCAGACCATTTCAAGATTATCTGATGGAGGCACAAGAGATGGAAAGCATCATATTTATTTGATCCGCTGTCATTATGGGCCACGTTAAACAACTGGGCATATTCCTAGATCCTTGGAATACTGATATTCAGGTGAAGTCGTTCAAAAAATCTAGAAAATAAATTGATTAAAGCAAACCACCAAGGACAGCCCACCAGAAAGCCACAGCCAGCCTTACAAATATGGATCGTTATTTCATTTGTTTGGAGAGTTCACGCTGCAGCTGTACTGTGCAATTATTTTACCACAAACCATTACAAATAAAAACAGGTATGAAAAAAGATCCAAGTATTGACTTGCAAAAACTAACGGGAGTCTAACAAAAAAAAAAAAGAGAAAACACATAGAGGAAAAGTCTTAATTATTGAAGATGAAACTTTAAATGTTTAAAGTTGATTAAAACAGCAGGGATTTCAAATTCAGCCTCCATCATAAGATTTTCTCATTTGTATTTGTTCAGGTTTTACAGCTCCAGGGGCAGACACAGGGCTGCGAGGTGTTTATTGACTACAGCTGAGCTGAAGCTCCCACCACCAAGGAGACACCGCAGGGCTTTGCCGTGCCGGCCACGAGCTGTAGGAAGCCACTGGGCTGTAGGAAGCCACTGGGCTGTAGGAAGCCACTGGGCTTACAAGTCTTGATTTGAGTGAAAGGTAGTGAAGGGCAAGTAATTCTTCACATTGCTTTAGTAAAAATGCAAACTAAATTTTAACTCCTTTGGCTCCACCTCACACTGTTGATTCATGTGCTTTTGTGTCACTGCTGACTGCTCAGAGCAGAGATGCTTTAGGGCTGGGATCACAAAATCATCGACTAGTTTGGGTTGGAAGGGACTTTTAAAGGTCTAGTCCAAGCTCTACTACTGCAAGGGGTTTGCAGCGCCAAAGGAAATGGAAGTTCAGGCTTTGCTGCTCCCGTGCTAAGAAGCATTATTAACAGCCAATTCAAAAGTGAGATTTTCCCCTACGCAGGGGATTCTCTGCACGTTAATTAAAGTTGCAAATCTTATTAGACAACCGGGAAGGAACTGGCAATAAAATCATGTTTCCCCAAATGAGCATCTTCCAAGGTTGCAAAACCTCTTTCTCTACAATAAGCGCTCTGAACTTGATCACTGCACCATCTTGTGGGCTCAAGCATCAGGAGGTGAAACAGGACAAACATTTCCTCCTCCTTCCTGAACTAGAGCACGGGAGCACAAAATGTTTATTGTTTGTTTTAAATATGCCCTCCTCGCACACTCTAAATCAAATTCCACCTGTTAAACTCTTATGATTTCAAGCAGTGTTAGAATCAGTCCATAACATTTGGGGCAAAATTGATTTTAAGCATAAAATTGAGACACTAAATGACACAAACTGACAAAATAAGGTGCGTGTTTGTCCTACCAGGAAACTAAATGATGTGCTGACCTCATCCTTTACAGGAATACGTGAAAAGTGACAAACTTTTGGCAGCACAAAGTTAATCAGACGCCACCGACGTGGCTGAGCCTCAGCCGTGGGTGAGCGTGAGAAGAGCCAAACACCGCTCAGCTATTTTGAGCCTTCACTCAGAGCAACTCTGAGTCCGTAGCACCTGAAAAACGATGACAGACAAAGCATCTGCTAACGTGGCAGCTGCAAGAAAACAAACCCATCAGTCTTCCTTGCACAATATTAACGTCTTAGTTGTGCCTTGCTACAAAACAGCAGCTCCTTTGACAGTGCCTTGCTTCTCTTCGCTGATTTGAAATGAGGGAGAGAAGAGCTGAAAAATAAACTTGTTCTCAAGAGAAAAGGAGCAAAGTTTCAAATTTTAGGCCCTGTTTCATTCTGAAAAGGTTCAAATACGCAGTACATCCCTTCCTGCCTTCTCGTGGATAGAGCCAGTTAAAACCGATCAGCTGAAGCTGCAGCTACCAAACCAAGAGCACATCTTTAGCTTAGTTAATAGCTGGGATGTATTAATTATAGTAATTTACGGGTTTGCATGAGTGATTATTTTAATGTTGATGTAGCTACAATTGTTTTATAACACAAACCAAGAAACAATGATGACATCCAGCACTTATGTGAAACACAAAGCCTGTGATTTCCCAAAAGGAAACGGAGCAGTCAGAAGGCAGCCCATTCCCCTCCTCACCTCTCCCCACAGCAGCACGAGCCACACCACACTGGCTTCCCTCTCCTTCATCGTTTTCAGGCAAACACCGGAAAGGAGGGAGGCACCTTCCCTGGAAACCCTTTGCACGACATCCATTCGAATTCATTCCGTGTGATGAGCTGTCTGCAGTTTGTGCCTCTCGCCGTAGTCGATCGACAAATTCCCTGAGCGGAGAGACTACAGGTCAGTCTCGTCCCATCCCATCTTCTTTAGTACCCTGCAGAAAAAGGAGCCTGAGGATTTGAGTCTAGTTACTACTTGAGCACATATTCACATCCCAGGAGGGATTTTTACAGTTGGTTTCCTCTGCATCACGTCAGGACAGAAGGAAAGATGGAAGCAAGAAGACTATGAGCCAGAGCAGCCACTCTCCACCAGGTCAGCAGTCACCGCACGTATTTTGTGGACAATACACAGCCATTGTGTTTTCCCCTCACAAATGAGTTACTACAGGACTAAAAGCTGGCACTCGGCCGTTCTAAGCTTCACTGCCTAAGATTTTTTATTTTCTTTCTGTTTTAATCCTTTCAGCTATTTTAGATTTATCCCTGGTTGTCGGCTGTCGTTAAGTGCCAGGGACTCCTGCCAACCGGTCTCTTAAACCTTTAGAAAATCCAAAGTAATTGTGTGTTAAAATTTATCAGGATTTTTTCTGTTGCTTATTCCCCAACACCATAAAGTTCACGTGCTCCAAATGTAGCCAAACCAGAGTGATTTTATTTCCCCACCCCTCAAGCACTGTAAGATAAATAGTAAGGTGATCTATGACCTCATGTCAGATCAGAGTAGTATGTTCAGAGCACCTATTTTGGTCTGAAGGCACCACATTCTAATAGGAGTAGCACATTTCCATTCATTCATCTAAGCAAAAAAATGGCCTGTTGGACCATTCCTATGAGGAATTCTGGGTTTGATGAAAACAATAAACTAGTATCAAAATAAAACTCAGGAATAGGTAACTCTACGATACCACCAAGCTGGAACCCCAATAAACCCAGATAAATTGCTTCCCCTTTACGTAAGTATTCCCAGATCAACTCTTCTCTAATAATTCTAATACATACCACAAAGAAAGAACAATTACAAAAATGAGTTGCAGCAAGTCTATCCGGAGAAAATTAAACTCACCTCCATTACCAGAATCTCATCTAAAAAAACACTGGATTCCTTGTGCTCTGAAACCTTTAAAACTGATTTTACTTTCAGTGCATCCTATCAGCTCAGAAATGCCTTGTCAACAGGTTCTTAACACACAAGCTCTTCAAAATCAGGCAAAAATAGTTTTGTTTCCAAAAACACTTGGAACAGAGGGTAACTCTACTTTAAACTTTTAATTAAAATACTGGAGCAACGTGTTCTTCATACTTCTCAAATACACTCAGATAAAAAGAAACAAATTAGTTCCAAAGAAGTTCTGCACACTCCACTACCCAGGCTGAATGTTTATACTAAACCCTGCCCCGTACCACATGAAAGTTCCTAGGAAAAATCCAGATGAATTTCCCTGCATATTCACATTGTCACCACTGACTTTTTCCTCAGTTATCCCCTCACAAAAATAAGCTCTTTCATGGACTACAAACCCCTGAGGGTAAAGTCCTATCCTACTTTAGAATTTATGGCAACAAAGAACTGTTCACCTAAATCACTAAAGTAAAAACTATGACAAATCACAAACCATCTCTGACTAGTTGGCTGGCTCTCCTCAATGGTTTTCCCAGTCACACCCCCTCTGGCAAAATTTCCAAATTAATTAAAATTTCATCACTTTCAGAAGATACCAAGATATCTTCTACTCAACACAGAATGAGCACATGCTCACAAGGAATTAGTTTAACAACCTTTCCCTTTTTCAAGGAGCATGCACTAAAGAAGAGGGTACTAAAATCTTTCACTTGGGGACACCAAGCAGGCAAAACAACCTGCATTGCTAAACCTCGAAGGACATGCTGAGTCACTTCAGGTTTGTCTTTCGCATTCCGCCCCTCTCCTATAAATATAAAAGAGCACTGAAGCGTTACAGCCTGCCAGTTACGCTGGCATAACGAATCCAAGTGGGACTTTTGGCCTCAGGTGCTGGTTTCCCTCATTTTCAGTCCCCAAGATTCCCCCCAAACCCTTTAATTTATTACCAACCTCCCCTGCAGACCAATCTTGCGATGAGTCACGATCACAAAAGCAGCTTTTTTTTTACTGGCCATACTGAAAAGTTTCAGAGTGCGAGTCTCTTCAGCCTTTCTCCACATTTAATTTTACATTTGCACACTTGGGACCATTATTAGAAGAGATGCAGAACACTGGTTAGGATATTATTGCTGCAGGAATACAACCTGCTACCTCTGTAGCAGACTTAAAAACTGCTAAAAAAACGTTGAGGCCAAAATAGTAAGAAACAGCAAGCCTGGAAACAAGCTACAGAAAAAGCTGCATTTGCTTTTCTTGCGGTCAGGGCTATTTAAGGCATAATCTCTCCAGTGATTACAGCAGTTTAAACTTGTTTAACTTGTAAACACTTGTTTAAACTCTTTCAAGCAAGTAAATTATGGAATAGCAGATAGAAAGCTCACGCAGCTAAAGCCCAGTGACATCACCTAGACATCTACTTTGTCATCCTGGCAAATTCTAGGTGTGCTCAGCTCGTTTATTAAAAATGTGTCGTGCAATGCAAAGTCGTTATGTAAAGCGACAAAAAACAGATCCAGTTTGGGTTTTTTTTGGAGAATTTTAATGTGTGTGTCATCAAAATAGTGTAACTCTTCCCATTTCTTAACATCTTAGGGCAGAAAAATAACAGGCAGGCTTTACAAACACTGCTCTCCAAACTCACGGCCGTGTTTTTATTGGATTTTTTCCTCCTCAGAGATGTTTTCAGCACTGACACCTGCAATACAACAGCGTGAATAAATTAACCATTCCACACCGAGTGTCGACCCATTGTTAACATACAGGATATCATCAGAAAAACCTTTGCTCACCACCAGTCAATCTGCCGGTAATTCCAGCAATTTTTGGTTAGTTTCATCATCTGATATCTTTAGGTGAATTGATAACGCGTCGAGTAGAAGCAAGAACTTTATCCCCCAGCTCTACAGTGCTGTCAGCAAAACTGTAGTGCAGGAGACAGCTCTTACACATTTACTGGTCGCATTTTAATTTAATGGATTTTTCTTTGCCTAAAGCTTCAATACTTTTAGAGCCAAGAATATACACAAACACAATAAATGAGAATGTTTTCACCTGGGCGATGTTTCTAGACTGTAGCCCAAAACCATCCCGTTGAATTAACAGCACACCAAATATTTAACTCACCCAGAAAAAAATCTGCTGCTCGTGCTGTCACGCTGCCTTCCACGGGCCTTGTAAAGAGCCCCAACAATCGGCACATGGCAGCCAAGATCTGAAAGCTATACCTAAAACCCAGAAATATCAGGAAATAAGTATAACAGGACTTTACATTTTGACGAACAAATGACGGAAAGTAAATTGATTTAAGCTCTAAACTTCCAACCTACAAAACAGGCTTCTTAAATTTTCTGGCAGCCTATAAAGACTCATGTATTCTCAATTTAAGATTCTACTGGGTATAAAGCTCTACATGGTCCAGTGAAATTCATCACTTACCTTCACAGAAGGGCCACCTCCAAAGAGCGACCTGCTCTCTAGTCCTAAGTGCACCACATTTATCTGGAAAGACCAGGCTCTGCAGGTGAAGTGAAACGTGAAGCTATGTTAGATACTACAAGAGCCCTTCTCACAGAAAACAAGTATAAATAAGAGTTGTCTGGTTAGTTCTAGAAGACAAATTTCCAGAACTCAAAATCCCTGCGTGTAGCTGTATTTCAGACAAATAAGGAGGTTATCGTCAGTTCTCGCATCTGACGGCACTTCCTACTCAGGGTTATCATCATCAACAGCCAACAGTTTTGTATTTTGTTACTTAAAATACAGCAACTGTTTCATCCTAAACCAACAGTTGTACATTTCCCTCTTTGTTTATAAAAGACATTGTCTCTGTTACCTTAAGGGTACATAAAAGTATTTTTAATTGGTTTTTCTTTAACTTGCTATGAAATGTAATTGTTAGGGGTTATTTTTGATTAATGAGCTGGTATTTAACTGCTTTACATCATCAGCATTCAAGTGATTTCTTAATGTTGCACACCTTAGTACAAAATAAACTTTAACTTACTCTTTATTTCAAGACATCTTTCTGCTGTGGGAGCAAAAGTAAAAGCAGCATTACTAGAATATTCTTCAGTAGTAACTTTAGAAAATTATAAAAGGGGTTTATCTAAGAAAAACAAAACCAAACCCAAAAACGAACCAAAAAACCTCCACCAAGCCCAGAATCATCAATAAGGTGCTTGTAATTCCACCTGTGTTTGCATCGATATAATGAATCACCCAAATATTTCTATCAGACAGCTCTCCGTAGTCAACGAGCCTCTCTAAAATGTCTTTAGTCAGCAAACATAGCAGCCTGCCAGACCACATTTACCATAAGGGTCATTTCTTAAATGAAAAATCCGCACACCACCAATTCTACCGTTGTAATGTTCACCGCACAAAAGACTCTGGGCACATCCCATGAACACAAAAAGCGACCGGCTTGCTCGAAGCAGTGACATAAAACACCCCAAAACCCCACAGAAGCCACATAAACGCCAAGCACGACCCACGGCAGCGTTCCCTCCACAGCCCTTCGGGAGCTCCGCGCTCGGCAGGATCCTGCCCCGG
>VWZK01010346.1:224517-255747 GCA_013396935.1 Baryphthengus martii | reverse complement strand
AACCATTCTATGATTCTATGAAAATCAAGATTTGTGAGGGATCTCATTTTTCCACTCTAATTTGTGTCTATTGCCATTACTTAGTACAGAGCAGGCGTTGCTCCATGAGAGAAAACATCAGGCTTAAGTGCAAATTTTATCCCCATATGCAGATTATGAACAGAATAATAAAAAAAAAAAAATTAAAAAAAAAGAAAAATTGAAAACTTATTGCTGGATACCTGTGGAGCAAGTAATACTGCTTACATAGAAGGTAAGATAAAATGTACTGATGATTCCTAATGGCCTTATAATCCATGAGACCTGAACATCTAAGGGAGATAAGAAAGATTAAAAAAAAAGATCAAAAAGGAATATAGGACTCTGTTCATAAGGCTGGATGTAGCTTAGAGCACTTTATATGAGCTCTGGTAGTAAAAGTGTCAAACTGACATTTTTTTTCAGCACTTGTGATGCATTTTTCATAGAAGTCAGTAAATAGTAGTGGGAATAGAAGTAGAGATGGCAGTCTCACCTTCTTTAGGCCACAGCAGAAACTAATCTTACATCAGTTTCTTGCAGATGGAGATAAGATTGAATGAAAATAATTTTTACTACTTGCATCATAGTAACAAGATCAAGGGCCAGAGATCTAGTATGAAAAATGTTAACAAATTAAAATATTTGTGGGTATATATTTTAAAGTGTTTATATATATATGTGGGTATATATATATAAATTATTGAAATTAGAGGCCCAGCTACTTTATGAAAGAGTGTAGCATTAGGCCCAAACAATATACCCTTAGATGCTGTTTTTGAGAGTACAGTCTCTGTGCTGTCTTGGTTTAAGTTAGAATAGAACTAATTCTGTTCAGTGAATTTACTTTTCAGCTACGTCTCTTCTAACTAACTGCACTTTCTGAAGTTAATGACCTATTTTTGCAGACAGTGTCTGCTTCTAGCAGTGATAACGCTCAACGTTTAGAGTTAATACCAAGGATTGGTGTGCAGACCAAGGTCACTGCTAAATTTTGCATACCCTGTTGGGGTACAGAAGATAGAAGACAGCCCCTGTTGGGGGGGAGTGGACAGAACAGGTGACCCTAAACTGACCAACGAGGTACTCCAAGGAGGCATCTGAGGAGGTCTCCATCCATTCTGCCTTCAATCCCCATCTGTGTGTCCCTGAATCTGGTTCCAGAATCCATCTCCTGAATATGTTTCCCATCTGTTGCTGAGTCCAGTCTAAGACTTCCTCAGTGCCTGCTCCACAGCATCAGTGGCAACAGTGATATAATTGCCATCAGGGGCTTTGGTTTTGATACTGGTTGTGTATATGTTTCTATATATTCCTTATTATTATTATTCTCATAAAAGCCGTTTGCCGTTTAGTTTTCTAATCCATAAGTATTTCTCCCTTATTCCCAAAAGGGAAGAAAGAAGGGTTAACAGAGAGCATTTACTTTGGGTCTAGTGGACAGACCTGACCCTAAACCTTGACACGTGCTTACTTCTAGGGTGAGTCTGTTATGTTCAGGTGAGCTATCATTACATAGAAGAATATACTAAAAGGTAGAGACAAGAGGTGCATGTCTTCACTCCTTGAATTTATGCCTTATGAATCAACTAAACCAAATCTTTAAAAAATGTTGCATCGTGTCAGCACAAACTTTATAACTTGGGTATCTTTAGCAGGAGGAACCTCTGTTGTGTTGACTCTTAACAAAGTTTAAGCTCTTAAGTGCCTGCTGTTTTGAAAATAGGACTTAACTCCAGATCCTCAATTATATTTAGCCCTGTAACTTCTATTCATTTGAACTGAAATACTTTTGAGGACATGAACTCTGAATCTAAGTAAGCATATGTGAAAATGTTGTTCTAAATGTCTAGCATTAGGGACACATCTCCAGCTGAAAGCTAATTCAGATTAAAGTAGCATGTACATTTGAAGAGTAGGAAACATTCTTGAGTAAATCTGTGAGTGTAAACACCACCAGCAACCTGTGGTAATCACTGACTTTTGATTAAGCCACATCAAACATTTGTTGGGGCAGTTGTTGCTTTTGCTGCTTATAAGGTAATGAGGCTTAATACCGTACATCAGCTGATGATATGAAAATTCATGGTTTTCTGCCGATAACCTGTATATGAACGTGCTTACTTGATGTTCACATATAGTGCCTTACTTCCATTTGACTACATCCACTGTCCAAGAAGATTACATGAAAGTGAAGCGAGGCACTCTTACTCTGGAGTAGATCTGTACCTAAATCAGTCATTCAGGTAAAACTAGGCAATGTAGTCAGGCATCTAGACTAACTTAGGTTTCGTCTATAGCTTGTAAAAGTAGTGGAGAGAAACAGTCATGCCCAAAGGCAATTCATGGTGTTCTAAGACAGCATCTGAGAAAGTCGCTATTGGCTAGAGAGAAAATCTAGACAAATACAGGCTGCAGAAATCTTTTTCTGTTTAGAAGGTAAAGGTAAGAAAGATTAATTCTCCCTCAAATGTCCAAATATAGAGCTGCTCAGAAATTGTGGAATAGGTTTTCCTGAGTAATTTCATGCACAGGGTAGATTTAAATCTTCATAAACTAACAACAGTGATATGTGGAACACCTGGTATGATATCCAGTGCTTTTTTTTTTCTAAAATCCTGAAAAAAAAAAATAAAAAAAAAATACGACTACTGTGATGCTCTTGCCTACTATGTAATATTTCAGGAACTAAAATAACTGAAGTTATTTAGAATTTGTCAGTTTGGGTTTCAGTGCTTACTTCCAGGAAAGT
Source organism: Baryphthengus martii (assembly GCA_013396935.1). Classification (NCBI taxonomy): domain Eukaryota; kingdom Metazoa; phylum Chordata; class Aves; order Coraciiformes; family Momotidae; genus Baryphthengus; species Baryphthengus martii. The sequence goes on along the minus strand of VWZK01010346.1, from coordinate 252,977 downwards.
TTAACAGTTATAACATCATGCAAAGATTAGGATGGAGGAGTTGAAACATGTTAGGTTTATCTCTCCATTGTTTTCTTGCATGCTAAAACACTACCTTTGAGGGTGGAGTTTCCAAAAAGGTAGCTGGAAGTATCATCATATAAAGTAATTTACTTATGATATTTTCTCATTTATATAACATTGTATCTCATGCTTCAGGCTATGAGCCTACAAATAGATCCATGGGAGTAGATGTAGTTTACCGAAATGTCTATTCTGCGTCATGTTTTTATTCTGGGATGATTCACACATTTTTGTTACCTAACTGAAAAGTATGTCTTTCATTGGAAGTTAAGAAAGGATAAAATCTCTAGAGTTAAGGTCTTCATTTGAGCAGTCAAACAGATACTCTAACCGCAGCTTGTTACAGTTGCTGTCTTTCTGCCACCACGCAAAATACAAAAGCTAGTTCTCTTAAATTCTTCTCATCTACATGAAATGCAAGAAGGAATTTATCTTAATCAACATTGTGTAATGTTATGGAGTGGCACTGAATTTCACAATGACCCAATAGCTTCTGTCACGCGATCTTGGAGCAGTTAGGAAGCAATCTAATACATTTGTCCAGTTGCTTTGTGCTGTGTATGAAAGGCCAGAACTGTTTCTGACCCTGTGCCGATGAGATTCAACCTCTTTTTTATTGGGTTAATAAAACTGTAAATAAGTCAATGGTCCTAAAAGCATTCATTCCTTTTTAAAGCCCACTCAATACATTTGGTCTGATGACCTTGTATGGTAATAAACTAACTTCACAGATTGTTAATTATTATTAGGAAACATTAGCCTATGATTTCAAAAGTGTGAATAATGCCTCACAGATAGGAAAAACACAAGGAGTGAGATTCTGACTCCATCATTTCTGTTCTTTTTTTCTCTCCTGACGTGTTTCATGAAATACCTGACAGGGAAGGAGACTATCCATTTAGTCTTCACAGTGTTGACTCCCATAACTCTAGCTTTGGGAAAGTACCTGCCTCTGTGGGCATGCATTGGGAACACATAATGACTGCTGCAATGAGGCCAGCACAGACTGTATGTTGGCAACACTTGCAATGTCAATTTAAGGCTCTCTACCTGATATCAAGGGACAAGTTCTGGATCATCACAACCCCCAAAGGTGGCTGAGTAGATATGGGATGCAATTGGCTATATCGGTTGTTGATGATCTACATTGCACTAGGCTAAGTGAGAGGAGCCCTGGGAGCAACAAGCTCATGCAGCAGATTTTACAGCAGCATGGAAGTTGTAAGCTGTCTCTGCTGGAGACTGTGTGGAAAATTAAACCACTTTTATAGGGGGAGGTGGGGCACATTAAAGGCCTGGGAATGTTTAAACCTATATGCTCCCTCTCTGCATTGGGTCAGCTCACTGTTTATCTATCTGACAAGCTCTTCAGTGACTCCTGGGATCATGGACTTCTCTCACTAACCAGATATGCACCAAGGGTTCCTCTGGGCCAGTGGTGGCCATATGGCCTCTGTGTGGCTTTTCTCCATTACCCACTCCCAAGCCGATCTGAGGAAGCCCATAGTGAAGGATCTGACTAATCCTCTGGTGTTCAAGACTTTCCACTGGGATACTGGGTACTCTGAGGTTGGGCAAGCAACCAGCCTATATGGCTCATAATATCTGTTGGAGCAAACCACATTGATATTATTCAGTTACCTTGAAGTCACCCTAAGCTCAAAGCAAATCTTAAAGGCAAAAGTAAGTAAAAAAAATATTTATTTACAAAATCCAAAATAGACACTACAGTTACAAAGATTTATATAGACACGGGTGACAATATGGAAAGAAAATGACATTTGATCTACTTATCCCAAGATTAAATCTAAAGGTTGATCTCTTCCCCCGTATCTAGCTGACAAGCTGTTAGACACTTATTTAACCCACGTGGTTAGGGAATCAGTCCTTGGGGACAATCTACATCTTAACTTACATTTATAGAACATATCCTTGAGCTACAAAAGTATGTTAGGTTTTCTATCTAATTATTCCCTTCAGGTTTTCTTGGACATACATTTAGATTCTTTCTTACTTCATTTCCTCCTCTCAAAGATTATTGATCAGTAATTTATTTTATTTCATATAAATAGGTAAAGTGACATCCTTATTTTATACAAATAGACATTTTCTGTTCCTTATTGAGCATAACCACAACATTATCCAATTGCAGAGAGGTGATACAACTCTGGATGATCGTTTTCCACTTCTGTTTTTATGGAATGAGGAGTAGACTCACTTTCTTCTTCTTTTATTTTATATTCTGATGGTTAGGCTAGAACAGCAGCACCTTTTCTTTTGGTTCAGTTTATGGGAAAAAAAAGAGTTTTTGTCTATTGTATCCCTGTTAACATGACCTATAAGTTTGTGGCCAACTTACCGCATACAGAATGACTGCTGACCACTACTGCTCAACCCTCTGTTCCCCTCTGGTGCCCCTTTACCCTGTCTCTAGGCTGCGGTATTCCTCTACAACAAAGGTGAGCTTAGCACTGCAGATTACACCCTTGTTTCAAGTACAGTCATATGGAATGGAAAGAGTGGTGCTTGCAGGATCATCTCTAGTTTAGATACTGCCTATTATGATATGACCTGGAAGATAAGTTATGAATTTTCTTCTTTTCAGTGAGCTACAATGTATCATTCCTTTGGTTTGGAGGTAGCTAGGAATGTATTAGTTGCTGAATGCAGAAAAGAGAGTAGGAAGGTAAAATAGTATATGCCAATTCATTGTACAGAAGCCCCCAAATCAGCTTAAGGAGGAAAGACTCCAGGGCTCTGTTCATTTCTCTCACTGCAGACATCTAAAGCTATCTGAGGTGCTTTACAATATTCTGCCTGACTTCCAGCTGCTGCTTCAGAGTGTCCCATCGGTCCTATGCCATGTTTGCCAGCCCTCTGTGAATGTTTCAGATACTCCTGGGGCATTTCAAATGTTCCCAAATGCTTATGCTCAGGGAGAGCATATCTATCTAGTATTCAATATCTATCATTACATGCACTCATTCAAAGCAATGGCTTTTATTATCTGTATGCCCTTCTTGTCCCTGTTATTCTGCTGTTAGCCAAGGACCTTCACCAAGATCAGAGGCTGTGTGTGCCAGGAGCTCTCCACAAAGCTAATAAGGAACAGTCCCTAGCCCAAAAGGATGGGGGAAATAAGTGACATCTTGCCCAAGTTTACACAAGGGATCTCTTGCAGAAAAACGGAATCGAATTCAAACATTCTTAATCCAGCCACAGCTATCCAGTCCAGACTGTCTTTTTGCAGGGTCTTTTTACAATATCTACATTATCTTGTCTGAAAAACTCTAATACCTTGTGACCTGGCAGGGCTGATGAAGGAGAGCTGAGTCTGATTCTGTAAAATACAAGTTGAATTAAGACAAAATCAGTCCTGAAATGCAATTATTCCTTTTTTTTTTTATTATTATTCCTTGAAATATCTCCACTCTCCCTGCCTTTCCCTACCTTCATTTCATGCCACTTGGAGTAAGATTTATTTTGAAGTAGAAGTAGTGAATTATGGCCACAATGCTGCAGCCTCTCAGACCCTATATATATCACAGAAAGCTCTTTACCAGCAATGTATTGCTAAGAGTATTTTTGCAAAAACAGCAGGTACTCCATAGGGATTTCTTCTCACCACCACAACGGAAGAAACAGTTCAATGTTATGGTGCTTGTGTAGGTGTGTATCTCTTCTCCCTGTTTCTTCTCACTCTATTCAGACTGGAAGATACATTTCGGGGACCTATTAAGCATCAAACAAAAGTGGATTTTTTAACAATGACTCATAATCCCTGCCAAGCAGGAATTTGGAACAGGAAGATTTTTTTCTACTCTGAGAATCATTGAGGAAACAGCCCAACCCTAAATCTCAAATAACTTTTCAGAGTCCCGTTTGGATGTTCCTGCTGTATCTTTGTCCCTTCCTTAAGGCAGAACTCCTACTGATCCTCTTCCCAATTTCACAAGGGAAAAAAAGATGATACATGCATAAGATACTGCCCTCTTGGGCAGTTGTGAGATTCAAGTCTAATGCTGTGACTGTCAGGGTTGCCTGCCTGCTGGCAACCACTATGCCCTGTATCGTCTGGCTTCTGTGGCACAGAAGTTCAAGCTCAAGGAAGAGTGGCTCTCTCTCCAAGGGTCTGGGCTTCCCTCATGTCAGATCAGGTACTTGGATTAACTGGTAGGAGTAGCTGAGCACCACAGAGTAAGGGCCTTACCCAGCAGAAACATTCCTGACACCCAAACCCATCACACTCATCACTATGTAGCATACTGCACAGCTGAATCATGGGACACGGATACTGCATCTTGGTCTATTGTTCACTTTCCCCTTGACTTCTGGATGATTTCCTCCAGCTGTCTGCTGTGTTTGAACGGCACAACCTTAGTGCAGAAGCAAGCCTGTGTTCTACTCTTGTCAATGCTGAGACTCCACATGCTTCTGTTTCCATTTTCCTCTCCAACTGTGGGCTCAGAGACATGGCCTTTGTCTTCCCCTCACTCATAACTAGGAGATGTCCATTCACAGGTCTGCCATCCAGCATGTCCAGCTAATCACTGCTTCCATAGTGAAAATGAAAGAAGCTGAAAAAGAGAAAGGAACACAGTTAGTTTACTGGGGAAATCTGGAGAAAATGCGTTAGAGAATTGTGGAGGCAGGTAAGGATGGTGCAGGAAGTAGTATTTTAAAGTATGAGATGCTTCTCTCTTGTACTGTGCAAACTAAGACTTTTCTTACTTTTTGCAGGCTGCAGCAGAGTGGTAAATCATATCCTGAGTTTCCAGCTACTACCAACTAACCAAGCACTTTGCTTAATTTCCGATAAGCTAGCAGCATTTGATGAAATTTTCTGAAAGGTTGTTCTTCCTCATGTTGAGAAGAAACAGAGACAGGAAATAACTTGGAGAATAGCAATATAATGTCAAACTGTTTACCTCCACTTTGTTTTGTTTTATCACCCCTTTTAGCTAACTTGGTCCTGCAAAGGCTAGGAGTCAATGCCAGTTGCACACTGGCTTTCATTACCCTGGTCAAACTTGTAGCAGAAAGGCGTCCTTGCTACAAAAGACCACGATGCTGATTGCATTTCTGATGAGCTCTTGGCAGAAAGAAGCTGGTTTTGTAGCCCGCTCATTCTGAGAGATGGTCTGATTGATGAGATATTGCTGGGAAATACTGACAAAGAGATTCTTGCGCTGTGTAATGGAAAGTACTTTATGGACACAGAAATTAGCCTGACATCTTCACCAGCATAAGACTGCCTAGAAGGCACATTTCCAAAGAAGTTTGGCTTTGTGTGCATTGTAGCATTGTGAAGTTCTGGCTATTTGTTGTAGTACTTCAGTGAGAAGATAACCTAGTTTGGAAAAAATCTGGTCCTATAGATTTATCCCTTTGAGTATTTGATTCTGGCTCTCAGAAAAATGTGTAAGTAAAAAAAAAAAAGAGCAGGGAAGGAAAAAAGTTGTCTGATGCTGCTGCATATCTTGAGAATGCCCAACAGGGAGTCACGGGAAGATGCAAATAAGACTCTTTTCACAAAAACCCCAAACTCAAAAGAAAGATATTAATAATTGCAAACCAACCTCAAAAAGCCAAATTGAAAAATCAACCAACTGCAAATCAATTACATAGAAATGGATAAAGGAGAGACAGAAAGATACTCGTCGGCTGGTTGGTTTGTTTTGCTTTACTGTCTCCTGTTGCAGTGGATATGACACGCACATTAGCCCCAGATGAATTCATAATGATCAAGAAAATCATTGCATGATATGACAAATAAATTATTAATGACAGAGAACAGAGTAGAAAGCGTCCCCTGAGTCAAGCAGTGGGCGAGAGGTTCAGCATGCTGCATCTCCAGGAGGGAACAGAGGTTTGGTTACTGGTCCCAGTCTCCTGCTCCCCAGAGATAAGGAGGGATGATGACCCACCATTACTTGGCTAGAGTCTGCAAGGAAGGCAGATATTGCCACCATTTAGAACAGTCTTTCTGCCTAACTGAGGATTGGCATTTTGTGGCTTCAACTAGAGTTTGCGTCTTCATGATTCAGACAAATGCTTTTGGGCTGTACAGTATCACACAGAGGAAAATGATGGGACAGGACCTCTGAGCTCATTAGGAGGCACTAAGGCACACCAGGGAAGACAACCCCAGTAAAGATAACTGGTATGTCAGCCACAGCCTGAAAGAAATGTAGACGTTATGAAATGAGCAATTGGCTCTCTGCTGCAGCAACCCAGCTTCTTCATGGGATAGAAGAGCTAAGACAGCTCCCATCTGCTCTCCCAAACCAAGTATACCATATCTACTAAGCTGGTTGCTGCCAGGTGGATTTATGGGGCATGGAGCTCTGCTTTCATTGATTCCTACCACCACCGGTGGGATGCAAACAATTTTGTGCTATGGGGCTTTTAGTGGCTCTAGTGTTAGCTCAGGAAACATTCCTAAGAACCTTCAGGCAATAAATACAGGTCTATCTTCAAAATAAACAAGGATTTGTAGAAGACTTGCAGAGACAAGTCTGGGATTTTCATTTTGTTCCAGGCACCAGTTTGTCTTCCTCCTTGGGCGAGATATTTCTCCTGCTCCTTCCTACAGGAAAAAACTTAGGGGTGTTTGGAGAATTCACCACCAACAGGGGAAGTTGAGTGTTTTGGAATAGTTTCTTAAAGACATTTGTGCTGGGACATCCCTTCTGCAATAGAGGTTTTATAAAGCAAGGAAAATGGAAGTGCTGATTTCCCACAGTTCCCCTCCCTTGTGTGCATTGAATTTCCTAGAGGTGCATCAAGAAACAGTTTAGGGTAATTTGTTTAACTTATATCTCATCTCCTGGTTCTGTAAGTATTCCTGAGGTTTAAGTTTCCTGAGTTCTCAGTGAGCAAATAACTGTTCTGACTTTTCCTCTTTTCCCACCCACTAAATCTAAAAAATACACCCACACATCCACAAAACACAACCCAACAAACAAGCAAAAAAAAACCCCTCATTGAAATGGTAATGCATGGTTTTCAGTAGGTAGCAAAGGCAGTCCATTGAATTTCCTTCATTAAATAAAAAGAAACAAACAGAAAGATCTGTAAGGACTATGGATAATTCTGTGCAAGGATACTGGTATTGATCTGGGAAAATGCAAGAGAGGGGACGAACTAGGGAAGGGAAGGGAAGGGAAGGGAAAAAGAGCTGGGGAACTAAACCCACATAGGGGGAAGAGGGAAAGGGGATGGCAATGCCTGGGTGTGGGGATGCAAGCTGGGAACTGTGGAGGAGCAGGGCTGCTTCTGTGGCTCAAAGTCTTAAATGAAGAGACTCACATGTTTCACTTAAATTGGCGAGAACAGCAGTTCTGTTGCCAGTTAACTCGATACAGACATACTGTCAAAGAAATATTTGTGCTCATGGAAAAACCCCACTGATGGTTGCAGCTGCGATTTTAAACAGGGCTCTATTTCATTGATGTGAAGGCTGGGTTCAGCGTGGAGGGATGGCACAGGCAGGGAAGATTCAACTCAAAAGTAGAGGTGTTTCCCACTCCTCCAATTTGTGCCTGGCTTAACCTGCCTGCAATACTGTGGCCTGGGGTCACAAGAAGCTTCCCCATTGTTCCCCCCTATGAAAGTGCTGCACCCCAGAGAGTTAGAGCTCAGTAAAGAGCAGCTTTGCTTTTTTCAATTTGCACCCCACTGACATTAATGAGCACATAATTTCCATAGAGCATTTGCCTCACTGGCCTCTAAATTATCTCTGGGGTGGAGGCACATGATGTGCATAGGGAATCACACGTCCCCTGGTGTCGCAGAGGATGTCACAGTCACCCCAAGCAGCAGGTGGGTGAAATCCAAATGGTGGAAAAGGACAGCACTGTTCTAATGGAGACTTCTTTGATAATGGCTAACATTGGTGTCAGCTCAGGACAGATCTGTCAAGAGAGGAGATCTGGGGATGTGCAGCTACTCCCTTGTCTCAGCACTCCATGAGAACAGGCAACACAAATGGGGGTGACAGCTCCTCAGAAACCTTTGTGCCATCCCACAAATCCAGCCTGATGTGTGGCTTCTTTTGCATGTTAAAGCAGCAGCTTAACTACTGTGATCTTTCCCCTGACTTTTATACAGCTTGTGGGTGGGCAAGAGACATCACTAAACCCTGAGAGATCTCTTTTCTGGCTACAGTCCCAACTCCACACAGTGACAAGAAAGACAAGACTGGACCAGGCCTGACTGGGCAGGTTTGAGGCCCAAATTCCAAGAGGTTTTCTGGGAGCCATGTGAGCATTTACCCCTGGGACAGGTTCTCATAGTTCACACCTCACACATTATATATTTTTCTCAAGAAGGAAGACACAGGCACTTACAAGATGTACTAGGTGGCTGAAGACACTTCAGGAGATGTGAAATGTCACTTTTCCATTCTGCCCTTAATTCTGCTGCTGCTATGCCTTGGTGTCACCTTGCAAGGAACAGCTGGTTCTAGATCAGTTATCCTGGAAAGCAGTTGAAGGAACACACCAGGAAGGTGACAAGGACAAAACAAATGAGACCCCCTTTAGTCTTTGCATGGCAGCTAAAGCCTTTTCAAGTCAGGGATGGTGAGGCAGGAGCTAGGTTGGTCCCGCAATGCTCCTGGGAAAGTTCAAGGGAGAACCCTGTGTCATCTTGTCCTCCAAAGCTCCCGAGAAACCTTCTGCTGCTGGTCAGACCTGGAGGAGTTCAAAGGATCCATCAGGGCAGAGACAGGAGTCCCATGTTACCGACAGAAGCCAGTCCTACAGAGTTGCAGCAGAAACTAGGAGTTACTGCCAGTCAGTTCAAGAGGGAGCAGCAGACAATCTTTTTACTGCCTTTCATCTGGAGTTGTTTTGGTATTTGTGTTTATTTCTTCGTTTTCTTTATGTCTTTCTCTCTATTAAAAAAAAAAATAAAAAAAGAAAAAAAAAGAAATGGAAAACAAACGAAAAGGAGATAAAAGGGAACAGCTCTTGTCTTCTATTAAATTTGAAGGGAGAGGAATCAGGATGCAAATTAGCAATAACACATCAAAACAGAAATGATGATAACATCTAGTTAAGGCTGTTAAATTGCTCCTTAAGCTCTAGGGGTAAGAAAAAAGTGTGGCAGTTCAGGAGTCTAAGATTTGTATTTAACTTACAACTAAAAAGCAACAGAAATAAATATTCGGAAGACACTTAGTTGCACCAGCAGAGACATTTTTACTGTTCAAACTTTTAAAAGCAGTGTGAAAAACTTGTAAATCTACTCAGGATATTTCACTCTTGTCATGAGCTCCAGTTAAGGTTCCCAGGCCTCCATCCCTCTATTGTTCACCTTGTGCTGCATAAATTGATCTGGGCTTCAGATGCCAACAAATGATCACTCTGCTATCCTCACCTGCTAGCTGCCGACTGCTGTCTGTGTTGAACTCTCTAGATGTTCACAGATAGCTGAGTTGCCTACTGCACCATGATGAAAGCCACAAATCAAGGAAAATAACTGTGCTGAGCTATTTTTCCTTCCTTTAAGATCCATTTTATCTCTTTGTTTCTATCTGTCATTTAGTTCAGCTACTAATGAGTTGCCAGTACATCGTCTCTTTGCTGTCAGAGATAATCTGCATTCTTATGGAACTGCCTGTTTCTTTCCATTTCTCATTTATCACTTCTACAGCTGCATGGCCATCAAGAGAAACATTTCCATGTCCAATGTCTAGAGTAGTAGAGGCTTATGAATCCCTAGCATTTCTCCAGTAGATGTACAAACTGCTTTAAAAATTAAATTAATGTGCGTTTCCTCCACGTCTTTCTTTCAATGCCTGTGAAACAGTCTACAGACAAGAGGGATTTTGCAAAACATAGTTGTTAACCACCTCTCTAGAAAGACCCAAAGTCCCTTTAGACCTCTATGTTTCACATGTTCTCTTCTCTTCTTCTTCCTTCCTCCACCTGGTTTTGTTTCTTTCCCTCTCCCATACCTGCTGTTTTCCATACCTACTGATATCTATCTTTTCTTTTTAGCTCCACTGTCAAAATGATGGAAAAACTCTCCAAAAGTGCTATTACTTGCTTTGAGTATCTTCATCCATTGCCATGTCAGGAGTGCTCCTGTTGCTCTGAATAAATATTTTTCATGCTTCAGAGAGAGATTAGTAACATATGTCAAGTCTCATGGCTAAAGCAGTCCAGGCCACACTAAGCACTGCTGGTCTTGGAAGAGCAATAACACACTATTCAGTCTCCTGTTCAGAAATGGGCTAAGCAAAAGGATTTATCTTTGGGAGGGATTTTTAATAGAGATATTGTTTTTCCTGGCCATAATATCAACCATTTGTGGGATTTCATTAAGCTCAGAAGTAAGATACAGGCATAAGAAGAAAGATTTAAAAGGAGAATCTGATTACTGCTGAAGTTTCCCCTGAAAGAGTCACATACATTCATATTGCACAGTGTACAGTTTATCCACCTAAGTAAATGTGGTTCTGGGCTTTCAAGGTAGGAACTTTACAGCAGGAAAAGGAAATCTAGTTGCAATGTTGCCAGTCCAAAACATTCAGAAAGACCATGAATCACAGAATCACAGAATGCCATGGGTTGGAAGGGACATTGAAAGATCATCTGGTCCAACCTTCTTGCCAGAGCGGAATCACCTACATTAGGTCACGCAGGAATGCATCCAGGTGAGTTTTGAATGTCCCCAGAGAAGGAGACTCTACAACCTCTCTGGGCAACTTGTTCCACTGTTTTGTCACCTTCACAGTGAAAAAGTTTTTCCTTGTGTTTACCTGGAACCTCCTATGCTCCAGATCGCACCCATTGCTCCTTGTCCTATCATTGGACATCCTTGAGAAGAGCCTGGCTCCATCCTCCTGACACTCGCCCTTTACATATTTATAAACATGAATGAGGTCACCCCTCAGTCTCCTCCCAGCTAAAGAGACTCAGCTCCCTCAGTCTTTCTTCATAAGGGAGATGTTCNGCAAACTTGACAGTGCATTCTGCTCCCTCATCCACATCATTGACCAATATATTGAATAGTACTGTTCCCAGTACTGACCCTTGAGGGACTCCAGTAGAAATAGGCTTCCAGCTAGACTCCATCCCATTGACCACAACTCTGACTACTATCCTTCAACTAGTTCACAATTCACCTCACTATCCAATCACCCAGACCACATTTCTTCAGTTTATCTGCAAGGATGCTGTGGGAGATGGTGTCAAACCCTTTACTGACATCAAGATAAACCACATCTACTGATCTACCATCAACCATCCACCTGGTTATGTCCTCGTAAAAGGCTATCAGGTTCATTAAACACAACTTCCCCTTAGTAAATGAAGTGCATCTTAAAAAAAAAAAAACAACTCACATCTATAAACATAATAATTTTCTGGTTTCTGTTCCATTGAATCACAGGCAGGAAGTAGCAAGAAAGCCCAGACATCTGTTCAACAGGACTCAGTGTGAACGGAAGACGCTCAGGAAATCTGCGCTTGAACTCCCTCCCATAGACGAATGATTGGAAAGGGAGTTTGACACCCAAATCTCTACTACTGTACTTGGCTGATGCTATCATGTCTCAGCTAACAGTTGTGTGCAGGCTAGGTCTGCAGAGGTAGATACGTATGTGTATTCAGAATTATATTAGATCAAGACCAGAAACTCGTTAATACAGCCTTACAGTTTCTGAATTGGAGCTCACCTGCACCCACACCATTGGGCATGGCCAGCTCAGCCTCTCCACATCTGTGTGCACAGATGTGTTCAGTGATGCCTACACTCCTTTGGTCATTCCAGGTAGAATATTGGCAACCCTTCCTTTCCTGACAGCCTTGCAAGATGTTCCCATGTGCTTCACTCCTGCCTTCTCTCTTCTTTATGTATTTCCTGTCCATCTCTGCCTTTTTGTCATTAGGTAGAGCCTGGCATCAGAAGTGATTTTGTTTGTTTCAGGGGAGCTCCCGAAAGGTCCAGAGTTTCATAGCAAAGAGAATTTCACAAGGCTCCAGTACTTGGCCCATGACTTGTTAAAGACTTACCTGTATGTATTTAACTTTAGGCGCTTTGAAGACACACTTCAGGCATCACTGAAGTCAGCTGAACTGCTCACAGAGCACAAAGTGCAGTGCATGCTGAATACATTGCATGATTCGAGCCTGAGGCTATAGACACTCTGGGACAGGACTTTTCTCCTTGCAGTTATTTCTATCAGATTGATAGCCCACTCAGACTATGTGTTTCCCCTGTTCTCCAAGCATTTTATGAAGAAAATCAGTACCAGAAGCATTTTGCAACATAAAAAGCTGAGCGGCAGGGAGAACATGGGGTGCATTCGCCAAGTAAGCCCTGTCATGAAATCATAGAATGTTAGGGGTTGGAAGGGACCTCTGGAGGTCATCAAGTCCAATTCCCCTATCAAAGCAGGATCATGTAGAACAGGCCACACAGAATCATGTCCAGGTGGGTTTTGAAAGTCTCTAAAGAAGGAGATTTCATAACCTCCCTGGGCAGCCTGTTCCAGTGCTCCATCGCACTCACAGTAAATAAATTTTTCCTCATATTGAGGTGGAACTTCCTGGGTTCCAGTTTGTCCCTCATCCTATCACAGGGCACCACTGAAAAAAGCCTGGCCCCTTCTACTTGACATCTACCCTTTAGATATTTGTAAAGATTGGTAAGATCCCTTCTCAGTCTTCTGTTCTCCAGATTAAACATCCCCGAGTCTCTCAGCCTTTCCTCTTAAGAGAGATGTTCCAATATCTTAATCATCCTCATAGCCCTCTGTTGGACTCTCTCTAGTATTTCCCTGTCCCTCTTGAACTGAGGAGCCCAGAACTGGACACAATACTCCAGGTGTGATCTCACTAGGGCACAGTAGAGGGGGAGGAGAACCTCCCTTGACCTGTTGGACACAGTCTTCTTAATGCACTCCAGAATACCATTAATCTTCTTGACTACAATAGCACGTTGTTGTCCCATGGAAAGCTTATTGTCCACCAGGACTCCAAGATTCTTCTCAATGGAGCTGCTTTCCAGCAGGTCACCCCCTGTCCCTGCAAAGTGCCTTGAAATTTGGAAGTATAAGGTGCTCTAAAAAGTTGTCATAATTCCAGTCTCCCTTGTAATGTGACAGACATGATACAGCAAAATACAGTCTTTCAGGATAGGAAATACTGTTCTACCCCACGAATAATCCAGCTCAAGAAGCAGGCCAGTGATCTGGGATGCTTGGACTTTGACTTCGTGAACATTACACAACATGTCACTGAAAAATGGCTTCTGTTGCTGTCAAAACTTGGGAATGACTGTGGTAGTTAAAAATAATAATAATAATAAAATTTTACACTACATTTCACAGTCTGTCCAGCAGATAAATGTTTCTTATCTGGTTTGGGTTTGTTTTTTTTTTCTCCTTCTCCTTGTGGGTTGTTTAACTGAACAACCTCACAGCTGCATCGAGCAAAAGGCAGTTGAATTTTCTTCCATATTTTCAGAACCGCTATACAATTTGATAACCCCTTCTTTCCATATCACCCCAAAAAAATGGATTTAAAGTAATAAATGAATGCAGAAGGCAGAGGTCCTCCGTAGAGATATGGGAGTAGAGCTTGCCTTTTCCTTTGCAAGTCTGAGCAGATGGCATTATCTGAATATACAAATCAGAATTATTATTCACTTTATAAAAAGGTACGTGTAGTCTATGAATAAATTTAGCATAAAATTTGTTGTTCTCCTGAGACTTCAGGAATTAGTGAAAATTCACTTGCTGACTCCAAACAAATAGTTATTATAGATTTCTAAAGTGGAAAACACGCTCTTTTGGTGAAGTGCCTGGTGAAAAAACAACTCCTCTGTCCTGCTGCTTGGAGTCATGGTATTCCTACCATACTGAAAACCTTTTTAGGAAGGAATTTGGTTGAGGTACGGTGTGATTTCTTACACCTTCATGAAAAATGCTTGTTGCATTGTTGTAAAGTTGATATTGCCAAATTCAAGTAACCTCAGGAAACACCAAAATCATAAATTGGATTAAAAATGCCCTGAGATCTTTTAAGAGAAAAATTACTTTATATTTTCATTCCTTTATTTTACTATCTGGTCCCTGAGTTCTTCAGATTTCTTCTGCAGGGTTTATGTCAGCATATGTGACAATTTATTTGTATTATAGCTGGGATTCGCATGTAACACAACAGTTCAAGGAGCTAGGATGAAAATCAACAGGTTTCCCCAAAAGTTGTCACTGCTTTGTCATCTGCCAGACTCTGACACCAAATTGAGGGAGAAGATCCTTCCTCTCTACTCCTCACTTGGAGTGCTATCCGAGTTGTCCAGTACAAGAGACATGGGCATACTGGAGAAAGTCCAGTGAAGAGCCACAAAGATTAAGGGACAGGTGCGTCTCCCAGGCTTCCCAGGGGGGCTATGGAGACTCCATTCTTGACAAAATTCAAAAGCCATCTGGACACAGTCCTGGGCAGTCTGCTCTGGGTGACCCTGCTTGAACAGTGATGTTGGCCCAGATGATGTCCAGATGTCTCTTCTTGTGATTCTGTGACTTCTTTGTGCTTTTTTTCAAGATGTGCTTGGTGATATCTGTGCAACACACAGGGCCTCCTTCCTCTGGCATCCTTTGTTCAGGCAACGTTTGTGCTCATGGAGGCTAAATCTGACCTTCAGTGCATCTTAGAGAATGCACTGATATGTTTAAAACAACTGATGCCTGTGGCTATGCTTGTGCCAGGGCAGAACACAGTTGTTCTCCAGCTGCAATAAGAACAGTATTTTTCTTCATACTTAAAAAAAATTCTCATTTCTCTGTCCCTTTTGTATAAAGTTAAAAGGACATCATACACACTGATGACGTCAAATAATCCTCAATTCTCTGACAGCCCCAGCACTAACAACTCCAATTTCTTAATCAAGACAGTAAGTCCCAACTAGTTTTGAAACAACTAGAATCAAAGGGAGTAGTGGAGTTAAAATAATGTGGCACTAAAAAAAAAACACCCCAAAACAGCCACAAATAAAGCCCCCACACCAAATGAAAACCACAGAATTAGTAACAGTGAATAAAATGTAACACCACCTAAAGAGTTGGGCAGTGCAGGGTCTATTAGTTACAGTCCCAGACTCAATTAAACAGCTCTTGGAGAGAGATGGACCTAAGCACAAAATCTTCTCTGGCTCTGGGCTGATGTCATTGATGACATACTCAGTCTTATGGTCACACATAAAAAGAAAAGAACAAAATAATAAAGATTCTGATTTTCTCTCAGCCAGAGAGTAACTCAGGTCTACTCAATATTTGTGCTAGTAATGGGAAGTTCAATCTTGCTGTCTGAACTGAGATACACTAAATTATCTGTGTCCTAGAAAATGAGACCAATGAGAAAAACTCTACAACCCATGTGTTTCCTGTGTCAATAGTCTTATAGAAAACCCATTGCTTTCCTATGAACATACCTCTTATTACTGTCAGCAGACTGCAACAGGATATCACTTTTGTGTGTTGTTCGTCTACCTTTTATAGCAGAGTAATTCTACCAGGGTCAACAAAGGTACCCGAGAGAATCCACATTTAGGAATAAGGCATGAGAAAATAGGACCTGTCTGTAACCTCTACATTACAGACCTGTCTGTAACCTCTACATTACAGACCTGTCTGTAATCTCTATCCTACATACTTTTCCAAGAATTATGAGGACGAGCATAACAATCACAGCATGTTGAGAAGAACTGGCAAGGGAAGACTAATTTTAAAGAGGAAACTTGAAGATAGGCTTAGAAATTCATGCTGAACCACAGACTGTGTGCACAGAGCGGGTTCCATATATGCATCACTGGCCATAAGGGATTTGGTTCAGAGGGCTTAATGACCCTCAAAAAGGGAACTAGAAAAGAGGTCTTGCTCTCCTGCTTTTCCTTTTCTCCCCTACTCCAGATTCCAACTCTAACTGAAACGATCTTAATGATGGCAGAAAACTCATTGAGAAAAGAAGTAACTACCCTTCTGTCAGTTCAGTGAGATGAATTGGCTTGCTGATGACAGAGACAAGCAGAACCATCCCTTCACCAGAAGCCGTAGAGTCAGCACAGTCATTTTTGCCTACTACATCTTCATTACAAATCACTTACCTGCAAACCTGGGTGCACTGATACCAAAGCATCATCAATGCATATTTCAAAGACACTCATTGTAACTTGAGGGTGGGATTACCTATTACCTAGCAATAGACAGACTCACTCTCTCGTCCCCACCACTGTGCTTACTGGAAAATATTTACTTCAATATTCATACTCAGTGAGCTGCTAATATTCTTGCTAATGCTTAATTTACATTTTTTCTTTCTGCGGAAGTATTGCCTTTTCATCAAAAGTAAAACTCTCCTTTGAGATAGTTTAATTTCAATGAAGTTGCTGTGAAACCACTGATAGGCTTCAAAACCTGCCTGAAAACTTTGCCTGGCTTCTAACCAGCCCACTTTTTCAGATGGAGGTCAAGAAATCTCACTTTTTGGACCCTCCTCCACTTTACAGTTTGCTCTTCTGGAAGGCTGATGAGGGATAGGGAGCTCATACCCTATTGGATACCAAGCTTTCAAGCTTCTAAGTCTCCAGGTCCTCAGTTCCTGTCTGTCACAAGACTTTCAGGCTTTCATTGCTCCTGGGTTTTAGGCATGCTGGGTTGCAGTTCAGCATTGGAGTTGACAAGGAACTATAAACCTGGAGGCCCTGATACATGCAGTTTCCAGACTCTGAGGCTCCTTTTTCAGCAGATGCTATGAATTTTTCTTGCTTTTCCCCAACAGAAGTCAGATTCCAGTGGAAGTGGGATCGTTCTGGTTCCTGGTACCCTCATTCAACTCATGAATCTGAAAACCTTTGACTTTCTATATTTAAATGAAAACAGCATCCAAACCCTGACATAATTTCTCTGTTGAGCTCTACCTATTAATATCCTATGTAACTAAACAATACAAAAATAGAAACTCCCAGAGTCCTTCTTGGGTAGAAGTCTCCAATATATCAGTGATTGTTCTTAGGAATATTATAGTTCCCAAATAACAACAGCAATAATCATAATAATCTTTTTAAAGAAGATGCAAAATACCTTTCAGAGCCCACAGCTCTTTTCCTAGTAACTGACAATTGTATGTTCTGCAATGATATTATTTTGCATTCACTTTTGTCACAGTGCAATGCTATTGATTGCAATTGCACAACTTAGGAAATAAAGCCATGGGCTTTCCAGTTACTTATGGGCTTATTTCACTTTGTCTTAATTTCCTTTTCTTTGGTGTCACTATACTGTTAACACAAATAGAGTGTTATTACTTAAGCAAGATTCCTGTCCACAAGTTCAGTTAACAATTGCAGACTGCTCAGATATGTCTAGAGAGTATGAAAAACTACCTCTATAAGAAAATCAAAAGAGTATTGGAGCTAAACATGTGTTACCTGAGCACTCTCCAGAGGGTTGTCTTGCTTGAAAGATGTCATGGTATCATCGGCATTATGCAGAAACATATTTGTTCTGTAATGGAATCTCCATTTTCAATTCTTTAACGTATCCAGAGAAAATATCTGCACCTAGAAAAGTATAATCAGATCGACATACAATCCTAATACAGACCTAGTAAAACAGCTGAAAGAAGAAAGGCTTCATTATTTCTATTCCATTCTATGCCAGTAGCCCCTAAGACACCTGGATCCATGGACAACTTGAGGATTCCAGCCGGGTCTGTATCATGATTTGCATGAGGTTGATTGCTCCAGATATCTTCAGAGACAGCTGCCACGAATACTGATCATGTAGTGAAAGCCCAAGTTATGTCTCTGACAGCAAATGCTTCAATATAGCAAAGATTGAGACACAGTGAAGCATTTGAGAAGACTGAGTTTGAACATAGGGCTGACAGTAGAAGTTTAGAATGCAAGTAAAATGCAAACCAGATTCAACACATCAGAAATGTTAGTACAATAAGAACACAGAAGCCTCAAGAAGTCATTCTTCTGTAATTTTCACCTTTGCAGTCACTCCCTTTTGTAAAGAAAATTTCCCTTCCCTTCATACTTTGCACCGTGGATCAGAGTAACAGATTTTTCTTTCTGATGTCTTAATTCTTCTTTTTCTCATCTCTGTCTAAGCTTTGGTTTTCATTGCCCCATCAACTTTATCAATTAAGAAGAAGTGGGCCACTTACTGTCCTCTACTAAGACAGAGATTTCTGTACTGTGCTCCATTGTCTCATATATATGTTAAGTATCCTGGGTCCATTAGGCTGAAGGTAATACCAGAAGACAGTTAATTCAATTGTCTCTGGAAATTCACTGGAAAGGGTGGAGACCAATCTGAGTATCTGACAGCAGCCTCTGTAGCTAAGAGCTTGACATATGAGATGGCTGAGATCCAGCTGCAATGTAATGAAAGCGTGAATGACTGAGGCTGGCTCATTGACCATGAGGAGCAGAGAGATTCTGCTACCCAGGCAAAGATTATTGAAAACAAATCACAAAATTCTGTATAGGACAGTTTAGCATCATAGGAAGAATCTAAAAATATGCCTAAATTTTCAGCTGAACTGTTCAATCATGGGTGTGCATGTCCAACTATAGTGACACCTGCTACTATAATTTGCTACAAACTCAGCAAACTGATCTCTTTTCTTGACTAGTGCCTATCTTACCTGAGCCACCATGCAACAGAGACAGTTGACATCTGTTGTATCTCTGACTGCTAAGTATGGATCTAGGCACGGAGAGAAGCACCATCTTGGCAAAATCCTGTGACACTATGTTCATCAAAATGCCAGTAATCATTGAATAAATATGAGGAATGAGGACTGTTGGTGGCAAAGAAATGAAGGTGGATCATTTTTTTGCAGAAAATTCTATACTTGGAGCTGTCACAAAATGCTTTGCAGAAAAGCAAAGCTTTGCAGAATAGGATTTATTTGCTGAAACAGAGTTTTCCTTTCTAAAAACATCAGTGTTCCTATGGAACTTTTATCAGGAAGGTTTCCTAAGCCCAGGGTATGATGTTAGGTCACAGTCAGAGATGGAAAGAGAACCAAAACCCAGTAGATGAGTTCTAATGCAGATGAGAAAACAGAACATGAGTCTTTGTTATTTTATGATTTTTTACGACCAGGTTCCAACTCGATTTTCCTAATAACTTTTTATTATCTATATGAAGTCAAACATAGAAAAGAACAGAAACAGACTTCATACTGTCATTAGGTGGATATTTTCCTGACAGTCCAATTTCTCCTCCTTATTCTGAATTGAATGGAAGTAGAGGACTTGACTGTTGATGTTCTGGTTCTTGGTGTTTTGGGGAAATTCTAGTCCTCAGAATAACTTCTGAGGAGCAGTCAAAGTAGTCATGGATGACTTTGAGCATCACCACTTACCCTACCCTGGGTAAAACTGGAACTGCACAAACATCATTTACAAAAAGAGTATTTGTAACTGCAAATTAACTTTATTCCTGAACACTTTGATCTGTATATATCCCAAAGGTGGGTTATGAAGGCTCTGAGAAACATGATGTAATGAACATTTTTAATTTCTTCTTGGAAAATTTGCTTCATAATCCCTGTAAATGTTAGCTAATGACTGTGTGTAACAGTTATAATACTATTCTTACTTTAAGAGAAGACATGATATTTTTTTGTTCTCTCCTATCACATAAGCCGTGTTGCTGTGAGAGGGAGACTAAAGTTACTACTAACATCCAAATGAGCAGATACAGTTTGAGAAGAGTGGTCAGGTCTTTAAGCTAAATCTGCTTAGCTTGACCTAAATCCTCAGTCATGAATCATTTACTCAGATACAGAAGTCTGCAGACTACAAACAGAAGGCTTTTACACTGCTTTAGCTTCTAGAATGAAGTATGAAAGAGAATAACTATGTTACCACCTTCAGGCAGGCAAAATCAGGTCCCTGTTGTCACCAAGGACTGGAGATATTTGGTTCACTTCATGATACCTTAGAGTGTCCATTCCAGCTCCTCTGTCTGATCCTGTGAGGACAGTCTAATCTGTTACACCAACACTACCACTTCCCTCTGTGGAGTCTTGCTCACAGGCAAATGATTTACATTTCTGCCTTCTCTTCAGCAGCTGAAGTTCATCATCTCTGTCATTTCATCCTCATTAGTATTACCTTTTGTTAACCTTGGAGATATAAATTTGATAAGGCTTCAGGAAGATGTTATGTCACAGATATGATAAAAACGCAGACAAAGCTTACCAGCTATTAAAAATATTAAGTCTTCCTCATGCTGCTTGCTATGCTCTGTGCATAAAATTAGCCCAGAGCTTGGCCCTCAGACTGGGAGTGAAGATATTCTCTGCTGACACAAGAGCAATCTGTTCTATCTCATAGCTGTGGTGGATGCCAGGAATCCTTTATTCAGACAGGTATATTTCTCTCTCTTTTGATACCTCTGGGCTGTGCTGTCTTCATAAACTATAGAAGTAAAATGTGTCTTGATCCTTGGAAAAAGTTTAAAGGAGAGATTCATGAAGTGTTGTCGATGCCATATCTTCATTTATCACATAAAGAAAGGTTGTCTCCATGGCAAGTTACTTCAGCGTGGGCCATAGCTGAGCAGAGGCATGTAAGCCATGGAAGACTCTTCTTGTGAGCTCTTCTCTGCTTTCTAGGTTCAAGAAGGACAGGGACATTCACAGACCTACTGTTTGAGAACTGGGAAGGGCTGGTGGAAGATGTGATAGTTGGAGGTCGTCTTGGGCACAGTGACCATGATATGATAGAATTTTCAATATGTAATGAAGTTAGGAAAGTTGTCTACGAAAACTCTACCTTGGACTTTTGGAGGGCTGTCTTTGGTCTATTCATGATGATGGTTTGGAGAATCCTTTGGGAAGCAGCCCTCAAAAACAAAGGAGCCCAGGAAGGCTGGGCTTACTTTAAGAATGAAATTATCAAGGTGCAAGACCAGGCTGTCCCTATGTGCTGAAAAATGAGCCGGCAGGGAAGAAGACCAGCCTGGTTGAGCAGGGAGCTTTTGCAAGAACTCAGAAAGAAGAGTGTATCAACTTTGGAAAAAGGAGCAGGTGAATCAGGAAGCGTTTAAGGATATTGTAAGGTCATGTAGAAAGAGAATTAGAGATGCAAAAGCTCAGTTAGAACTTAATCTGGCCAATTCTGTTAAGGATAATAAAAAGTGCTATTAATAATACATTAATAACAAAAGGAGGGCCAGGGAAAATCTCCGTTACTTGTTGTATGAGGGGGAGAACATAGTAATGGAAGACAAGTTAAAAGCTGAGGTACTTAATACCTTCTTTGCCTAAGTCTTTAACAAAAAGGCTGTCTATCCTCAGGGCAACTGGACTCCTGAGTTGGTAGACAGGGACAGGGAGCAGAATATCCCTCCTGTAATCAAGGAGGAAGTAGTTAGTGACCTGCTGTGCCACTTAGATCCTAACAAGTCTATGAGTCCAGATAGGATTCATCCAAGGGTTCTGAGGGAGCTGGCGGAAGAAGCGGATAAGCTGCTTTCCATCATTTATCACCAGTCCTGGCTCACTGGGGAGGTACCAGATGAATGGAGGTTGGCCAATGTGACATCCATCCACAAGAAGGGCCGGAAAGAGAATCCGGGGAACTATAGGCCTGTCAGCCTGATCTCAGTGTCTGGCAAAGTTATGGAGCAGATCATCCTGAGTGCCATCAAGCAGCATGTACAAGACAACCAGGGGATCAGACCCAGCCAACATGGGTTTAAGAAAGGAACGTCCTGCCTGACCAATCTGATTTCATTCTATGACTGGGTGACTCACCTAGTAGCTGAGTAGAAGGCTGTGGATGGGGTCTACCTAGACTTCAGCAAAGCCTTTGACACAGTCTCCCACAGCATCCTCCTGGAAAAGCTGGTAGCCCATGGCTTGGACTGGTACACCCTTCGCTGATTTAAAAACTGGCTGGATGACTGGGCAGAGAGAGTGATTGTGAATCGTGCTGCATCAAGTTGACCTCTGGGACCAGTGGTGTCCCCCAGGGATCAGTACTGGGCCCAGTCCTATTCAACATCTTTATTAACAGCCTAGATGAGGGGATCAAGTCTACTGTTAGTAAATTCATGGATAACACCAAGTTGTGGAGGAGTGTTGATCTGCTGGAGGGTAGGGAGATGATGCAGAGGGACCTGAACAGGCTGGGTCAATGAGCCAAGGCCAACAGTATGAGGTTCAACAAGACCAAGTGCAGGGTCCTACACTTTGGCCACAATAACCCCAGGCAGCACTACAGGGGAAGAGTGGCTGGAGAGCAACCTGGCAGAGAGGGACCTGGGAGTACTGGTTGACAACTGGCTGAACATGAGCCAGCAGTGAGCCCAGGGGGCACTGAAGACCAAGGGCATCCTGACTTATATCAGGAATAGTGTGGTCAGCAGGACTAGGGATGTAATTCCCCCCCTGTACTCGGCATTGGTGAGGCCTCACCTCGAGTACTGGGTGCAGTTCTGGGCCCCTCATTTCAAGAAAGATATTGAGGTGCTGGAGTGAGTCCAGAGGAGAGCGATGAGGCTGGTGAAGGTACTGGACGGATAGTCTTATGAGGAAAGGCAGAGGGAACTGGGGTTGTTTAATCTGGAGAAGAGGAGACTCAGAGGGAACCTTACCACTTTCTACAACTACCTGAAGGGAGGTTGTAGTCAGGTGAGGGTCGGACTCTTTTCCCAAGCAACTGGTGACAGGACAAGAGGACATGACCTGAAGCTGTGCCAGGGGAGGTTTAGATTGGATATTGGGAAGCACTTCCTCACAGAAAGGGTGATCAGGCATTGGAATGGACTGCCCAGGGAAGTGGTGGAGTCACTATCCCTGGAAGTGTTTAAGGAAAGACTGGATGTGGCACTTAGTGCCATGGTGTAGCTGATGTGGTGGTGTTAGGTCATAGGCTGGACTTGATCTCAGAGGTCTTTTCCAGCCTCAATAATTCTGTGATTCTGTGATCGATGGAGCTGCCTCGTTTTGTCTCCTAAAAACAAAGGATACCAGGTGAACCTGTGGCTCTCTGTTTCTTCTGACAAGAGGACCTGTCATAAGTCTCTCTGCCTCTCTTCCTGGCTCTCTTGTGCTTTCAGCACTGAATGTGGTTCACTTCACTTCTGTGGCAAAGCAAGTACTTCTGATGAGGATTAAACTTAGTGTCTTGTTAGAATAATCAATGGGGTAAACAGTGGGAGATAAGTTATGCAAAGAAGGCCATTGAGTCAGTCTGAGGAAACCAAGGAACTCCTCAAGTGTGTTACCTTGCAGATTGATACATCTTAAAGTCTTTTCTGTTATTATATTTAAATGCATATTATAAGCTAACTTTTACCTTTCTTAGAGAGGCTGTCCTTTGAAAGTCTGCATCTCTGTACACATTCCAGGAAATGGGTAACTTATAATTTATAAGATCTTTGTATCTTATAAATACTAATTCTGTGTAATATAATGAGGTCCTGATCAGATATTTACATAAAGCCCAGTCCTGCCTTTTGGCACCTCTACATAGTAGTTTACATTAACAGTAATGTAAGCCCTTCACATCCATTCAAGACCTTAATATAGCCCTAGGTAGTATCACATCATTTCATGGTAAATTATTTCTGTCTTTTAAGGCACAGAGCAAATTGCAGGTAAATTATTAATAATAATACTTAGATCTTATCTTCAAAGCACTTTACTAACATTAATTAATTCCTGCTCTCCTCTGAGGTAGGTCACTGCATTATTACTTACATTCTTTACAAAAGGGGAAATTAAGACAAAGACAGGGTGATACCTGCCTGCAGCTGCTGCTGGTTATGGAATGCAGACCACCAGGTGGAGGCAGACAAGTATCCAGAACTAGTTAAAATGCTTTGCCTCCAGCTATTTGCTACCCTGTCCTGCTGCAGGTCACTGCATCTGTGGCAGACAATGACAGGGTGCAATGTGAGACCCTGCTCCAGCCCCTTCTTTTTCAAGTCTAGCACCTTTAGCTCCACCTACTAGTGAAGTGTGTTGAGGAAAGGAATAAGGGAGTTAAACTAAGTTTGCTGAACTTTGCTCTGGGGCTGGTTATCTCTACCAAATGAAAGAAAACAGCTGAGGCACCACAGTTTTAAACCATTACAGCCAGATTTATTGGAGGTTACTTACCTACAAGCTCAAATTCAAACATGGAAGTAGAATTCCAACCAGAAGAGGAAAAAATTAGACTTTCAAAACCAAATTATTTGGATTTTTTCTTTTTTTCACTTTTTCAATATTTCTTACCTGGCTTTCAAAAATAATTCTGAATTTTATGTAGGTTTCGTTTTTATTTTAGATTTTAATTCTATATTAATAACACTATGTATCATTTGTTTCTACTGTTACTGGTGTATCAAACAATGACAGTAACTGGTCATTTGTCTGTTTTCAGTGATTTAGGGCAATTACACTGAGCTAATTAGAGTATCTTACCTCTTTTTGTGAATCAGATTGACTCCTGGTTTTATAGATATCCAACAGATTGTTTTATTCTGCTAAAATTAAACTGATAACATTTCAACAGTGATGTCATGAAAGAATGTCTACACAAAGCAAATGCATGAAAAATGCGTAAAGAAGTTGTACAGATACAAGTTTCAAGTTTCAAATTGAAATTTTGAAAGAGGATCCTAATTTTTTTTTTTTTTTAATTTCTTCTGTAAGAATTCCACAGAACTTGGTATGATTTTACAAAAACTAAAAATGAGTTTCATATAAAGACTTCTTTTTTTCTAATGAAAACTGCCTGACTACAACTAGATGCCAATATTCTGCACATACCTCTACAGTAAGCTTTGTTCTCCTTTGAAATTACATGGCCCTGTATCACCTCCTCTCATAATGAAGCCTCTATTGAACAGACTCAGGAAAGGAAATTTACGTATCAGTGCCCTCAGAGAATTATAATATGCGCACAACTTAGAGCTAATCTACTGGTGGGGTTGGATTTATGTCCTCCAAACTCTCCTATCGGCAAGCACAGAAGCTGCTCCACCCATTATCCTCTGTGGTCGTCTACTTACATCAAAACCCTGTGCTGGAAATGCCTATCTCTGTCCTTTGGCAATGAAAGGAGCCTTAGACAACTTTGGTGGCCCAGTTAAGTGCCTAAAGTTGGGGCAGCTTCACTGTAGTAGCTGTGCAACTGAAGCTGTTCAGATCCTGCTGTGGCCATGGGGGGAATCTGGAAAGTCTTCCCTGAACTAGCAGTGGATGTGGCCTGTGTAAAGGGCTCAAAAAAGTGTTCCAGAGAGTCTAATTGCAGATAGATGTCTGCTAATTAGTTACATTTCTGAGGATCAGGAAACTCAGCCAAAATAAATGGAAAGGTTCCCACTGGAACACCAATATTTAAGAATTTAAGAAGTAGCTTTTTTAGGTATTACCGCAGAGTGTGATCTGCTAGTTGTTCCAGCTCTAACTAGGGAAAGCACCAAGCACATGCCAAAATCCATTCATCTCCAGGGCAAGCTTCAGTCCATACCCAAAAAGTGAAGGGGTCTCTGTTTGGAAAGAGGCACAACAAAACAAAGCCAGCCTGGTAACAGGAAGATATCCCTCACCTCCAATGTCCCTGGTCCAGTGAGCATCCCAGGACTGGAGAGTGATTGTTTTCAGCAGAGGATATCCAGGGATCTGAGGTCAGGCCAAGCTACCTTCTGTCCCATCTACAAAAATGACGTAGTAACAAAACTGACAGAGCTATGCCTGATACATTCCAGTCCCTATTTTACTGGAGTTCAGGCTGCAAGCAATGAGGAGAATACAGCTCTGCTGTAATTCTAAGCATTTTATTTTAAGTGTTTTGGGTTTTTTGTTTCGTTGTTTTTTTTCTATCTTTTTCAGTTTTTATGCACCGGGAGACCTTCCCATACTTTTTATTCCTTCATTTTAAGGGAAGAGCGTTTGACTATGTGCCTGCATATGCACTCAGTGCCTGTAACTACCACTGGGAAAGAGCCAGAAAGAAAAAAAACCCACAAAGTTTTAGTCTCCTTGCACTCTCAAGCACACTTTAAAGAGTATTTTTATGTGACAGGATTTAGGACTGTTTAAAGCCATCAGCTACAGACTGTCAAACAAGGGTAGTGAAATTTCGGTTTTCCTGTATGCCCTGCTCAGGGCTTTGTTGCAGCAGTGGGGAGGGCAGATGCCTACACAAATCACTTTATGTCTGTGTCTAGATAGGTAGTTCTGACATCAAATTAACGTAGTTTTGACACCACCATCTTCCACTATCTCTAAAGTTAAGTCTCATTACATACTTTTTACTGGTGTCTACAGCCAATCACACCATTGCCACCCCTCCCCTTCTCAACAGTTTTTAAGATAGGGAATATGTGTTTACTTGGTAATTGCACAAATGGGATGATTAAATGCTGCTTCTAATATTGAAACTGGATTGTTTAGCTCTGGGCTTCTCATAATAACATGAGATGAAATGAAAATCAAGCTTGGTAATGTGTAGTTCTGAATTTATTTCTATTTGCCCAATAGCTTTAAGACGGTGCACAAAACCCATACAGAATCGTATTTACTCCTCTGTAGGTGCTGAGCCTCTGAGGAGTGTGACAGATCTCAGCCAGACAACCCAAAAGCCCGACTAGCTGTCCACCTACATATTCCAAGATTTTTACAGGGAGGAATAAAGAAAGACATTCATCTATATTGAAGCTGAGGCTATGTAAAAAGCTTTATGAATCTGTGTAGCTATCCCTCAGAGTCACTTCAAATTTAGTAGTACCCGAGGTATTAAAAGCTAGATTGGTACTTTGAGCCTCAAATAAGCCAGCAAAAGATAAATTGCTGAGATGTGAATCCGTATAATCTCCATTTGATGCCCAGCGTGTGGGCTGCTCTTGCATGGCTTTGAAAAGAGAAATAGCAGTTACCTGGGAGTGAGAAAGAGACAGAGAGGCACAGAGAGAGGTAGAAGCACATGGTACCTTGTGTTTCTGATTTGGAGATCCATATGCATATGACAATAGGTCTGCCTGGAAAAGGCCCTATTCTTGACCAGCCCCTTCTGTGTAGCATCTGCCAAAAAAAGCCGTACAGTGTTGACTATCCTGCATTGCAAGCCATGGTCAGCAGTCCATTTTGTTGCTGGTTCCCAATCTCAGTCCATGATTGAATGTCCTGTCTCATGCCTAAGTAGCCTAAACATCTTAGATCAACCCTGCTTCAGCAAATGAGGGTGTGCAGAGGAAACAAGGGGAAGAGAGGGCAGCAAGACCAGGCTTCCATCACACTCAGGAAAAATGCTCTGAACCTCTTCCTGGCAGCTAAGATCATCTTGGGCAAAATAGCAGAGTGTGTGGAGCCAAAGCCTAGGGCTCCAGCCTAGGATAAATATACAGTGTAAATATAACCATTCAGAGCGTCTGAACATCTGTTTCGCTTGGGAGATACAAACAGCACTGCACAGTGCACAAAATCTCTGAGTGCAAGTATTGGAAACAGAGGCATTGGCTGTGCTCATGCTGGAAAAACAGGGAAAATTAGGTCAAGTAGAGCTCCTGCTGGAATGAGTATCAAAGTCAGCATAGATACTTCCAAACTACATGATGCTGTGCTACATGATGGTGTTGATGTTTTGTTGCCTTGTCGAAGATGCAGCCTCATGCTAGCAGCCTACCAAACCTCAATAGAACAGGACAGCAAAAAATAAGACCCTTTGAAGGCACCATAGGAATAGTCCTTTTCCAGCGATACTATAGTCTATAGGATGTCCAGAGTGTTATAAACACTCCTTCAAGTGATTTGGACAAAGAATTCGGTGTCTATTGGCTTAGTTACATTAAAATAAGTATTTGAATATATGTGACTAGGCATCACTAGTCCTTTTCACACAAGCTTAAATCCAATATTGAGGGTACTCAATATAGACTACAAAAAAAAAGGTACTTTATTCCCACTGGCCCCATTTTAAGGCAGGTAAATGAGACAAAGATTGATGACATAACTTGGCTCAGGTCACTCTGCAGGCCAGTGACAGAGCTGAAAACAGAGCTGTGATCTCCTGAGTCTCAACTTGACCTGTTAAACCACAGCATCACAATGCACAGAGTAAAGTATTCGTCTTCATAGAATTATAGGATGGATTGGGTTGGAAGGGACCTTAAAGATCACCTAGTTTCAATCCCCCTGCCATGAGCAGGGATGTCTCCCACTAGACCAGATTGCTCAGAGCCTCTTCCAGCTTGGTCTTAAATACTTCCAGGGACGAGGCATCCACAACTTCTCTGGGCGACCCGTTCCAGTGTCTCATGGCCCTAGGGAACAGGTTGCCCAGAGAAGTTGTGGATGCCTTTTGTTTAAACTAGAAAGACAGGCTTAAATCAAATGGCCAAATACTCTGTTTTGACAAAA